>CM063261.1:9820169-9834167 GCA_032158295.1 Pycnopodia helianthoides
TGTTATTTTAACTTAACCTGACTACGTTATCAACCACTGAAAAAACATTATAGTTATTTTCGTGACAAGAAAATAATATCGTCCGCTTACCTTTCGTTTAAGTGTTGTTGTCCGCATTTAAAAAAACCCACCCACCAACACCTCAGAAATACGTTCGCCTATGGTTGCTAACGGTCGCAAACGTTGGCGGCGCACAACTAGTTCCACTCGAAATTGTTGGCAAACATGTGCAAACGTTGGAAACGTTTGCGCAAGTGGAACACACCCCAGTACATGTACTGTCTATGTTCTGCCAAACACACGTGGTGCACAGTAGAAACAACGAATACAATGAGGAGCATATTGAGACAGTTTAACTTTTTAGGCAATAATTTAGCCGCCTGAAAAGTTGTTTTTGTGTCTTTATAAAGATGTGGCATTTGTCTTATTTGTTGACAGGGAAATATGGCAGGCAAGATATCTGATGCTGAAGTTGCGGCCGTTTTGAGCAAGATCAGTAAGAGTCACCTAGAATGTGTCATCTGCCACGAGAGATACCGCGAACCCAAAATGTTGGAGTGTCTCCACAACTTCTGCGAAAGATGTCTCGTTATATACCAGGAGTCTTCCGGAGATCCTTCCTTCATCAAATGTCCAGTTTGCCGGAAGAAAATGAAGTTTGCTCCCGGCACGGATGTCGTTGCCAGCCTCAAGACCAACTTCCACATCGTGAGCATGATCGAGGACTTCACTCTCCAAGAGAAGCTCACCCAGCCGAAGGCTATGAAGGTGATTTGTGAGTTGTGCACGGACCAGCAAGAGGCGCAGTCCAGATGCATGGACTGCCAATTCTTCATCTGCTCAAGTTGCCAGGCCATCCACCAACGCATATCTGGCATGGCCGGCCACGACATCGTGGCCCTGGACACCCTGCGGTCCGGTGCAGTGGGCCTCCGGAGCAAGGTTCAGGACGAGCCGCCTTGTGAAAAACACCGAGGGGAGAAGAAGAGATTCTACTGCCTCACGTGCAATCAGTTGATCTGTAGAGACTGCACTGTTGTTGATCATCGTGATTACCCGCACACATTCACAACCGTAGACGAAGCTGCTGCTCGTAGTAAGGAAAACACCACAGAGCTGATTCAAAAAGTTGGGGAGAATTTAAAGATTTTTGAGGAAGTAAGCACGGAGTTAACTAAGATGAACACAGATCTGGAGAAGTCGGCGGTCTTAGCTCGTCAGTTAGTGGCCAACCAAGCTGCTGAAGAAAGAAGCAAGATTGCGAAAAGAGAAGCGAACATGTCCACTGATATCACCAAGCGACAGAATATTCATACTAAGTTATTGTACCAAGCCGGGTTCAAGATCACCAGTGAGACAAAACCTGAGGAGTTGCCAATCGTTGAGGATGTGAACGAACAGATTTATTCCAAATCAATTGAGGAGAAGTTGGCTTACCTAGACAGCTCTCTCACTGCGTTTGGTAAAATTATTGAGTCTTTGCTAAAATCAGATGATACACTCGGGGACTTAGAAAGTAATTTAACATCAGCGGCTGCGAAGGAAATCGACGACGACAAGTCCGAAGTGGCCACCAACTTGGACCGCCTTTTGAAGTCTATCGAACTTAGAAAATCCACAATGAAAGAATGCTGTAAAATGACGAGTGATGAAGTCCTGCATATGAGTCAGACTATAGAGACAGCCTCTGAATTAATGAAATCAGGCTCGAAAGTGGATTTTCTTAGTCTCCACCTTGTCGTCGACAGCCATCTCCGTGTTCTTCTTGTCCATCGCCCCCATAGGCTACCCCTTGGATACTCGAAGATGGTATTCAAGAGTAGTAGTGATGACACGGCACTCGGGGAGCTGATAGTGAGAGCATCTTGGGTGTTTGCGAGACAGATTGTTACCGGTGCCAACATATACAGTATGGCTACTTCCTCAGCTAATGAAATATTTGCTTCTGACTCAAATAGTTGCCTTCAGGTTTTTAGTACTTCTGGTACACACCTTTTTAACAATAATTACGGTAAGGATTGTTTTGTAACTATTGCATTAGGTAAACCGCTCCAAACTCACCCTGATCCACTGACAGGCATGCAACTTTTCAGCAGGTCATATGATTTCCTCTTTTTCTGTAATAACAGTGTCATAGAATGCTTGAGAACACTACAAAGTTTAGTGTTGTTTTCTCTATTTTTTGCAGTTTATATAAAGTTGCTTATTAATAAATGATTAAGCCAAGCCCCCTTTTCAAGAGTTAGAGTAATATCAACGCCTACTTTCAGTTCCCCCGAGTTATTTTTTCTACAATTTTTTCTTCTTGTCGCCCCCACCAAGTGCTTGGGGCGAACTTGCAAAAAACATAAACAAGTGATTTGATTGGCACTTCAAGCCTCGGGTATTTCTGTGCTGAACCCAATGTCTGTCACAAAGTTCATAAATGTTTGCAAGAATGAAGGGTAAATATACATTGCTTGTTCTCAACTCGTCTTTCAAAAATAAGATTACTCATTTTCTTCTTTTTTTGGACAGGCGGTGTCGTTGCAACATTTCCCGATGGCGAAACTTATTGCACATTAACGGATACATCAGTTCAATTGTTCTCAAAAATTCAATCAAATAGGAGTCATGTTACCTTTCCTACGTCCATTGAGCCTTATGGCTCACAAATCAACCTTGGTCAGCCTGTCAACGTGGCTTACTACAGGAATCAAGAAATCGTCATTAGCTACTCTAACTGGCAAGGGATTGTTATTCTCAATACTTCCAACGGCTCCACCGTCCGCAAGATACCAGTTGGTATCAAACCTGATTTCCTTGCATGTACCGGCAGAGGGCGCATCCTTGTCGCTTCAAGGAAACCAGCTTGTGTTGAGTGCTTAGCCGGCAACGATGTCAACTCTTTGACCATTCACCCGACCGTGGCAGGATCGACGGACGGCGTAAAAGAAGTCATCTGCTCCGGCCTTTGCCGTGACAGCTGGGACATCATCTACGTGGCCGTATCAATAGAGGACGCGAACGAGATCCACATTCACCAGTACACTTCGTTCGGAAGCTTCGTTGGGTGTTTGACAAGTGGTAACATCTCCCAACCTGTCATCGACATCGGGTATCTGGGAATGGCACACTTGTGGTCGCTGGGCCAAACAATTACCTAAATTTGTTTGAAACACCCAAGGAGGAGGAAGCATTAGAGAACTAAGGTGAAGCTAAAACAAAATCGATGTTTCACCAGATCAAGTCTTAAGTCGTAGAATCAAAGCTCAATTCGAGGGTCAAAAAGTCAAGTCTGAAGTCTTACAGGAGTTTTAATGAGGGGCGACATGGTCATATTCCGGTTCGTGTTCCACTCATTTTCCAATAGGCAGAATCATTGTCAAAACGGGAAACAACATTACAAGTCTCTAACCTCACGTTAAAATTAAACGGTGTAAAATGCCACTGTGATATCCTTCAAATACAATTTGTGTAGAACTAACAAACGTTCGATAACGCCACATTTAAAATATCTGGTCTGTTCACTTTCGCACAAAGAATTCGTAGCTGATTCCTGAACTTGATGCCATTGAATCAAAACGTCATTGAATATTAAACTTTGACTGACGCAAAAAGATCCTTTTTTGAATGTACAGACCCAAATGTTTGTTATTGATGTTCGATGGTATCATGTTTCAAATTTCGCTCTGAGAGGGTATCAAATAAAATGTCATTTTACACCAGCTTAACGTGAGGTTAGAGACTTGTAATTTGTCCTCACTTTGATGAGGTCTTTATTTATTGGGAAATGAGTGAATCACAACACTGAATTTGACCTCCAAGCCCCTCTTATGAAGTTAAAATGTTATTTCCTGGTGGTCATAATAAGCCTTAAGTCAAGTCCTACTTGGACCACAGTCTTAAATCTTAAAGACCTTTACATTGGGTGACACCATCAGAAAAAGTAACGCTTACACCATGGTACTGTTTGCAACAAAACCTTTTAGAATTAGCATGTATATTTTGTTTGGGTGAACATAATACCTTTCAAACGGTCTGAAACATCAGTTAAGAGCCTTTGTAATAAAAATCACATTCCAACCCGTCAAGCTTTCTGGAAGCCATCTGGCGAAGACATGTTTGATTACAGCCATGTGTAAATATCAGCCACAGGCTATGAGATCAGCTCACGACCACTGTGGTAATTCTTTAAAGTGGAGGTCAATCCCTCCATTGGCTTCCTGTTGAGAAACGCTTTACCTTTAATTTTTTTTACTTGTATATCATTCACTTCATTCATCTGCCCCTGCCTACTTACAGAATAGCCTCACAATGTACACTCCTTCACGTAGTCTTCGCTCATCAAACACACAATCCCTTCAAGTACCCAGAGTAAAACGCTCATGGGGAAATCGTTCCTTCTCATACCTTGGCCCAAAACATTGGAATGATCTCCCCATTGTACTCTAATTTGGTTTTGTATGTTTGTCTGGTTATTTGTTTATTCGTTTTCCTTTTCCCAAAGCGCCGCGAGCGTCGAAAGACGGAACGTGCTCTATATAAGTATCCACTATTATTATTTTATTATTGAAGGATTTGTTTTGTAGTCAAAGATCAACCAAGGCTATCTTCCTTTTTGGCCAGGTCTCAAGAGGGAACTTGGAATTGTTGATAATTATTGCTAAGTTTTTTTAGCGGAGTAAACAACGATATTTTGTTTAAAACAGTATAATTGCTTAATTAACGGAGGGTTTTAAGAACCAAGTCTTAAGTTCCTAGGTGCAAGTCTAATAGACCGTGGGAACCGCAAACGGCTCTACGGTAAGACATTCTGGAAAAAACTACTGCGTTTTCGGAGTTCGAAAAAAATGGCTTGCTTGGTGTTTGGTATTCTGTTTCAATAAAATGATGTTGTATATAAGCTCAGTTATGATATCATACGGATGACAATAATTGTTTATTTTTTTAAAAAAATTTTGGGTCATAACTTGGTTCAAAATCTGTATTGAAATTTGGCGTAGTTTATACACAGTAGTTTGTAGTATTAGATATGTAATATTGACGACCTTGGAACGCAAGGTGACAGCTCACATACCAGGTACTTTTTAATTGTTAATTGGTCTAAGCATCAGTTCTTAAAAAAACAAAACAAAAAACACTGAGATTACTAAGGTAAGGCCATGAATTGTTGTTTTATGTCAACGTAATGCTGATTTATTGGTAAAACTATCAAGACAGATGCAATGAAAGTCAGATGTGACAGTTTCGGCTGTATACAGTGCCTACTTGTTGTTGAACAAAGAGCAAAAACTGTGACTGTATTTCCACAAGAACGTCGCATTCATCCACGTTTAGCGAGGTGACAGCGGCTTCCAATTGCATTTCTGGCTGCAGTATTCGCGACGGGACACCAACCCTCAGAAGTCTAAAAAAAAAAATTCGTGCATGCAATGTTTTTCAGATTCAAATGTTTTTGGGGTGGGTGAACATTTTTAAAAACTGTAATTATTACTTCGAAGGGAATCCTTTCTCAAAACAGTTTATACTATCCACAGCTGCAGTGCTTCTCACCAAGTAAGTTTTTATGGTAATTAATGTTTGGAGTACTCCAATCTATGACCCTGCCTTTAAGGATACTGACTGGATACAGAGTCATCCCATTGGTGTCTAGCAATGTGCTAAGGTTATCAAGGGGCCATTTTGCCACTCTCATCCAAAAGGTACCTAGTGGTGATTATTCATAATTATAGGAACACAAAGAAGACCAAGGAATGTACTTTTTTGTAAGTTAACTTAACAAGAATAATTGTCACCAGCATTGCAATAATGTGGTCCATTCGTGCACAGCAGCAACACAATTAAATGCCTGAGTGCGAAGACAAACTCATCAAGTCGGTATGATAGAAATACTAGGGAAGTCTGCTGCCACCTAGCGTTCCCAAAAGTATACAAAGTAACGTATAACTTTGGTTCAGGCTTACATAGAAATGAATGCATTGCCAAAGGTTTCATTGTTTAGAATAATGGTTAGACTCATATTGACACGTTATCAACCGAAATAAATTACATCATCTTTTTTCATAGGGAAGTACCCACTTCACGGAAGAAACATGTGATCTTTTGAAAAATTGACGATGATGAGTGGTGTGGAATTTACTCTTTGCAATTTAAAGTCTGTACTGAGGTCAGAACAAGCATTTTCATTATGAAATCATTGTTATTGTTTGATGACTAAGGGTTTTGCATCACGAGGATTATTCCAACAATAAGTGCTCTTTTTCTGAAACTCGCCCTGAAACAATGAAGCATATGTTTTATAATTGCACGTTCATGATGATATTCTGGACGAATTTAGAGAAATAGTGGGAGAGAGTTTAATATCAAATGCCATTCGATTGGAGTGTAACTCTATTATTTTTGGTTTAGATGTACCTATTCATGTATTATTTTGGCTAAGGAAGCTATCTGTAACTATCGATTGGAGTGTAACTCTATAAATTTTGGTGTAGATCTGTTACTGTAGATTTAGGAATAAGAAACTTAATTATGACCTCCTTACAGAACTTAGAGGGGGTCTCAGAAGTACACTTGTTTATTCAAGAGTTTTCACACATAATCTGGAAATACTGGTAATTTTCTGTTTTTATCTAAAGTAGATGATTCATTGCCCAAAAGGACATCGCAATTTCCTGGTTATGTAAAATTTGGTAGATTAATTTGTCTTTCTTTTGTTTGTAATGGTGTTTTATTGTTTGCTGGTTTTGATAAATTACTGTATTGCATTCGTTAATCAGGGCTGGTGTATATACAATGCAATACAAGTAGTTTTAGGATTATAAAGTTTTTACCATTATTGTTATTATTATATTTCTGGTAATGCAACCAAGGATGCCTTATAAGTGAACTTGTAGCTGGTAAGCCCGAGGAAACCTGTAAACAAGGGTGCTTGCTATGTGAACCAGAAACCCCTACTCGTCCACGATAGTCTACTGGCCATAAGTGCAGAATTCCACAGTAATCTAGTATGCAGAGCTATGAAAATTGGTCCGGGTAAAAAAGAAAAGAAAAAAGAAGACAATAACTGATTGTAAAGCAAGATATCTGCTTAAAATCGAGCACTTGTCCCTTTTTAATTTAAAAGGTTGGCTACAAAACTGTGTCCGTTGCGACTGGAATGTGATTGTGCAACAATACGTAAAGTGTTTGTAACATGAACTTTTGAGTCAATAAATAAAGTGTAGTTCAAACATTATTTCTATAAATCTTTTCAATTCTATGTCTCTATAGAAAACCTGCCCCTGCAATATTTGCATTTTTTTGCTATCGCTGAACCTTAGACTTGATTTTGGCTGGAAGCGATGTAGCCTATAATTGTCATACCTAAAGTTTCGGTCGAAGTCTGTATGCGCAATACCGATATAGGTTACATTTGCACCGTCCTATATAAACTAAATAATGTGTTAAAACTGGTGGTGCATACAATACACTGCATTCTGCACTACAGTACTATGTACATGTACCAGCCATAGGGACCAATATCAAAAACCGTACAGGCACGGGATGCATGTGCGGCTGAGAAAAAATTGTAGATGACGTCATCATTGTGAAGATATGATGGCAATTTAATTAACTTTTAAGTCTACATTCACCGCTCTGATAATGAAGTAACAGCAGCGAAAGTTTGTGTTGTTTTAAGCTGCAGAGGAGGAGGCTGGCGTACGTCCGTTCGTCACAAAATTTTAATTTTCAACCCCAAATTATTAAGATTTTACCCAGTCAGTTTCACTTGTGGTTTATTACTTGACAAATGAAATAAAGAGTCTCTTCCCCTTATTATAAGGTGATTCCTCTGCTGCCGCTTCCCAGGTTGTATTGTAAACTTGGGCTCGATCCCTGGCTATACGACATTTGCAGAATGAATGGCTTCTGACGGGCAACCTACGACCGTAGGGAGACCACCAACACCGTCTTAGTATCCCAGTTCATTGAGCGCCGGCATGTGTTAGTTCGGAGTTCACAGGTTCAAGTCCCGCTCTCGTCAATATTGTCTTTGTTCAACCGTAAATTGTTGAACAATTTATCCAGTCATTTCCCCTTTGGTTTATTACTTGATAAAATGCAATCCCTTTAATTGAGTATAATGCACGTATACGCGATACCCAAATGCACTTGACGTCATAAAATGCAAACCCATCCCTTATCTGCACCGTTTCTAATGGTCCCGTTGGGTTGGGGGAGGGGATTGATCCGCAATCCGTTATTTACTTGGACGCTGCATTCTTCCATTTTGTAATTTAAAGGGCATACAAATTGCCCAAAATACGACTGCATTTCAACAATACAATATTTTTGACCGATCTTTATAAGTTGCTGTAGGGGCCTAACTAATTGTTCATTAAGACTTTTTGTTTTTGGCCGATAAAGAACGTGCGTTTCTTGATTAACTATTCATAAATACCTGGGACAGTTTATCCATTCTGATTTAAACGGACGATATAACACCGGCTAGAAGTGTTTAAACATGCCCTGGCAACTTTTTGTCAAAGAGGGCGCTATCACGTTTGCTCGTGTCTCCTTGCGGTCCCGGCGCGTTTGTGCACGCAGTATTGCCAGTGCGCCCTCTAGTTCTTATATATAACTCTATGTAAGCCGCATAGTTTATTTCGCGCAAGTTGGAAACTTGCGTGCGATAGCTTGAAACTTAAGCGCGCAAGTTCGAAAATTGCGCGACGCGGTTTTTCTACACGCATAGAAATTCAACGCCGAGCTGAGCTAAGGCTAAACTGTCAGATTTGTTCTCAACTTTTACAGGGTTTCTGGATATTTTTAGGAGAAAGGTATTTATGAATGGGAATCAAAGTGTGTTGAATCGGTTTTAAACTAGTGTTTAAACCCGCCGAGGCCTGGTTCTTGATAATATCACCTCGACTTCGTATTGGTGATATTATCAAGAACCAGACCTCGGCGGGTTTAAACCACTAATTTAAAACCTCTTCACCACACATTGATTCCCTTATTAAAATTGTATCAGCACCAAGTTTTGATTAAGAACCAAGCATTACGTTGCATTGGACGTAAAATTTCAACACCCATAAAATGTCCCCATAAACAGACTAAAAGTAAAAATTGTGTTAATCCATCCGAGATTTTTTCTCAACTTTTAAATGAGTAGCAACCAATTTGGCCTACTGGGCAGCTTGTCTACGCCGGCGAATGTTTTGAGTGTCTGACAGAACCAGTTCGATCTAGCCTAGATGTTTGCCCTATTGTTGGCCCTCTACTGTAGCGGACAGACAGCTAAACCGGTATAGGCAAGTTCTTTTCGCGCCAGCGGGAAAAACCTGACTTGGAGCCAAGTTCACACAGATTGCTCAGTGTGTTGTGCATGACTGTGACACATACCAAAAGCTGACTCAGTAACAGAGCATTGAATGTCATTCAAATTGGGAGTAAACTACGAAAAACCCTTTTTGTGACCGACATTTTGTGTGTGTGCTGATTTGGATAGCGACAATATTGTGCCATTGGGCGTTTTTAAAATAATGTATTATTCCTTTTTTCTCGAATTTGACAGTCATAACTAAATACAAAAATATTTGTCTACAGGAAAGGTATGGGTAAAGATTTTATAATCCGTGGAAGAAGCAACTTTTTGATGACATTTTTACGTTCAACTTTTGTACTTCCCTGGGCCCAATTTTATAGAGCTGCTTAAGTATGTGTACAACATTGGTAATTATCAAATACCAGTATCCACACTTTGTGTAACCCAACATATCCATGAAGTAACAAACCTGTGAAAATTTAGGCTCAATCTCGGTCATCAGAGTCACAAAAATGTTTTCACTGTTTTCAAACATCGGATTTTATCACCGTGTTAAAACTAATTGTTTTACTAATTTCTCAAACACTTTAGCAATTCAAGTAAAATCAATTTTAAGGGAAGTTTTTCCATCATGACCATCTTCATACCATGTAAGTTATGTGCAAATCTGTGAACATTTATATTTGTAGTCTTACCAATGTTGTACACACCCTTTAAGCACAACATTATGCTTACCAGATTAAGGTTACCAGCCAAAAATGTCAATATGTAACATGTAACAATTTTGACTGGTATCCTGCACTTCGGGCATTGCGTTAAAAAAAGCTATCCTGTTGAAAAGTCATTGCGTGACAAGCGTACGTGCTGCACGCTCAAAGTTGTTGTTATTTCCGGTTCCATTGCTGACGTACGTTTGTGTAAGCCTATATTTACATAAAAAATCTCCCATTCAATCGTTGACAAGCCTTTATTATGAGAAAGAGAAGACCTTTTCAGTCAGTCATTGAAAAACGTATTTTAAAGCCAAGTCAGAATGTTAAAATTGCATAAACCATTAATTAAAGAAAAGCTAGTTCAATGCAACTTCCAAGTTCTATGAGCTTCTGGTATTCAGTGGCGCCAGTGAAGTGTGAGCATTGTTGTGTATTAAGCTTAAAGGCCCAGAGGGGTGCAACCAAACCAAATAAGGAGAAAACTGAACGTCGACCCCATGAATATTTTGTAAGCCCTCAAAACTTTCCAGATTAGACAGATTTGAGAGCCCCCAGAAAGTGTTTCAGTGTAAAATGTTTGCCCAATTGTGACCTGGGGGTTGTTGACTACCAACTTGAAGTACTTTTGATAACATAGGCCCTGAAATAAATGGTCATATTTGCTAAAAGGTGTAGGGAAATTTGTGAAGATTGATGCTCGGACGTTTTGAAAGTTACACCTGTGTAGGGGTGGTTTTTTTTTAGGGAGAATAACTCGACGGGACCAGGGACTCCCCATATCAAATTGAGCAGAGAATAAAAATTCAAGAGTCAAATATTAATGTTCCATTTTCTGTAAAAAAGCTGTGAGACTTCTGAGTATTTTTCGTGTATTTTTTTTATATTTAGCATTTTGCACTGTATGCTATGGGAGTTTATTTAGTGGGTTACCCCCTATAAGGGAAAATGGAGTAGGGCATATTTTGTTTACTTGATAGGGTTTCAAACGTGTCATTGTTTATAATAATTTGTAAACTGACATTCAGTGTGATAGTGATTGTTTTTATTAATCCAGCGATAATTTTATTTCAACTTTTCATTTTCAAGCTGTGAGACTTTAAAGTATGTTTCGTGCAATTTTTAATATTTGGCATTTTGCACTGAGATTGTTTATTTATTTATGTCAAAGGTCAACTATTGAGTGCCATGTAACATATATTTATTTCTCTCTTTTTTAAGGAAGAATTGTTTTTGTTACATTATTTTTAAATTATTTTATTACACTCACTGGTACAACTCAACAAAAAGAAAACAGCAATGGATATAAGGATAAAAAAGAAGCCCCTAAAAGTTACAGCGAATCGCCAGTGGCAAGATGGAACAGGTGACCAGCACCTCTAATGATCCACAGTTGAAAGGGAAGTGGTGGGGTTGGTGAAGGGGTTAGGGGAAAGAGGGAGGGAGGAAGTAAACTGAAAGAAATAAAGGGACAAAAAGAAAACTCTTAATACCAGCTAGCACAACGGCAGTTAGAAACCTAAGAGCAGACGTTGTCAGATTGAAAAGTGGAATTCAATCTTGAATCGTAAAATTCTAGCACAAGATTTTTGAAAGAGAATGATGTATCAATCTATTCGCCAATGGCAATTGATTTCAAGTAGTAATAATGCACTAAAAGGAATAGGCTTTGTGAGATTCAGTCTTGCAATGGAAAATGGATACCATAAATGGATCAGAGGACAATCTTGTAGTATAGGATGGCCCTGGCTAGTATTAAAATAGACTTTGTTAAAAAATTTCATGTCATATTGACTGATTCTATGTTTAAAGAAAAAGAAGAAGTCATGGATTTCACGTCTGTAAGATAAAGGAATGTTGAGTCTGGTTTAAGCGAAATTTGTAAACAGCCTCAAGGTAATGTAAAATATATTTAGTACCGCGCTTTTGGATACCCTCAAGAAGACTTATATTATTAATAATAAAGTCCTCGAAATCTTTCATATACACAAACCCCTTGGAGTCCCTTGCACGTTTTGCTTAGAGTTCTTACGATTTCTGGCATGAGTCACTGGAGAGTCCTCTGACAATTCCGATGGGCTTCAGAGCTCCAACGATAAACTTAAATTATCGGGGACAATGTTGTTTAATTAATTTGTACAGTCTATCCATTTTTCAATTTAGCAAACAAAGAAAAAAAAAAAAGTCTTTTCGTTGTGAAGTTTTTATTTTTTTTATTTTGTTACTCTGAAAAAAGGGAGTGAAACTGGAAAAACTTACGAAAAGCCTGCCCTTTGGTCTTCAGAACAAGAAGAAGTCATGTGACAGTTCAAAGGTCAAGACGATTGGGTGGCTTGCGTGCGCGTCCACTTCTTTTCGCATTGTTGGCAAGGGTTTATTGTTATTTTTTAAATGACACAAAGCCTAACTCACAAGGCCGGACGGCCACTTCAGGGTGAGGGCCAGGGCTACACTTAACTGATTTGGGCTGTCGAGCCAAATTAAATATCACCAGGGGCACGATGCCGCCTACTCCTGGGACTTAAACAGGGTTACCCCTTTCACAGTCCGTAAGGATGTAGGCATGGGTATCATCTACTAGGAGCCTGGCTGTTAGAGCAGAATGCACTTATACCTTCCCAACTTTTTACAAGCATTTATGGTGAAGTTCCTTGCTCAAGGGAACAAGTGTCATGACTGGGATTCGAACCCACACTCTGCTGCTGACAACACCATAGCTTGGGGCCCGGTGAACTAGAACGCTTGGCCACAACATGCCAGATAATTGTTTCTTATAGGCCAATACTGCGGTGCCCTCACAAGGCTTGTGTGAACTGGTCACGGTCGAGGTTATAATGTTGTCTGATTGGATGTATTTTCACCGCTTGGGACTCTGGTAAGCTAATAGAAACTGGTGTGGGGTCTGGGTTATCACTAATACTATGCTGACACTAGTGTGTCCAACCACGACGTTGGAGTGAAGTGATGTTCAAGGACTGTTGTTGCCTGCCAAGTCTTAATTGTGCCTGATAGAGGGTGCCATTCAAACTGGATCACCGGGATGAAGGGTCTAGGTAGAGCTTGACCTGCTTTTGGATGAAGGGTGGGTAGAGCTTGACCTGCTATGGGATGAAGGGTGGGTAGAGCTTGACCTGCTATGGGATGAAGGGTGGGTAGAGCTTGACCTGCTTTCTCGTTGAAGCTGTGGGTTTGTTTGATCTGCTGGTTTTGTTTGAGTAACTGCTTGGCGTCCTGAGTGATGTAAGACTTTGGTTGCGGGGCGGATCGAGCTATACCGGAACCAGGTTTCGGGGTCAGAGTCCCATCGGTAACTGAGCAGGCAATTAAAGTTAAACAACATGGCCAGTGGTGTTGTTCGGTACTCCAGATGTGCGGGATATTTGTCTGTGCATGCACTTCCTTGGCAGGCGCTTTGCGATCAAAACTGCTCTTCCGTTAGATTGTGGATGGTAAGTTGAGGAGATGATGTGTTGAATTTCATATTATTGGCAGAACTTGTCAAACTCGGACGAAGAGTATTCTGGACCCATTGTCCGTTCTCATCTTCCGGAATTCCATGACAGGCAAACTGTTCTTTTATTGTGTGAACAAGGGTTGTGCTGCTAAGGGCTTGACCTCGATAAACTTTGAGTAGTGGTCAATTAGGTCTATGCTCCCCTCGTAGTCAAAGAGATCGCGAAATCACAGCCTATAGCTCGGTCCTTAGGCCAGCGGCTCTGCGGACTGGTGATTCTGATTAATATTGCATAAGTGACAGTCTTTGATGAGACTCCAATCTGGTCATTTATGCCAGGTGCTCGTTGCTTGCACTTTACTATGCCAAGGTGTGATGCGTGAATCTTTGCCAACATGTTTGGTCTCATGCTCGGTGGCACAACGATTCGCATTCTTTTCTAGACTATATTCCATCCATCGACCACTGACAACTCAACTCTTGAGCTTCAAAAAATCGGGAATGAAATGTGATACATCTTGCTCGAAATCTGGCCATCCTTTGAG
>CM063261.1:9834267-9859464 GCA_032158295.1 Pycnopodia helianthoides
TGAAAAAAATTGTATGAAAGCTATGGAAACAAAAATTATCGATGTTTTAGAAGTTTGTGGTTTAAGGAAACCCAATTATTTATAGTAAAAAGTCATTCATTCGTTCATTCGTTTATTCATTTATTGATTATTCCTTGGTCATTATGATTTAATATAACTTGAAATTTTTCGTCCCGCAGTGTGCATAAATGTCAAGCTTCTAAAAAATACATACAAGAACTATACTTATGTTACAAATAGACATTTACAATACTAGTACACGTACATTAAAAACGTTTACATTCAGAAGATTTAAAAAATGCATCGATGGAAATCATATCAAAACTAATTACCACAAATAAAAGAAATACTAAAACTAAATGTACAATTATTTAAAAACTGGACTAGCCAGTGAAGACCTCAGCAAAACACTGGCATTTTTGGCTTTCAAACCTATGGCTTTAAAAACCATGCCATGGGCCTATAAACTTCTGTACTTGAAATAAAAAATGTCTAGTAGGCCTATTAATTAAGTCAAAAGGATATGCGAAAACGAGTTGTATTGGTACGTGGGGGCAAACTCTTCCCGAATCGTTGAAGATCACTGAGGCATGAAGTGGATGGGTAGGGTCTCGCACAGTGGAATAGAAGTTTGACCAACGTATCAATTTCAAAATAACTGGTTAAATTGTTAAAGGTACACTTTGCCTTAGATCGGTCGAGTTGGTCTATAAAAAGCGTTTGTAACCGTTATAAAATGCATAATTATGGTTAGAAAGATGTTTTAAAAGTAGAATACAATGATCCACACAAATATGCCTCGAAATTGCGTGGTTTTCCTTGAACTTTGCGAACTAACACGGTCGGCCATTTTGTGGAGTCAAAAGTTTAACTCCATAAAATGGCCGACTATGTTAGTTCATGATGTAAAAGGAAAACCACCCAATTTCGAGGCATGTTTGTGTGGATCATTGTATTCTACTTTTAAAACATCTCTCTAACCATATGCATTTTATGACAAACGGTTTTCAAACATTTTTTATAGACCAACTCGGCTGATTCAAGGCAACGTGTACCTTTAACATCTCTGTTTATTATTGAGGTCTTGATTCCGTGTGGACCAATGCAAGCCATTCGAGGGTCAGTGGGATACATTTTCGAGACAACATCTCCAAATCGACCTCAGATATACAGTAACATAATAGCTGGTCAGTTTGACCCGGAAAACAAACCACGCTAATTCGGGTCAGAGGATGGATGCTAAAAACAAATTGTGATTGCCTACTGGTAGTCTTAGGTTGAAGTGTAACGGTATACGAAATGAAGAGAATAATTTTCAACTAAAATTGATGTTTATACATAATTATGGCATGTACATGACACAATTCATTTAACTGTAAGTGGGAATTTAAGTATAAGTCTGTTGTTTAAGAAATCCTGGACACATTCACTTTTCTTCAAGTGCAGTGACGAGTTTACCCGGTAAATGTGCTGCCACCTAGCGTCTAAAGGTCTCAATCCATTGTTGCACTCACTGACTGTATGAACTAACGAACATGGCATTCGTTTTACATTATCAGGTAACAGCAGCCCATTCTCATCAAGATGGCCGAAGCTGCACTACCCACTGAGAACACTTGCAAGATTAGACAGATACACATCGAATGCCCAATCTGCCTGACTCGGTTCATCGATCCGAAAATCCTGGACTGTCTGCACTGCTTCTGCTTAAAATGTATTCAGGAACTTATAGACAAACATGATCCAAAGACGGATAGTATTATTTGCCCAATGTGTAGAAAAAAAACGTCAATACCAGATGAAGGATTGTCGGATCTTCTGGGCTGCTTTTTCTTGAACTCGCTTATTGATGACGTCATCAATCTAGAAGGTCCGAAAGAGGACATTGACCCTCCTGTCTCGAATTGCGAATGGTGCGACGAGGGTATTGAAGCCGTCGGACAGTGTGTTGACTGTGATGCGAATTTTTGCAAGGCATGTCTGAAAAACCACGCGAAATTTAAAACAAACAGGCATCATCAAATCGTTAATGCTGTCGGCTCGTCAAATGAGCGACCCAAAGACAAGGACAAAACTGAATCTCCAAAGTGCCGGAAACACACTGACCAGGAACTGTGTTATTATTGCGACACTTGTGATTTATTGGCCTGTCCTAAATGTGCGGTGTTGGATCACCGAGCGTCAAACCACAATCTCTCTGAAATCAATGATTCCATTCGATCTTATCGTCGAGCTGTTGATGAAGCCTTGCAGAAGTTTGATGAGTGTCGCAAGCAATTCCAAAAAGTGGATGACTCTATCAAACACTCACAGCAAAGATTACAGCTCATGGTCGACCGGGCTCTTCGTGATATTGTGGCTAAGGAGGAAGAGGAAATCGCTAAAATAAGAAATACATCTCGCCTCCTTCAAGAAAGAGTCGCTCAAGTCGGTCAAGAAAGAGGGGGAAATTTGATGGCATACGGAGCAGCAATCATGATAAGATTAGCCGTGCAGATCAGATCGTAGCTTCAGTCAATGACTTGATGGAACATGCTGATGACTTTGAGCTGCTGGACCTCAAGCCAAAGATTATGCACAACTTGGAATTCTACAATGAGCTTCAGTTTCAAACAATGCAGCATAGCCAGTCATTCGTCGGGTTCAAAGGTCATGATATCGTCACTGATGCAGATCTCGGTGAAATACTAGAGGAAGAGAAGTGGGAGGTGCAGACAGAGTTTGGTAAAAAAGGGGAAGGTGAGGGGGAGTTCAAGTTTCCATGGGACGTTGCTTGTTTTAGCAATGGTGACATTGTCGTTACTGATGCAATAAGGTGTCTATTATCCACATATACATCAAAGGGTAGTTACAAATCCACAGGTGTTCAAAGTGGAACAGAGGATGGCAAACTAAAACGTCCTTGTGGTGTCGCGGTGAACTCTGATGACCTGCTTCTAGTTACTGACGGACAGGATGTAAAGGTTTATGATAGAGAACTGCGATATCTTCGTCAGTTCAGACCCTCACAGAATGAAGGCGAGGGGCAGTCAGAGAGTGAACTCAGTGGAATCGCTGTGGACAAGAAAAATCGGATTGCAGTGGCTGACAATGAGAGAAAGGTTATATCTCTCCATAATATGGATGGATCCATCATTTATACAATACATTATGACGATATTAGTTATTCATGCTTTCTATCTGTATACAGCAAGGAGTGTCTGATCTTCACAAACAACTACAAGATGAAACTAGTTTGTTTGGATTTCATGGGAAACGAGGTGTTCAATATCAGCACCTCCATTAACGGCCAACCTGAAAACCTTATGGTGTGTGCTGCGACGATGCTGGAGACATCTATGTGTCTATTCATTGCAGTAGTAAAGTAGGAACCTATGAGATACATCATTACGATGCATCAGGTGAGCACATCGGGCGTGTAGCTCGTGGCTTGTACAATCCTGTAGGCATGACGTTTACTCCTACCGGTGACCTCATCGTGGCTGATAAGTACTCGGTCAAGATCTTGCGCCGTTTGTGAGTGATGAAGACGTCATGGTCCAAAATTATGCAATACCGTAGCTGCCAAGGCAATTTAAAACTACAAAGTTAAACAATATTAAAACGAGAGAATCTAACACAGTCATACTCAACTTCCAAGAATGTGAATAATCTGTCATTCGGTCAAATTCACGAACAAAACGTTGTTCAAAACGTACAAATTATTGCATGAAAATCATAAATGTCGACTTTTGCGTTACATCGAGTCACTGATGAATTCATTTCCGCTGGGCTGGTGAACCAAACAAAAGGGGTGGGAATGTCAAATTATGGCTATTATTGTGAGGTAGCCTACATCACAACCAGAGACCAATAAGAGGAAACTCCAACTCCGTATTCAGTTTGTAGAAAAACGTGGTTTTGATATTACAGGTTCTTGCATTTTATAAGCAGTATCTAAAATTACAATGAAAGTATAAAGCTATACATGGTGGTTGACGTTTAACAGCTCTCACTACTTTAAGAAGACAACGGCTCCAGTAAGAACCTTAACCAATAAGTCTAATAAATCACTTTTAGATTGTTGACAGCAAACCGAAGCATTGATACGAAATACTAGCAATTAAGGCTGTACGGATCCCAGATCCGAAAATTGGCTGATGGTGTCAGGTCGATGTCGAGTTTCTCAAGACTGAACTGCGGGAGAAGAGAAATATTATCAAAATGATCTAAACATGGTTGCTACTTGCAAACCATTAACTTACTTTTGAATCATTTACAGCTTTTAAACTTACTAGAGTCCTTCGGTTACTTTTATGGGTTAACATGACGGACGGCCGTTTTGTTTTTATAATCATGCCACGTTTTGATTAAAAGAAAAAATCCTCACGTGATAAGTGAGCATTTAATAGTTGAATTAACTGCTGATATCATTCGTCAAACGATCGATATCATTTTGAAAAAATGTACAGTTTTACTGCAGGCGAGCCATGTGAAAAGGGAAAAATACAGCAGGCAGCTAGGGCGCCACCTACAGACATGACAGTAAATACTTTGTTTAGTAAATAACATAATGCTACGTATTTATCAGCTATAATTTGTAATGAACAGAAAACTTGTAAACTATTGTAAACTCTGGTAAATCTAAGTATAATATAAACAGCTTGTAAAAAAATGCATTTTCTTGACGGTACTTTTATGGACTTACTATTAAAACTAAATCACTCAATCTATCAAAGTAATTTTATTTCAAATCTTTGGTTTGACTTTAAAATATATATAAAAATAACTGCATACTCTGTATTGGGTAGTCGGTAGATTTGTGTATTTTCTCTTTTATTCTACCGTCAAATCATTTTAAGTATAATGTAGTTTTTGTAAATGGAAGAATTTGTAAGATTCAACGTCGAGCATTAATTCTCTAAAGCTGTTTTCATATAGGACTTATTTGTTTAAGAATAAAACCGCTTAACTTTCCACAGGAAAAAGTTTCTCCTTAAATAATTCTTAACACGGGAGGTTCAAGCTTTTTTCGTGGTTTTCATATGGGGAGAAATAATCAACAGGTATTTTTCCTCCACACGTTAATGCACAGTGGGCTGAATCATGTACGAGTGTGTTGCATATCTTGACTATTATGACAAAGGTAATGTAAGACGGGATTTCGCCATTTTTGTAAAATGTTCAATTCATTTGGGGTATCAACAATAATGACACCCTTTCCGGGGAAACCAAAGACACGCATCACAAACGCAACGCTCGAATGGATTAATTAAATGCTTCATACGCTGCTACTGTCTTACACGCTCGCCATTTGGGGAGTCCAATTGGCCCGTAATAATTATGGTTAAACGTGTAAACAGAGCGCCGCCTATAGTGTGCTTATACACTGTATAACACATCAGGACACAACCTCCCGAAATGGCGCAACCAAGATTATTGTGACAATGACCTTACGTTCGGCTCAATGTATGAACTTTTGCATTAACAAGAGCCAGTGTCATAGGGGATTTTGTCTCCCGTTGGTAGGGCTGAAGGGTGCACCCAAACCGAAATAGGGAGTAAACAGAGCGTCGGCCTCATGAATTTGTTGGAGGCCCTCAAAATATTCTATTAGGCAGATTTTAGAGCCCCCCAAAAGTGTTACAGTGTAAAAAGAATTGCCCAATTGTGACCTGGTTTCGTTGAGTTCCAACTTAAAGTATTTTGGATGACATAGCCCCTGAAAAAATGGTCCTATTTGCTTGATGCTCGGACGTTTAGAAAATTACACCCGTGTAGGGGTGTTTTTATTTGAAGGAAGAATAACTCCACGAGCCAGGGGACTCCCCATATCAAATTGAGCAGAGAATAAAAGTTTAAGAGTCAATTAATAAGTTTCCCTTTACTATAAATAGTTGTGAGAGTTATAAAGTATTTTTTCGTGTATTTTTGAATGTTTAGCATTTTGCACTGTATGCTATGGGAGTTTGTTTAGTGGGGTGCACCCTGAGGGTCAATCAAATCGAACTCAACAAAGCGAGTGAACGTCAATTAGTGGTGAACGTTGCTGAACTCAACCAATCGAGTGAGGGTCAATCAGTGGTGAACGTTGCTGAGCTCAACAAATCGAGTGAGGGTCAATCAGTGGTGAACGTTGCTGAACTCGACAATCGAGTGAGGGTCAATCAGTGGTGGACGTTGCTGAACTGTACAAATCGTGAGCGTCAATTAGTGGTGAACGTTGCTGAACTCAACAAATCGAGTGAGGGTCAATCAGTGTGACGTTGCTGAACTCGACAATCGAGTGAGGGTCAATCAGTGTGAACGTTGCTGAACTCGACAATCGGAGGCAATATGTGAACGTTGCTGAACTACAATCGTGAGGTCAATAGTGTGACGTTGCTGAACTCGACAATCGAGTGAGGGTCAATCAGTGGTGAACGTTGCTGAACTACAAATCGAGTGAGGTCAATAGTGGTGAACGTTGCTGAACTCAACAATCGAGTGAGGGTAAATAGTAAGTAATAAACACCTGTGGTGAACGTTGCTGAACTCGACAATCGAGTGAGGGTCAATTAGTGGTGAACGTTGCTGACTGACAAATCGATGATCTCAATTAGAAATAACCGTGGAGTGCACCGCACAAATGGAGAGAAATCATGCGGGAGCCCCGTTATCAATTAAAAACCCACAACTCTTTTCTGCAACAAAGATTTCAAGGTCGTGGCTTCATGTATTGTTGAAAAATGGTCCAATATTGTGCCCATGTGGCTGTTGACTTTCAAACTGGAGCATTTGGGGGTACATTAGCTCTTAGAAAATTGCCCTATTTTGCTAAAAGGTTTATGTTGTCTGGCCAGTTAAATCGTTTAAGGGTGTTTTATTTTTGATGAGCGTAGCTCTAAAGCCGGAACTTTGAAAAGAAAGTGAAGTTTAGTTGTCAGAAAATATATTTGGTTTGTTTTCAAGAGACATTGTTTAGTATTTTTGAAGGTTTAGCATTAAGCATTGGTTGCTATGAGGAAGCTTATTTATTTTGGTGCACCCATGGGGTCTGGCCAATTGACTTGGTACTTTAACAGTTTACATTAATTTTGTACACAACTAGCAGTCTGAATTTTTCTTCCCGTTTATTGGATTACCACTCAAACATGTCATTGCATCTTGTGGTCGGCTCCACGATGATCCCTGGCCAAATCTACTTGTTTTAAAAGTGAATGTTGCCTGCCTGCACGCTCTATAAAATTATTTTTCCATTTGCTTCCAAACCATGCATAAGCAGGGGAAGGGTGTGAAAGAGTGGTATCTTTCCTCGCCTTCCACCTCTGGGACCCCTGTTCGAATCCCACAAGGGGCACTATGTGGATTGGGTTTTCAGTCCCTGCCTGATTGCGTGGGTTTTCCTTGAAATAATTCGTTGGGGTTTTCCTCCCACATATAAAACTGAAACTTCCTCCCTTGTCTTTCTCTCCATGGGGGTTCTTGGCTAGTATTAAGTTAGCCTTGTCCAAGGCTCTTTACGCAAGGCCCCGCTTTGAATTCACCAGGTAGCATAACAATACTGGCACGGTACTGCAGTACTTGATATACAGTATAGCGTGGGGTCGAAGTGTGGTTTTTCAACCTCGTACCAAAAAACGAAGCCGAAACAGAGCCTTGTTCATAAGGTCAGATTGTGGCGGAGTTGCTTTATGTTAATACTTCCCGAAGATAAATGTTTAGTTGATGTTTAGTTGATAAACACACATCATTACTTCATAACGAGAGTTTATAATTGGACGATTATCCGCCCAGTACAAGAAATTAATATTCAATATCCGATTCCAGCATACGTAATTAGCGCTGGAATCCCTGCGCAATGATACAGAAAAAACATACGCTCCGTTTACAGTATGAACAAGGCTCTGTTTCGGCTTCGTTTTTTGGTACTGCAGTACTTGATATACAGTATACCTTGGGGTCGAAACATGGTTTTTGCAACCTCGTACCAAAAAACGAAGCCAACGTAGAGCCTTGTTCCCACTGTAGACGGAAGCTTACGTTTTTCTTTATCATTGCGTAAAACGATAATGCACAAATGGGCAAAATCATACGAAAGAAAAGTGTATGTATAAAATGTATATTAAGTAAAAGCATCATCAACAACAACAATAACTTAAAAACTATCAGTCTGTAACACCTTCCACCACTGTCACGAGACATTCCCCCACCCCTCGGAACAGCCCGGGATGATTATTTCCATACCCCAAGACTACCATGTATACTTTCGGAGTTATGGTTTGCCCTGTGGACGAGGTTTCTTTCCGGCTGCTTCGGTTTCGTTTTAGTTTCTTCTCAAGGACCCAAACTGAAAAACGTCCAGGGAGCTCTTGAGTTTGGCTTTCCAACAGTGCCACACTTGTCTCGATCCCACCAAAATCGAAGTTTCCTTCGACATACGCCACATGTAACTTGTCAAATAGAAATTATTAACCAAGGCACGTAACGAAAGATTTTCTCAATAGCAGACTTAACGCCACTTTTGAGAGTGGGATAGTACTGTAAAAAGCAAACACAACTGGTTTGTGCTTATCATCAGTCAAGTGGTTCATATTGCCAGCTCTATGTTTACATAGCAACAATGTTGTTGCCACGTCCACACACATTGGGGAATGTCATTGTCATGCATACAACTCATGACGTTGTGATGAGGGTACGTAGACTATAGTCGTAAGGTACGGTGTTCCATATCTACCATGTGCACAAGTATAATTTCCCACCATTTCCATCGTTTTCCACGAGCTATTTGTTTTTTCATTCATTTATTTAATATAATTTTTTTGATTTTTCATGATCAGTTAAATGCTCCTTGATGTTCAAATCAAAATGTTCATTTAATTTTCATTTCTTGTTTATTTATTTAAGAAATTAATAATGAATCCCAATGAACATAGTATAATAGTAGTCATTTTGCATTAAATGAGACCAGTCTAAGGCACTTTACATTTGAACTGCGATTGGTTC
Organism: Pycnopodia helianthoides; assembly: GCA_032158295.1. Lineage (NCBI taxonomy): Eukaryota > Metazoa > Echinodermata > Asteroidea > Forcipulatida > Asteriidae > Pycnopodia > Pycnopodia helianthoides. The sequence goes on from CM063261.1 coordinate 9,843,232, forward strand.
TACGTAAGGGCGGTGAATGAAAAGCATAACTACGTCGGCGTACAGATGTTGTACAAAGTATTGTTTAGGGCAATTTGGGATCGTTTGATCTCCGTCTGGCTCATAAGAAGAAAACACAAAAGTATAACAAAATTTACTCAGATGAAGCGTTTCATTGAGTACGTACCGAGTCAACAATATCCCAGTTTTTCAAAAAAATGTTTTTTGAAATGTGTTATTATTTGTTTACCAGCGGGAATATTTGGAAGAGGGGGGTAAAGGAAAACAAAACTTAAAGGGTGAGCTTCTCCAATTAACGAGAAAAAGACCGAAAACATCAAGTTCTACGAACACATCTGCGAATTGTCATTTAAATGAGGAAATCATTACGCAGCGCGCACTATCACAATGGTTGCAACAGCCGGCGTAGAAGGCGGTACCAACCCTTGAAACCGTTGAACTCTCTTATTAATACATGTGGGTTTTTCAAGTTGTGTGAAACTGTTACAAGTGCCCGTGCGCACTAGATTTTAGCCGATAGTTTTGTAGTACTAGACCTACTGTACAACCACATGCGGAAGTGGCGAAGAGGTGCACTGTTGTACGGTTTTAATGTTGTTTGTTGTACCATAGAGAAAGGACCCACAGACAGAATCCGTTATAACTGTTGCTGGCCATCTTAGTCAAAGTACATCTACAGCTTCAGGTAGGTCTTGTTGCACTAGGGTCGATATTGTACTAATGAAATGACAAATTAGACATGTAGGCCTAACAACTGACAGGTGGGACATTGTGAATATATGATCATGATTCGGTTCACACAAACCAGATTGTGTACATGAACAGTACACGTTATAGGAAAATTGTATGAAAGCTATGGAAAACAAAAATTATCGATGTTTGAGAATTTTGTGTGGTTTTAGGAAACCCAATTATTGATTGTAAAAAGTAATTCGTTTATTCATTCATTCAAGCAATCATTTATTTATTTATTGGTCACCTTGTTTTAAAACAGCGTCTAAAAAATACATACAGGACCTACACTTACGTAAAAAACACACATTTACCATATAGTACTTAAAGGCCTACTTTAAAAACGTTTACATCCAGAAGAAATAAAAATGCACAGATGAAAATCATAATAAAACTTATCATAAATAACAAAATTACTAAAACTAAATGCAAATTTATATAAAAACTGGACTAGCCAGTAAAGACCTCACCAAAACACTAGAATTTTTGGTTTTCAAACCTACAGCTTTAAAAACCATGCCATAGGTCTTCTGTACTTCTGTAAAAAGATGACTATTAGGCGTAGGTCAAAAGGATTTGCGAAAATGAGTTGTATTGGTACGTGGGGCGAACTCTTCCCGAAGATCACTGAGGCATGAAGTGGATGGGTAGGGTCTCGCACAGTGGAATGCAATTAGACCAAAGTATCAACTTCAAAATTACTGGTTAAATTGTTTTATCTCTGTTTATTATTGAGGTCTTGATTCCGTGTGGACCAATGCAAGCCATTCGAGGGTCAGTGGGACACACTTTCGAGTCAACATCCCCAAATTGATCTCAGACACACAGTTACATAATACTAATAGCTGGTCAGTTTGACCCGGAAAACAAACCACACTGACTCGGGTCAGAAAATGGAGGCTAAACATTGTGATTGACCATTGGTGTAAGTCTAGGTTTAAAGTATAAGGGTAACAAAATCAAGACAATAACATCAACTAGTATTTATGTATATAAATATGACAGACAAATGACACAGTTCCTTTAAATGTAGGTGGTACTTTAAGTCATAATAAGTCTGTCTATTGTTTACGAAATCCTGGGCATGCACACTTTTTTTCAGAGTGCTTACGAATTCCTCATTAATTGTGCTGCCACCTAGCATCAAAAGTCTCCACAAATTGTTGCACTCACTGATTGTATGAAATAACGTACCGGGCATTCGTTTTACTTCATCAGGTAACAGCAGCACAACCTCATCAAGATGGCCGAAGCTGCACTACCCACTGAGACCACTTGCAAGATTAGACAGATACACATCGAATGCTCAATCTGCCTGAATCGGTTCATCGATCCGAAAATCTGGACTGTCTGCACTGCTTCTGCTTAAAATGTCTTCAGGAACATATAGACAAACAGGATCTGAAGACGGATATTATTATTTGCCCAGTGTGTAGAAAGAAAACGTCAATCCCAAAAAAGGGATTGTCGGATCTTCTTAGCTGTTTTTTCTTGAACTCGCTTATTGATGACGTCATCAGACTGGAAGGTTCGAATGAAGACATTAACTCTCCCGTTTCGGCCTGCGAAGGATGCGACGAAGGTCTGAAAGCCGTTTCAAGATGTGTTGACTGTGATGCGAATTTTTGCAAGACATGTCTGGAAAACCACGCGAGATTGAAAACCAACAAACACCATCAAATCGTTAATGCTGTTAGCTCGTCAAATAAGCGACCAAAGACAAGGGGAAATCTGAATCGTCGAAGTGCCGGAAACACACTGACCAGGAACTGTGTTTTCATTGCACAAGTGTGATTTACTGTGTGTCTCAAATGTGGTCATTTGATCACCGAGCGTCAAACCACAAATTTTCTCTGAAATCAATGATTCCATTCGATCTTATCGTCGAGCTGTTGATGAAGCCTTGCAGAAGTTTGATGAGTGTCGCAAGCAATTCCAAAAAGTGGATGACTCTATCAAACACTCACAGCAAAGATTACAGCTCATGGTCGACCGGGCTCTTCGTGATATTGTGGCTAAGGAGGAAGAGGAAATTGCCAAAATAAGAAATGCATCTCGCCTCCTTCAAGAAAGAGTCACTCAAATCAGTCAAGAAAGAGGAGGGGATTATGATAAAATACAGAGCAGCAATCACGATAAGATTAGCCGTGCAGAGCAGATCGTAGCTTCAGTCAATAACTTGATGCAACATGCTGATGACTTTGAGCTGCTGGACCTCAAGCCAAAGATTATGCACAACTTGGAATTCCACAAAGAGCTTCAGTTTCGAACAGTGCAGCATAGCGAGTCATTCATCGGGTTCAAAGGTCATGATATCGTCACTGATGCAGATCTCGGTGAAATACTAGATGAAGAGAAGTGGGAGGTGAAGACAGAGTTTGGTAAAGAAGGGGAAGGTGATGGTGAGTTCAAGTACGCAACGGGCGTTGCTTGTTTTAGCAATGGTGACATTGTCGTTACTGATACAAAAAGGAGGCTATTATCCACATTTACATCAAAGGGTAGTTACAAATCTACAGGTGTTCTAAGTGGAACAGAGGATGGTAAACTAAAAAAACCGTTTGGTGTTGCCGTGACCTCTGATGACCTGCTTCTAGTTACTGACGGACAGGATGTAAAGGTTTATGATAGAGAACTGCGATATATTCGTCAGTTCAGACCGTCACAGAATGAAGTCGACGGGCAGTCAGAGAGTCAACTCTATGGAATCACTGTGGACAAGAAAGATCGGATTGCAGTGGCTGACTGGAAGAGAAATGTAATATCTCTCCACAATATGGATGGATCCATCATTTCCACAATACATCGTGACGATATTGGTAAATCAAGCTTTCTATCTGTAAGCAGCAAGGAGCGTCTGATTCTCACAAGCTACGAAAAGATGAAACTAGTTTGTCTGGATTTTATGGGAAACGAGGTGTTCAGTATTAGCACCTACATTGACGGCAAACCTGTAAAACCTCTTGGTGTGTGCTGCGACGATGCTGGAGACATCTATGTGTCCACTCATTACCCTAAGCAGGGAAACTGCGAGATACATCATTACGATGCATCAGGTGAGCACATCGGTTGTGTAGCTCGTGGCTTGTACAATCCTGCAGGCATGACGTTTACTCCTACCGGTGACCTCATCGTGACTGATAAGTACTCGGTCAAGGTATTGCACCATTTGTGATCGTCGATGACATAATAAAATGTTTAAGGCAATATTAACAACTTTAAAAGTTTAACAATAATAGTTTAACGAAGGACTCTGACTCAGTCGTACTCAAGAATGTGAATATTCTCCTTTTCAGACAAATCCACGACAAAACGTTATTCAAAACGTACCAATAACTGCATGCAAATCAACAATTTCGACTCTCGCGTTACATGAGTCACTTATGAAATATTTACAGCCTTTAGACTCACTAGATCACTTCGATTACTTTAAATGGGTTAACATGGCGGATTGTCCCTTTTTTGAAATCGATATATCGTTAAACGTTTTGATTAAAATAAAAATTGTCACTTGATAAGTGAACGTTATCAAATTAAAGTATCGTTCTGCTGATATTATTCCTTAAAAGGTCGATATCATTTTGAATAATGTACAGTTTTACTTCAGACATGCCTTGGGAATCAGGGAAAACGGTAGGGCGCCACCAGACTTGACAGCAAATAACGTTTAGGAGACAACATAATGCTATCATCTGATGTATACGGAAAACTTGTAGGCTATTGTAAACTCTAGTAACTCTATTCTAAAAACAACAGCTTGTAAAATGCATTTTCTTTTTTTTGCAATTTTGGTTTGACTTTTAAAAATATATAAAAATAACTGCATACTCTGTATTGGGTAGATGGTAGATTTTTGCATTTTCCCTTTATTTTACCGTCAAATAATTGTAAGCGTAATGTAGTTTTTGTAAATGAAAGAACTTTGTAAGGTACAACGGCAGCTGCATTGATTCCCTAAAGCTGTGTTTACATTGGACTTCATTTGAAAGAATAAATCTGTCCATTAATTAAATTAAATTAACTTAAGATTATGGACTCTAACCTTGAGCAGAAATTGTTGCTTTAAAATGTTCTGCTAAGCAAAAATAAGGAGGAAACAAGTCACATGTTATACATATGACCTAGTATTTTGGCTGGTCACCATATTTTCTGGCAAGTGACCGAATATAAATGGTTATTTTGATGAAGGCAATCGAAATAAGCACTGGGAATGTTGTCTTCAAAGTTTGTTCTCAACAAGTTAGGCAGTATTTCAGGGAGATTGTCTGTAGATTTCACCACTGGTACGAATTTTAAGATCAGTTTTTAGGTTGAAACTTTATCACATGGTTAGCAAATAAAACCAGCCATGTACAGAATTGTTAATTGATTTTTGTGAACGAAATAATAATTAATTAGCAACAGCTGTAGTTGTTCGTGTGTGCATGGTCTTCAACAAATGCATTTTTCTAGTCTGAGCTAACTTCTTGTACTGACAGGAACTTCATTGTCAGTGAGCTTTCATATCGAAACTTATGTTAGCGTTTACGAAACTTCAATGTTTGTCTTTAATTACCCCCCAACCTCTTGTAAGGACCATCATTATTGGGATGATATCTCATTAATATTCTAAATAACATAGACAGTACAACAAGTCAGTTACAGAGAATGTGGTTTGGCCATTGCCCCACTAGGCACGTGGGTGTAATGACGACCCTTTTATTATTCTGGTTAAACTGTATTATAAATCCTTATAACGTTTTCTTTATTATTCTTACATAATGAATTCATAATTGCAATAAAAATGATTACATAATGAACTTCAAGAAATAAGTTGATGCCTCATTAAAGACTAAGAGATATTTGTATGCAGCCGGCGTGATCCACTGGCCAAATGCTAGATCTTTAAAACACCCCAGGACCGGTCAAAATTATCTCCAGCCCAAGTTGTCCGGCTAGCAAGTGATGAAATGACAACAAGGGGCGAAACTGCTCCCGCTGGCTACATATAGTAATAAAAAAACAATTAAAGGAAATTCCTGACTAGCATCTTTTTTTTAAACTACATCTTTTGCATCACAAAATGGCGGACCGAAACGCATGTATTTTTGTACCGAATGTGATTACCTTTCCATTGCGGACCATGCGGACAAATTTGCCCTTACACCGTAGTACTTAACGTACTTCAATAGACTTGATTCGTGGTTAACAATGAACATGGCGGAATGTCCCGTTAAGTTTCATATAGCACAGTCTGTATGCAGCAATGGTAAACGTCTTTAAAAAAAACTACGTGTTTAAACTCTCAAGTGCGGAAGTAACCCAGATACTACACACAATGCAGGAAGGTTCAACATGTCACTCGCTCAAGTAAGCTTAAAGGATTGGTTGGCAGTAGAAGGACCATTGGAAAACTCAGAACCGAACAGGCTGTCAGCAACACATCTGGAAGCCTGCCACAAACGAACAGATAATCCCAATTTATCAGAGTGTTAAAGTACGAGTAAAGGGGGCAATCATAGCAGCAGGCTGATGGGTGCCTGCGGAGCTCCGATCCCCATGACTTGGTGGAGCCAGAACTAGGTGTCTGCAATGTTTGTAAAACAAATTATGCGCGAAGTGTATGAGTGAAAATATTGTTCAGCCCCTCAAAAAACAACAACAATACAAAACAACAACAACACAAAACAACAACAACACAGACCTGTTCTCTGTTCTAGATATGTGGAATGGTCCAGTCTAGGATATCACGGACCTGAAGGAACATTACAGAATTGGTTTTTGCTAACAAAACAGTTTCTGGCAGTGTAAACACTTTATGTAATCCACCATATACATAAACTGACAAACCTGTAGAAGTTTGAGATCGATCGGCCATCTGGTCACGAAAAAATAGTGAAAAACCGTTTACACATTTTGCATGAAATCATATAGACTCAAAAAATGAATAAAAACGCTCACTGAGCGATAAACTCCAATCAGAAAATTAGTTTATTCATTTCTCATCAAATATGGCATTTCAGACAGAAATATTTCAAGGGATGTTTTCTACTATCATCATCATTAGACCGTGTAAGTTTTATGAAAATCTGTGATCAAAAAGTATATTTTACAAGTTTTTTTTCTTACCAATTATTCTGGAATGTTCCTTTAACTCTCCAAGGACATTGCACTTTGTAGAAAACAGTGTAAAAAAAGTGCTTTAAGTTACCTCCGCTCACTTAAGGAATTTAAAAGACAATTTTGGCGAAAAATATGGACGGTAGCATTGTCAATAACTGTGTATCTATACTGATAAATTAATACAGAGACTGCCAACATTAGGGCTAGATAGTTCAGTTGGTAGAGCGCCGGCACGTTAATCCGGGGTCGCAGGTTCAAATCCCGCTCTAGTCAAGTTTTCTTTGTTCACCCCAGATTTGAAGTTATATTTACCCAGTCAGTTTCCCTTGTGGTTTTATCACTTGATATTAAAATACATCCCGTCAATAAATTCAGCAACCTGTACAACGTTTCAACGAGAAGCTGTTCAAAAAAAAATTCGTTTCATTTGCTAATTAAATAATTTGTCCCTCTCTTCCCACCTTTGATTTCGTCTTTAGTGTTTCCAACCTCATGTGGTTAAACCAGCCCCTTCCCTCTCATTCACTCCGTTGTTTCCTTTTGTTAATGTTCATCCCTTGCTGTTTATGTGTGCTTTCCTGCCTCTCCCTCTCTCTCCTCCTCTCTCTCTCTCTCTTCTCTCTCTCTCTCTCTCTCTCTCTCTCTCTCCTCTCCTCTCTCTCTCTCTCTCTCTCTCCTCTCTCTTCTCCTCTCTCCTCTCTCTCTCTCTCTCTTCTCTCCTCTCTCTCTCTCTCTCTCTCTCTCTCTCTCTCTCTCTCTCCCTCTCTCTCTCTCCTCTCTCTCTCCTCTCCTCTCTCTCTCTCTCTCTCTCTCTCTCTCTCTCTCTCTCTCTCTCTCTCTCTCTCTCTCTCTCTCTCTCTCTCTCTCTCTCTCTCTCTCTCTCTCTCTCTCTCTCTCTCTCTCTCTCTCTCTCTCTCTCTCTCTCTCTCCTCTCTTCCTTTTCATTTCTTTCCACTTGACTGCTTCTGTTTCTTTTCATTCTTTCCACTTGACTGCCTTTTGTTACACCAGTGAGCTCACTTCGGCACCTTGCAAACTCGGCACCCACAAACTCGGCACCTTGCAATCTCGGCACAACAATCTAGGGTTAGGGTTAGGGTTAGGGTTAGTTTGCAAGGTGCCGAGTTTGTGGGTGCCGAGTTTGCGAGGTGCCGAAGTGTCCGGTATTCCTTGTGTGTATATGTATGTTTGTGTTGTGTTGTGTTATCATTTACAGCCTTTACGAAAACCTCTGCTGGGGTCGAACCGTCAGGCCATTAACTATTTCTTGCTATTATATCATAGGTCCTTATTGATTGGTGAGCCGTTTGCAACAGCTAATTCTATTTTTCTTGAAAGATTTAATTCCTGAACGTCGGACGGTTTCGGCTCGTTAACAATTTTCCAAGAACTACCGCGTCATTCACGGACAAATAACCCGTGCAGCCCGTAAGCAACTTCGGCGTCAACTTCTGCTCGGGCTATCTCGGTGAACTCCCGCGCATCGAGAACGAGAAGGAAAGAGGGCCTGTCTTCGCGGACACTCACAACAGAAGACAACACCACTCCTGAATCGGGTAAATGACGTTTGGATGAAAAAGAAAAGATAAAGATGTTCAGGCAAGTTTTAAGGGTTGTATATAAGTGGGTTTTTTAACGGAATCGTGGAGACTGTGACCTGGCACTTACCATCATCTTCATCAGTGGAATCGGGGGCGCTGACGAACATAGGCTCCGAGGGAAAACAACCTTTCTCAAACCAACCTTTAGAAGTGACGGTTTTGGTGTCAACCTTTTGGATCTAATAACAAGATAAACAGTCACTCGCAAGTTTCGGTGAATTAATTTTGTGAGAAAGATGAAATCGATTGTTATAACAAAATTTTGTATTTTTTAATGTTGTTGTTGCGACGGAGGTCCAAAAAACGAACCCCCGTTATAAAAAGCTTGTCTTGCAGCAATAGTTTATATGGCGTGTCGTGGCCGAGCAGTTAAGAGCGCCAGACTCAAGCTCTGGTGTGTCTGATCAGTCAGAGTGTGGGTTCGAGTCCCGTTCGTGGCGCCTTGTGTTCTTGAGCAACATGCTTCACAGTGTTTTGCGTTGTCCTTCAGATGGGACATTAAGCCGTAGGTCCCGTGTATACTAAGATTGGTAGCGAAAAGATCCCACAGAGCACTTCGTGGGGGTTAACCCCGCGGTGTTTCTGGTTCAAATAGCAACCACCCTTGCTTACAGGTTTTCTCAGCCTTGCAAGCTATAGTGATTAGATTCACTTAAAACGCTTAGAGTGCCAGCCTTGTTTTAAAAATTCAGTTTGACGTTTCAGAACGTTGGCGGCGCTCGAAGGGTTCCGTGCCGGTCGTGTTTTGGCCGTTCTTTATGCAGAGGGCATTTATATATTTTTTGGGTCGACTAGTAGAACGTATGGGAACGTTGGCGGCCTGTGGATGGATACTTTGTTTGACGTTTCAGAACGTTGGCGGCACTGGAAGGGTTATGAGGCATCCTTAGTTTCATTGCCAGAAATATTTAATAGTAATGATAGTAATAACAATATACTTACCATTTGGTTCAATTCGCCACCGTTGCAGTAGAAGTATCGATACGGTTTTCCATTGAATTTTTCATAGTTGATGCGTGGAAACTCGGCATCTTGCAATAATTATAAAAATAACAAATATAATTTGTTTATGTTTTAGGGTGTTTTTTCATAAATTTAAAACAAATCCTAGTCAGACAAACACTTTGAATGATTTCTATTAATGCTCATGTAGTTTTTTATACAGAAATGCAAACAAACACAAACCAATTAAAGCAAATAACATAACTTACTTCTGTCTGATATAACTGCAGGTGTGCAATGGAATGTACCGTCGCCCTTCTTCATCACTGTACGGCCGGTAAAGTGCGGGAGAAAATCTGACGAGCACATTCCTTCCCGGTAACACTCAACTTTCTGTGCAAAAACAGACAAACTTAAGGTAAATGAACATATCTTGTGTTCCCTTTATAAATTTAAAGGTAGGGTCATCATTTGGTTTTTGTCAACGTAATGTTTATTTATAGGCACAATTATAAAGAAAGATACAACACAAGACACCTGTGAAAGTTTCGGTTCAATGCAGTGTCTACTTGTTGAGAAAACAGCAAAAAAACTGCACGGTATTCTTACACGAACTTCGAATCCATCCACATTTATCGAGGTGACAGCGGGTACCGACTGCATCTCTGGCCGCAGAATTTGCGAACGGACTCTAACCCTCGGAAATCTGAGAAACGTTTCACGCATGAGTCGTTTCTCAGATTCAAACGAGTTTTTTATTGAATTCCAAACAACGAGAGCCTTTCAGACGAAATAATTTCGCAGGATGCTTACTATTACCATCCCTTTAAGTAAGTCTGCGGATAGAAATTACCACAGTTTTTTTGTTTGGGTCATTCCAAACAATTGGACCCCCACCTTTAAAGACACTGGACACGTTTGGTAATTGTCAAAGACCATTCTTCTCACTTGGTGTATCTCAACATATGCGCAAAATAACAAACCTGTGAAAATTTGAACTCAATTGGTCATCGAAGTTGCGAGATATGGAAGAAAAAACACCCTTGTCACACGAAGTTGTGTGCTTTCAGATGCTTGATTTCGAGACCTCACGCGCGAGGTCTCAAAATCAATTCAAATATTTTACTGAGAAATTACTTCCTCCTCAAAAAGTACGTTACTTCAGGGGAGCCGTTTCTCACAATGTTTTATACTATCAACAGCTCTCCATTGCTCGTTACCAAGTAAGTTTGTATGCTAACAATTATTTTGAGTAATTACCAATAGTGTCCTTTCCTTTAAGGGGCATTCTTGTGAACACATACGTGCGCATGTTTGTAAATGGTGTAAACCGAGGACACCCCTTTGTTCTCCCATTGTTTGGAACCGAGACATGGGGACAGGCCCACGAGACCAGGAATCCGGGTCAATACTGACCCAGGAGGTTTTGGAGTGCATGCTTTTCAACCGACGAAATCTTTGTTTCCTGTTATTTCTTTATTTTTTGTTATATTGGGTTTTTTTTTTTGAGCGACTTTCTTTATTAATTCGGGTTCATCCCCAAATCGGGAACGTCCTCTGTTTTCCAAGCCGCCCAGATCCCTTTTGTTAAAGTTTACAGTCAACGAATTTGTTTAACAATGTGGACAGAAAAAAACAAAGGGCCACAACAAAATCAAAAGCAAAAACAAAACACAAATTAAGAGTGTATACAAGACACATTGAAAGGAAGTATATGAGGCTATTCACCGTGTAGGGAAACGTGTTTTAATCTGTGAATAGGCCTACATCTTTCAAACGATCAATAATGAGCTAATGAGGGTATTAGGCTCTGTCTTGTCTGTTTATTAAAAATGAGCGCTGGTAACACTAACTCATGGCACATTTGATTGGTTTTCACTGTTTTTTCCGAAATGCAATGTCCTATGGGGAGACAAAGTCCTTGATATCCCAGACTGGACCATTCCACATATCTAGGATGAGGGGCAGGTCCCAGAGTTGTGTTCTTGTTGTTGTTTTTTGAAAGGCTGACCAATATTTTCACTCGTGTTCTTCGTGCACAAAATTGTACAGATATACAGACCTTCCCAGATCTAGCCGTCTGATAAGGTGAGCTATCTATTCTTTGAATAGCAGGCTTCCAGATGTCTTGCTGACAGCCTGTGATAGGTTCTGAGGTTTCCAACGACCTTCGGCCCCCCCCCCCGGCCAATCAAACGACTTGGCTTACTGGGGAGCCAGTAACTTGTGAAATCTTCATGCCTTGTTATACTCCCAAAGGCAAGCTGAGCTGCGATCGGGAAGTTTTGTGGCATATTATGCCATATGTTTCATAGGGGCGTAACTGTTAAATCATAAAGGATGTACAAAGCTAAGCAAAAGGGATATCAGAGAGTCGTGCTAATTCTGTGTTGTTAGACATGTTCAGAGTCTATGTAGCTTCTATACACTCAAATACTCAAATATACCTTCTCGTCCACAGGGAACAGGAACCGCCTCGCCTCCCCAAACCGTTCTGGCACCACGCCCCGTTTCAGGTCTGTCAAATTGATGGAGCTGACAATGGTGCCGTCCTCGTATACGCACATGTCAATCACCAGGTGCCCCGCTTCTTCGTATGCGTTGATGTGGTGAAAGCTCAAAAACGCGTCCGACGTGTACACGTCCGGTAGGCGCTCCCCCGTTTCTCGTCTTACCACGTGGAATCTCGCGGGCTGTTCCTTTCGAAATTCCAGCCCCATCATGTAACCTATTTATAAAAAAGTAAACTACAAACATGTGTATCTATAGATATTCATTCACTAAATAGCCCCGCCTCCGCATACATGTATTTTCATTCAATGAATAGCTACCCCCTGCCCCCCCCCCCCCTCCACACACACACACACACACACACACACACACACATCCTTACGGATCCGGTTTGTGGGGTACTGCTATTGTTGTTCTATTATTCCCTTTTCTGAAGAATTCCCTTGTGGGGCCCAATTGTTCCTATTGAAATGACCTTGTGGGGTCCATTGTTCCATTGTTGTCAGGACCCCACATATGCCCTTGTGTGTGTCCACACACACACACACACACACACACACACACACACACACGTGTGTAAACACCTGCAATCGGGGACCTCCTATTGTCCCTCTTTTGTTTGTACTCTAACTTTTTGGCACCAGCTCTCATTGGTTTTGTACACGTTTTCCAACTGGGTACCTTTCCCCAAACGGGGACCTTTCCCCAAACGGGGACCCTATTGTCCTCTTTTGGTATAGGTCCCCGGTTTGAATGTGTATACCTACCCACACACACACACACACACATCCTTACGGATCCGGTTTGTGGGGTACTGCTATTGTTGTTCTATTATTCCCTTTTCTGAAGAATTCCCTTGTGGGGCCCAATTGTTCCTATTGAAATGACCTTGTGGGGTCCATTGTTCCATTGTTGTCAGGACCCCACATATGCCCTTCTGTGTGTACACACACACACACACACACACACACACACACACACACACCTACAACCACGCACACAGCTCTGTGTTGCATACTATGTGGACATACACCCATCCACACAGTGTTTTTTACAGAGTTGTTTTGTCTTGAGTGAACAGAACAAAGGAATGTCCACAGAGTATAGTATGCAACACAGGGCTAAAAGTGTGGACGTGTGTAAGTCCACATAGTGTTTTTCAAGTCCCTACACTGTGTGGACCTCTTTTGTTCTCAGGTAGGTCCACACTGCGACCCGGTAAATGGCAGACGATCTCTTCGTTCGCCCACTGATTAAATCACCTGAATTCTTGTTATGAATTAAAATGCTAATACAAATAAAACATGGATGTGATCGACGGTAATATTATCAACGGTTACGGAGTTAAATACAACTAACACAGAAACGTACTGAACAACAACTAACAGCAGCAGTGGTATTAAAGGTATCACGGTTGATCAAAAACAAAAACAACTTAAACATACTTTTGAAAAATATCTGGGCATAGAGTACTTTAAGTAGGTTGATTACCGCCGACTGCTCCACAAAGATGATGTAGTTTTCGGTGATGGCAAAGCTGTGGTAGAACGAAGGGTAGATTCCAGACGTAGGAATGGCACATAAGATGGAGGCATTACACAAAGGGTCACATTGTATCTCTGTATAGGGAGAAACGGAACAGTCGAAGACAACAACAAAACAACGGTTATTTAAAACCCTGAAGTGCGGGAGTAACCCCAGGAATTACACAAATGAAGGAAGTTTTCACTAGCTACTGGCGCCCCGGAGAGCCAAATGGTTTTATTGGCCGGGGGAGGGGGTGTTGGGAACCTCAGAACCTAGCACAGGCTGTCAGCAAGACATTAGTCTTGGTTCCAAGACCTTCGTACCGAAATGGATCAATTCCAACAACGCATTGAAATGGATCAATTCCAACAACAGAGGGCATCACTATCCCTGGTTCATCAAATTCAAGAAGAAAAGCGCGCCCTCTGTCGGGTTATCACGAGTATGAGATAGTGACGTCTTGGACCAAGACTAGCAAAACATCTGAAAGCCTGCTACAAAGAACAGAATGATGGCACCACATTATCAGAGGTTCAGATCTGGGTAGGTCTGTCTGTCTGTCTGTACCATTTTGCGCACGAAGTATAGGAGGGATAATATTTGTCAACCCCTGAAAAAGTAACTGCACACCTCTGGGACCTGATCCCCTCTTATGTGGAATGGTCCACTCTAGAATATCAAGGACTTTGACTCCCCCATCACAGGGCATTGTTCTTTGGAGAAAACAGTGAAATAAATAACATGTGCCGTGACTAAGTGTTTGGTAAGAAAATGTGCCAGGAATATGTGATTGGCAATGAAGAAAATAATCTCAAAGCTTTTATTTGCTATGTTTTTAATAAAAACAACAACAGCGATTTGTGGATTCTTTCAATGCTTTCTTATCTTGCTTGACAGTTTTTCTAGTTTTCTGGAGGATTGGTACTGTTTTGACAGTGAACTTAACAATCAGTGAGATCTCACAATGATACTCTTTGGGTTTCGGGTTTACTGGATACCAATCATGTACTGAACTGGTCTTTAAGATGATTCTGAAGTTAGATTCTAACTCCATAGTGGGAGGAGGGGGTGATTTCAGGCTGATAGTATCTAGATAATTATGCATCTGTAATGTTACGACGGGCTGGAATGCTGTTGTATAGTAGCAAAGACAGGATTAGCGTTGCCAATCCATTAAAGGGGATTGCAATCTGAGCGATGTTTTGTTTTGAAATATTTGAATTTATGCATTTGTTTTTATTAAGTTTTTTTTTATTTTTCGTTCTCTCTCGTGTTTTTGTTACTCTGTTTGTTTTTTTGGGTGTTTGATTGTTGAGTTGTTTGAATGTTTGTTTGTTTGTTTGTTTTTGCATCTTGTTGCAATTAAAGAAACTAAACCTGAACAAAACGTTCTTCGAAAACCTACCTGGATCATGGGGCGGTATCTTCACAATGTTATAAGTGCACTTCAAAGAGAACCGCGAGCCTAGACTGTACACCGTCCCGTCCGGGGCAGTGTGCGGGTGTGATGTGGAGGAATGTAGCACGATCCGGTCCGCAATGTCAACCTACCAATAATGGGATATTGTTATTACGTCCGCAATGTCAACAATCCTTGTTCAATAATGTTATGCCAAACCGAACAGTGTTGGAGCAATCACCGACGGTTTTGAAGTATAATAGAAATTTGCCTAATCGACCCAATAATGTTTTTATCATTTCCAAGAAAGTAAAGACAAAGGCTTATAACAAATGACGAATGTTTCATTGTTACTCGTACTTACGATCTAAAGTTGCACTGCCCGATTTGCGCCGAAAGAAAGGTTTTTTTATCATTATTTTTTCTCTGATGGAATTTTGACAGATGGTGCCGTTTCGAAACGAAAAACATGCAAAAAACGTTCGCATAAACCACGGACAATGCACAAAATACATGCAAAACCGTTAGTGCATGCTGGTGGAGGTTAGATAATGTCGGGATCCCGAACGCATTTCATTCTTAGTTTTTTTTATATTAACAACCACTGATCATTAGCGGATTGTTTCTCCGAAATACCTTAAATGAAAGCTTATAACTTTCTCAAAATCATATACAACAATTATAGCCATTTAAAATTTAAATCATGATTCTTGAATCAAACCGACCAACCATGAGACCTACCATCTTTAAAAATAGCGAGCGTAGTTTCATTTTTTCCCAATTTTGTTTTTTTAGTTGATGAGTTTTTGTTTTTTTCTGGGAAACTAGGTGAATGCTGAAATCGAAACTTTCAATACACGCTGGATATCTAGGAAGATGAAACCCAGCTCAGTTAGCACTTAATAGTTTGCTCTATGTGGTGAAACTTGGCTTATGGTTTCGAGTAGGCCGTCCCCAGAGCAGTTTGATTAGAATTATCCAAAAGGATCTTTTCAACAGAAAGGCCCGGCATCGAACAGAATGTTGTGGAGGAAATAGGCAAGATATTTAAACTGGTTTAACTTGCTTGGATGTTGTTGAGACTTATTTGATATTTGAGATGTCTGTCGACTATTTTATTTCTGTGGAAATTACACAATGGTCGACTTTTTCATATTTGTATAACTTTTACAATGGTAGGTGACGAAAATACCTGAAAACAATAAGATTTGTGTACTTCATTTTCTCGAAGTAAAAGCTTGATTGGCATTACATTTTTCGTGACTTTCTGCTGGGTACCCGGTAGTATTAAACCCTTGCATAACGCGCAACGCTGCTGGTACACTGAGGTAGCGCCCATGTTTTGACGCACCTAGAACAGCTGTCGTCCTTTTACCTCTGTGAGGGCGCTGTTTCACAGTGTGACGTCATATGCAAGGG
>CM063261.1:14067751-14425251 GCA_032158295.1 Pycnopodia helianthoides
CTACGTACATTACTTCAACGTGCTAGACTTGTGCAGTCTGTTCTTGATTACCTTTTTACAAAAACATACTTCCACCCACAGGCTGTGTCTTATCTTTGCAACAACTGATGTCATTAAGCACATCTCTAAAAGTTCAAGAGATTGCTCTTTCCAAGCTATTCGCCTCGTCTGTGAGTTCTCTTCGTTACCAAAGAAACCGATGCACTCCAGTAAAAGTACTACTTAAAACCAGACTCAAAGCACAGTTGTTTTGTTATTTTACTGCCTTCATGTCACCCTGCTGTTTGTGTAATACCGCATTATCGTATCACGTATATATCTTAGTCTTGAATAGTCGTCTGTTGTATGTGGTGCGCTAAGTACCTTTCGCGTCCACCGCATGACAAACGAGATACAAATCCGTTTTCCCAAATTGTCAAATACTTGCAACAGTTATTTATTGAACAATTTTATATATCTTCATTGGTGCTTACCCTTGTTATGTGAAATGTGTTCATGTTACTTAATTGCAGGGTAGTTTGATTAATGCACTCTCTAGTTGATATACAAAGAACAATTAATCCATGATTGATGGGCAGTTCTTTATCTGTTTAAGGGAGATACGCGGAGTGCAGTATCTGACGTGCACGTTTAACTTTAATTAAGCCTACTTGTTGAGATGGGAATCAGTTGAAACTTGTATTTGTCGTTTGATTAATTTTTGACTAGCTGACTGCTCATCCCATTGCAACCATTTACTAAGTGGTTTTCAATCAAGCCTGTTTGCTGATAAATCACACCACAGCGTAGTGATAGTGTCCTCCATTGTCATCAAAATGCCCCGTGATCTAATCACAGAAAGTCTGAGGTAAAAAGCCACTAACTATGCGATGAAAAGTCATACGGGAAATCCCATTATTGAAACCATGTCAGTACTGAAGCTATCTTATGTGTTGCCTGGCAACAACATCCTTTCATAAACACCATCGTTCTAAGGCAAGCCACTTCACCGGTTACAAAACATATCATTTTGTTTTTCTTCGTTTTTTTCCGTTCTTTACCACGGTCTTGTTCCGGCTCTGCTCAACACCTAGTAGTTTACCGGATAAACAGAACATCAAGATCGCCGAGGGGCGGGGCGGGGGCGGGCGGGGGTGGGTTGGACACCCAAATAACCAAAGCCAACTCTCTTATTGAGACTCACAGTGTTTCTGAAACTATACGGTTATCTATTGCTGTTCTACTTTGAGATGTGGTTTTACCAAAACCTAGGCGTAATACAAGATTTATAAAAAAAAAAATAATAATAGCAATGATATAAGTGTTCACCGAGAGATGAAGGAATCACACAAAACAACAATCTGATTGGTCTAAAAGTTGGCTAAACTAAGTTTCTAAACTCAACTTCCCCCAAATAATTCCCTTACATCCACAGTTGTCTAGTGAACCCACGTCCTGAGAGACCCTTAGCATAAAGTCAATAGTTGTTATTCTAAAACAAACGTGAACTGCAAGAGAAATATTCCCCTTGTTTCATTGAGCCTTTGATGTCATCGATAGAATCTTGGCTCTACCGAAAGCACTCCCTGAACATCGGCTCGGGGAAGACAAAAAAAAACAAGTTTTAGAAAAACTTCCAGCGGCACCTCGAGGGAGTAATATCACCTATGCACCGTCAAACTAACTCGTATTTGTTTTAGGACACCTCTAGTACATCTCCAAGAAAAACTTCCCTCGATTCTGTCATTCTATCGGGGGCGATCGGGCACCTGGCCAGAGAAGTACGACCCCTAGAGACATTGACCATATCTACCTGTGTATCCTAAGGATATAAGACTTGAGAAGTAAGTCTGTGTAACAAAGATATGTAGCTGCAGCTCCTAATAACTATCTTATATGCACTCCATGGGTGATACGAACTTTAAACACACCCACTTCCTGTTGAGATGAAATGTCTGCAGGGCAGATAAATATATTGTATGGTAATTGAAACAAACAGAAAATAAAAAGTTCATTTTCAGGCAAAAACGTTTATAATGTTGGATAAACAGAGTATTGTTGTTTAGGTACAAACTAGACTAGAAAATGACGAATGTCCAGAACAAAGCAGTGTAGCATCTTCGGTCGTTCGATATGCTCATGATATCTTTCTTAATAAACGATAGCATTGCGATGAAAGTACTCTTCCATGTGTCTCAGGACAGCGTCTTCAAAACAAAAATCAATAAATATATTAACAAAATAACCTATACCGTTTAATGATGTGTCGTGAAAAAAAAAATGATATTAAGTAACGATAATTGCAGTGATATTCTTATTAATGTTGAGCAAGATTAAATTATCAGTACGTAAGAGCTATGGTATTCCATCGTTAGTGATGAGATTTGGGACTTCATAAATGAAACAGTGGCACTATCGCCGATGTATTTGGTCTTTATTATTCATTAGAAGAACTGCGAAGTTTTTTAATATATATATATATATATGTATTGACTCATCGTAAAGTGTCTTCACAAATATCTTAATTGAATTGGAGGTACTCATCTCTCTACTAAATTACAATAATTGAGTCATTTCATTCGATACAAGATGTGAACGTTACTTGGTTGTATCAGAAAGTTCAGACAAACACATGTACATGTCAGGAAGTGGTGTTTACTCTGTCACAAGTCCACACCTCAAAACCAAAGAGAGATGCTGGTTTCGTGTGTACATCTAACGTTTATTACAGTAATCAGATTATTCCGAGTCGAAGCACGGTGGCCGTTTGAGCGTGCAAAAGGCTTGAAGTGGGCTTTTTATAATAAAAAAAAGAAGCAGTTAACCAGGGTTGCCCGTGCCTTGAGTGAAAGAAAGGTTCAGGCAAACGTTCTGTGAGGGCTAATTGATGGCTCATAGGCTTGCCCGTGCCTTGGGGGAAGTAAGGAACGAGGCCGCGGGCAAACGTTCTCAGGGCTTATAAATAACCCATTCAAAACATACTTAACACGGTGGAACGAGAGGAAGGAGAACAAGGTTGTTATATATTGATGGCAATGAACATGTGTGGGTAACCTCTAATATTGACTTATTCGATTAGTCAGGACCAAAAGAGACTAGGATTGTAGTTATATGGGCGGTTAAAATCCTCCCAACAACCATAGGTCTCCCTGGTATCCATTACCCAGAAAGTCACAACCCTGTCACCGTTTTCTGTTACCATAATCATAATGTTATGTCTGACATTCCAGATCCACCTATATATATCTCTCATTGTCAATGCATCAGCAGCCATGTTCCTGTTTAAATAGTCACGTAGATATACGAGACAACCCACTCCTCCATGAACCTTCAACATTGGTGTTTGCTCGATAAATATCTAAAGTAAACTGGGCATCCGTTCTTAACCACACCGCGCGGTGCAGTTCATTAATTACTAAGGCAATATTTATCCCACCGGCTGGGGAATATTTTTTTAGAGGTTAATCCTCAACGACTCAGTAATCATCTGCCATCAGTCGGTTCTGCCACAACTTTTCCAGCTTGGAAGGCTAGTAGTTTGCTAAAATACTCAACATGTTTGTCAGCATCCGTACACTACTGTTGTCCGATGATTGCTACGGCGTATTAGTTGAGCAGTAGCACGCGTGTACACACTTAACCCGTAGGCCGTGCAAATCCTTCCAAATTGACTCTTTTTAGAATCTTTGGACGACCGACGAAAGTACCATCTCGTATAATCCCTTTTAAATTGAAAATATGGATGCTTTAAGTTTGTAAAGTGCATATTTCAAAATGTCTCTAACCTTTAGACTCATGGTTTTCGTTTGCTCAGATTGATTTAGAAATTAAACATTTACATTTAGTAGAGAAGCACACCTGCAGGATACATTCAAAACAATTGATGAAGAATAAAACTGTTTGACAAGTTGGATAACTAGGATCTAGATTGAATGTCATCTTTTATACGAAAGTGGGGTTTTATTAATACTTGTTTAAAAGCAATTACCTGTTTGGGCCTGGAATACACAATCTCTCAAAACTGACATTCAACCGATGTCTGGGAGTATTATTGACAAGTCAATTTGAAGATGAGGTGAGGGGGGGGGTCGAAAAGCATCGATGTGAGTTGGTTAGAGCCCTTTTCACACGAGGGCAATTTTGCAAGGGTCCCTTGCTAAATGTTAGCATGCTTGTAAAAATTGACAAAATGTACCTTGTGTGAAATGACAACAATTGTTGTACCGTCCAAGGTACCTTATTTGTAACACGCTAATTTGCTGACTGAGAGAAGAATGACTTCGCTGACACTGGACTATGTACCTTGATTGCTGATACAACAGCATACAAACCATGATTAGGCTCGGTCTAAGTGGGTTCCCGCACCAGGGTGGTTGCATACACCTCATCCCTGGAGGCAATTTACCGTTCTTCAATGATAACAGTTATGTCATGTTTTCACTTATATAGCTGTACATAAATCGCGGCTAGTCTTGGGTTGAGTGTGTTGTCATGGTATAACCATGGGTGACACTGTCAAGTCCGTAGATGATAACTTGCTCTGTATAAACCATGGCTGGGTGACACTGTCTAGTCCGTAGATGATAACTTGCTCTGTATAAACCATGGCTGGGTGACACTGTCTAGTCCGTAGATGATAACTTGCTCTGTATAAACCATGGCTAGACTTGGGCTAAATGGTATTTTCGAAACCACGGATTATACAACACGCCTATAGCAAACATCTTATATCACTACCGGTTTGTCTTACTGGAGTCCTAAATCCTACAACCATCGGTTATAAAACACTTAACCCTTAAATAACAAAATCTTCCATAAGCAAAAACAAACCATACCACAGTCGTTTTTTTTCACAGAACGGTCCCAGCTCACATGTAGTTCCAGTCTCATTAAGCTACATATGTTTCAAAAAAATACATTTTGGTTTTGGGGTTGAACAAAGAAAAAATGACTAGAGCGGGATTTGAACTAACGACCTCCGGATTAACGTACCGGCGCTTACAGTAACAAAAACAACGACCAACTGTAACAAATTGCTTCAAATGATTTGCCTTCTGATCCGTTTGCCTGACAAGATAAAGAAACTTCTAAGTCATGTCCCGTAAACCAACAGTTGCAGGTCCTGGATAAGTTTGCAACATAATAATGTGTGTGTAATCGCTTAAGCTTTACGAACATCCCGGCACAAATAGTAAATAATAATAATATAACAACACTAATAACAATAATAATATCAATAAAGAACAAGATTGCAACTCAACTGTTTCATTTATTAGAGACATAAATGGAGCAAAAGTCAGTTTTACTTCTGTGTTTTGTTTTCTCTGTTCTTCGCGACATCTGACCCTAGACGTCTCTAGCGGAATGAATAATTCCTATATGTGATTGGTCGAGTACATTTTGTTCGTATGAGCTCTACACCCATTATATGACGACCTCTAGCGTTGCTAGAAGCCAATACGCCAAACACAAAAGAAAGTCACGAATTTGTATTTTTTTTATACATATTTTTTTTTACATCCCCTGGTTTTACATGAATTCCCCCACGCAGTATGGGGGTTGATTGTTTATAGTACAATTGTGCAGTTGCTTATTCTTTCCCGAAGACAGCATCGCAGCACAAGAACACGATTACCCTCGATTTCAACGCTATGATTGGCTGGTTGCAGAGCAGCGTGGGATGGTATATCAGCCCACATTGTGTTCATTTTGGCCAGGGAAGAACAAAATAATCCACGTATTAATGTTTAATTTCCAGAAGTTAAATGTGATTATGTCAAGAAATTGTTTATTTATGACTTTACCTGGTGAAGAAGAAACTTAATACGAGGAGACAAATGTAATTTGTTGAATCAGGTTTTTTCACCGGCATTTTTCTCTCAGACATCTTTTGATTCCCGTTTCCTCGAAAAGCTTTCAGAAATTGTTTGACGTGGGTGTGTGTTTTTTTTTGGTCGTTGTAAACTATTGACCTAATGCCATGTTCAGTTGTTTTTGCTAGGAATGTGTGCGTATCTTGTGATTCTTAATCAGATTTAAACATGATTAATTGCCAAAATGGAAAAATCCACATATATACGAAGAACAAAACACGATTTAACCTTATCATGGAAAAAATTGCTTTAATTTCAGGGAGTTGGCAACAAAAACAAATACCAAACAAACACATATTTTGAATAAAATTAAATTTCAAGTATAAGTGTAGTTTTATTTTGTATATTCTTCAAGGAATTATTGTAAATCTTAAGACGTATTGGTAAAACATAAAGTATTCATGTTCATTCTTTGATACCGGCTGCACATTTTTCAAACTACCGTTGGCAGATGACCAGTAGCATTATCGACAAAGGCTTACCTTACTACAACGGCTGCCGAGCTTAAAACAAACCCGATTGTTTTAATTAAAAGTCGCATCTTAAACGAAGGAGACTTTTCCCAGATATTTAGTCTTATTTGTATGGAATCTTTTCCTGTATTGCGCGGCTCTTTGCCAGAATTGTTGTGTGATCTGTAGCATTATAATAAACCAACCACACTAGATTCTTTATTAAACGCCCTTGGCCAAAGATTCGTCGATTGACTCCAATCTAGACTGTGTTGTTTTGCCTGTGTGTATGTATTGCATCAAGAGATTTACCCCAGTTCCGTCTTCATCATGTGTTTTTGCGACTAACAAATTATTGATGCCGTCGGCCTGTAAAGAGTTTTCATTACCGCTAATCAATCCATAGATAGTGGGAGATTTCAATTGTACGTGAAATTTAAGTTTCTTAGAAGGTATCCGATTCGGGGGTATGGAGTCAAGTGTCATATTTGTGTAGTTAGATTAATAAATAATTAAGTTTATTCTGAGTTGGGCGTGTGCTTGTTTGTTTATTGGCTTTGGGGGCGTTTCGCTGGATGTATCCGGTTTGCCTATCAGAGAGATATAGGATGAGCGGATTCAAATTAATTTCATATAAGTGTATTTGGCCTTACGAAGAATAAACAACAAATTTACTTAGTTTTAAAATCATTAATTGCAATTAGCTCTCCAGACAATTCAGTTGAGTTCTGCAGAAATTGTTGACGACAAAGCATGATTCGATACACGTTATATTCAACAGAAGAAGGGCTGTCTGATTTACAAAGGTAGTTTGAATCTGAGCGATTTGGTTGCCGAATGTGTCACGCCATAAATTAACAAGGCAGCACAAAAACATTAACCCACACAGGTGAACGGTTTCAAGCGCAGATAAAATCTGGAACAAACCTCCATTTCACCCGGTGACTCATTCAGGGCCACACATGTTTACCGACTTCTCAATTCCAGAACTTCTTTCTTCTCTTTGTTCTTCCATTGTCTGTTCCGATTAAATTTGTAAATTAAGCGAAGCGATGACGTCAAAATCACATGGATCCTCAGTTTCAATGGGTTTGTTTCTTCTTCTTTAATTTATAGATATGTAAAATATAAAAAATTATATCACACACAAAAATCTACAGAGGGGAGTGCTAAGTCATCCCAATTCGAATTGAATGAATTATGAGTTACGCGCCGCCAACGGTTGAATCAGATTGTACTGCTAGATAACTGCTGATGAAATCACGATATGCACCGTCAGGGGGGTACCTTTAATAAGTAACGGCACATGACCTTACACGCGTATAACTCGATTGTAGATTTCACTAACCGCTAATTGCTACATTGATAAGCAACACCTGAGAGACGCTTGACCATACTGAGTCTATGAAATGGTCAAAGCATACATTTGGTTGGTTCTCTGAAATATTCAGTCGATGTTTTTCAATATCATAGGTAAAATATAAAAACGACTTAAGAACTAAAAGTACTGTTAAGACATTGTTTTATTATTGTCATATATCAATCATGAACAAACACTTAACAGTTTATAGCAAATACAACCAAAACAGCAACATCAACAATACCAGCCGTACACATTTTTGGTACAATGTGTTTCATAATATTTTCAGTTCCTGATCGCTTATAGCTAACGGCAAGTAAATAATGGGGATTGTGCATTTATTGATACAAGTATAGAATTTGAAACACAATCAGAGTAGGCTATGTCACGAAAAATATATTTGGTTATAGGGCCGCCATTACAGATCTGTCTTTAATAAAATAGATGTATAGTAAGCATTGGCAGACATTTCGAAAGCTTTGAAAATTGCTTGTCATTCCACTAAATTTGTCCCCAAATTTAAATTTGCGATGGCACTACAGCCAAACATCTCTGAATGTGTGATTCCATGTTTTCATCATCAAAGGTACCACACTATTTCAGAATTATTCCCACCGTTTGTTCCACTATTATGCGTTGGTTTGATCGAAAGAATAACGAGACATCTGTCCCAAGACAAAACAAAAAGTCCTTAAAGATACAAAAGGCATGCTGGGCTATCGTAAGTACTCTAACAATCCTGGTGTTTAGTTTAACTTTAGAGTTCGTTCATTTGATGTCCGTCTGTCCTTGTCTGACTTTAATTGACATTTAGAGCGTCATGAAGAGTAGAACCAAATGCAAATTGGTTTTCGTTGACAGTAACGAACACATTGCCATTCTTACTGCACACTATAAGTACACCAACTCAGGTAAGAAAAAGGAGACTTCGGTTAAACTATTTATTTTCTTGAGACAAATAGGTACAATTGTGCACATCGAAACGAACTTTCAGGTAATTCGATTGATTACGCTAATACTGTTTGATTCATTGGGAGGAAAACCCGGCTATTAGTCAATTTCCAAAGCACCGTTTCCATGGGTGGTGACGTGCGTTAAGACTTGACAACCAGTAAATGAAAAACAACAAACATGTTTGTTTCAGTCCTTCCCGTTGAATTTAATAATAAAAGGGAGACGTTGGAGTCAGTGAGGGTGCACTGCTTGTTGACTGTCTGCTCCCAGATTGAGTTTCCGAACGGTTGGGAAAATATTTTTTGTTTTATTTTATAGAATTCATATAATAGGATCAATTACTCCTTGATTTTGACAACATGGATTGAATTAGATGCGAGGTTAATCCATGGTAACAGAAACTTTAGTCAGGAACGTGATTCAGGACATGAGCAGGATTGCAAACAAATCCATTTATTGGGTTAGAAGCAACTCTAATGCAATCTGTACGTATTTTGTCTTAATGCAAAGGTGGTTCCAGATAGCGGCAGTTTTGTAAACAGTATTAATGCATTGTCTTACGTTGATTCAATGTCAGTACCCGGCAGGTTTGCAAACGTTGCACTTTGTATATCAGAAGCGGCATTTCTGTAACGTTTTAGGTTTTGTACCTTTTCTTTATTCAACCCACCAGTAGTGGCAGGTTTGACGTGATCATCAATGTTGCACAATGATTCAAAGAGATTAACACACTATCAGTAGTGGCAGGTTACACACAATATCAATATTGTACATTATCTTGATTCAAAGAGAGCAAACATACCAATAGCGGCAGCTTTCAATATCAATGATGTACATTATAATGATTCAAAGACGATAAGAACACCAGCAGTGCAACTTTGGCGTAATCATCAATAGTGTACAATCATCTTGATTCAAAACTAGTAAACACATCAGCCGTGGCAGATTTTACATGATTATCAATGGTGTACAATATCTTGATTCAAAGAGAGTAAGAACACAGCAGAGACAGGTTTGCTTACACTACCGATGGAGTCCCTTATCTTGACTCAATATACAAGCAGTGGCGTGCTTTGTATTGTCGTTTTACCTTATCTGAGTCTGAAGTAAGATTGGGTACCAGCGAGAGCAGATTGGACAATATTTTAATGATGTGCCTTGCCTTGATTCAACTAGAATGAACACATTAGCAGTGGCAAGTTTGCCATAACTTTCAAGTTTATACCTTAGCTTGATTCAACGCCTATAAGTACACAAGCATTGGCAGATTGGACATTTCCGTTTGGGAATTATACCAGTCTTTTCCATAGAAAATGACATGCACCCAAGCGAGCAGCGCCAAAAATTGCAAAGGCGAGCATAACAAGTGGTGTACATATCATATAAATTGCAAATTGTATTAATACATGCATGTCTGTGAAAGCGCAAAAGGATGTTTCGTAGGGTGTACAAATGACGTCTTGAAACAATATCCTGTCGCTAGAATAATTCTCCATAACTAACGCTGGTTACTGAATTCAAAATATCGAGTAGCTTTCAAACAGTGCGATAAGATGCGCTGGTGGATAATGAAAGCTCAAGTCAACTCAATTCATAATGACGCAGTACCTTTCTGCTTCGTGTATTATATTATTATCAACTGCTGCCAATTTCCTGTTGAAGATTTGTCAATATTGTCATATTATACACTTTCTTCTTTGAACTCTTTCACTCCGCATTTCTAAGAGCTTTTTGTTTAACTTGTCACTACTCTTTCAATGTTATCTTTTTAATTTGTTTATCATTTCATTTGTGGTAAATGCCGATTGTAATATCTTAGATAATTAATCTCCGTGTTTCAAAAAACTCAAGAAAAGCAACTCTCCTTCGGGGCACTTTCTAAGTTTCGGCTCATATCAAAGATTTCAAACTCAAGAAATCAAATAGATATTTGTCCAATATCAATTTCATCCCTCACATTTACTTCATCAATATTTTATATTACATTTGATTCTGGTAAAATAAATTATTGTTTACTAACTTACACAGTATGTTACTGTTTACAAGGACACTAGCAAGATTCAAGAAATTCGAATGATGATTGGAATGTCATGACACGTGGTTAAGAAGTAGATTTTGTAAAACTTGAATTTTTTTGAGGATTAACAAGTATTTTTGATGTTCTTTTTCTAGGAATATTAGCGGAAACCTCAAAGTTCAAACATCAACCCGACCCACCCAAAGAGTAAAATCGTCCCAGACGATGGAAATACTGACCTGGGAAATCTCCAAGTGTGAGGCAATATGGAAGGATATGAAAATATAATTGTGGATTTGATGTTTGTGTTACATTTGCCGAAATCTTCATGCATTCTTGATCATCAAAATCGCCCAGAGAGAAATTGGTAAAATATACATACTCAACTGTTCGCAATAGTGAAACTTCAGACTTACTTAAGAATCATATACACGTGTTTTCCACGTCGTTGAGAACGCCTACTCGCCCGTGCGTAACTCAGTGAGAAAGGGCCGGGATAACAATGCGCGTGCGCTCCAAAGTCAAAGATATGATGTTCACTTAAGGGCATTGAATTGCGCGACCAACTCCCCTGTGCAATTTCCATTAGAGCGCAATCTAACTGCCTACGGAGAGTGTGCGTACGCCGGATTGCGACGCTGTAGAGTACCCTTATGTGCGACTCTCGCCTTTTAGTAAACCATCTAAGGAATACAACGGACCATTTGGAAAGTCGCGGCTGATGCGCTTTCAAGAGGACGGAGTTATTCCAGTGAGCTGGGCGACGGAGATACAACTTACGGGGTCCCATCACGTTGTGAGCTGCTGACTGGTTTGTAGTCACCAGGGTTTTCGCAACTAGAAACCGCACATAGTGCTTCGATACATCCAAGGTTTTTGCCTCCCATTTCCACGACACTGGAGATGCAATTCAGAGGGGATCAGTTCCAGCTTACCATACAATATAACTGTGACAGGTTGCTTTTCAAGTCAGTGAAATCCAGACCCCGGTAGCCGAGATATCTTCCGTCTTTTTTGTTGGGGTTGATTTGTTAAGAAGTGGGCTTCACACCGGACATCTATTTGTAATGCTTCTTCTTGGTATCTTCACCGAGGCCTGACTAATATCAGCTTTACATGCCGCGATTAGTTTTGATGCACAGTGTCACCCGAGGCTTGAGATCTGAAGATCTTGTCAAAATTTGATACGGCCATCGGTAGAATTCGGTCACTAAATCTGTGTCAAAAACTGACAAGGTATTATCCATCTACTAATTGGACGAGAACGGTGATCGGTTTCTGTGTTACGTGGCCACCAGGAATCAGAACGGTGTGCAAGGGGAGATTCATTGACTCTTCAAACGTGTGCTAGTATAAAGTGGGTTGCTTTTTTCCAATCTAAATCGGTTCTTAAAGATGCAGATCTGTTTTTATATTTTAGTGTGAAATACAGAAGCAGGCATCATGGGGAACAAATCGAGCGATTTTATGGAATATGACGATTATTACGCCATTAACAGCACCTTCACCCATGATATGGACCATCGTAGTCGAATCATTTGGAGCGTCTTTGTCTCGGCCATCATCATAACGGCTGCTGGTGGTAACATGATTGTCATATGGATTGTTTCAACTGATCCACGCATGCGTAGTATTACTAATTACTTTTTGCTGAACTTGGCCGTTGCAGATACCCTGATAGCAACTTTAAGTATGCCCTCGTTATTCAGTTATATTGTAACCCAGAACTGGGTAATGGGGGAATTTATGTGTAGACTAGCCCGGTTTATTGGTACTGTTGCTACAATGGCTTCGGTTTTATCCCTTGTCGCTATTTCCGTAGACCGGTATCGGGCCATAGTGCACCCACTGCTGCCCCGCCTCTCCAAAACATGCATAGTGTGTATGATTATATTTATCTGGATCGGGGCGACCTCTTTTGCTAGTCCTCAATTCTTTTATTCTAAACTCATCACATTTGGATACTTGGACGGTGCTATAACGCAGTGTTACATTATTTGGCCGGATGGAGTTCTACAGGAGTACGAATTTTGGTAAGACTTTTTCTGATTATTGGTGGTTTTGATGTTGGTTAAATATTACGATCACATTTTTGTTCACATTACTAACCAGACTATAATTTATCTCAAAGCAATGTCCCTGAAAGTTCCTAAATTTGTGGACCCATTGTTGTATTAACTGAGTCGATTAGAACGATCGAAATTATGACAAACACGACAAATGTTAATGGTATCTGAGGCTAGGGCTTTACAGCAGTGCCTTGCTATTTAACCTCGTTAAAGCATGGAACCTAAAAGTCAAAAAGTGTTTGATCCATTTTGAGTCGAGCCAAGTTAATTATTACAATCGGAATTTAAACAATTACGCTAATGATGTAAAGTACCCGAGGAGCGACAGTAGTATACCCTGCTCACTACTGACGTAACCCTACTGACCCAACTGATCCAAAAATTGACCCAATTTGAGTCAAGCTGAGTAGAAAAAAGATATTACGTTAAGTGTGGGGGGGGGCAAGGAGTCGTATTATATCACAGTGCCGTGCTCTCTACATCAAAACCACGCCAGAATAGTCCCCCAAACGTTTGATCCAATACGAGTCAGGCTTGCTCGATTGAGACGATCTCTCTTAAGGTAGCAGGCGGGCTTATAGCACTACCATGCTAGCCACGTTAAAGCCAGGACCATAATAGTTAACAGATTAAAACATTGACCCACTTTTTTTGTGGGGGGGGGGACAACTGTTAGTGGATAATGTTTTGTCAGGGATTTGATGTGCGTTCATGCAGTTGCTTTTTTTCGATTGCTGCAACGGTAATTTGGGGGTCAACAAATGATATTTTTCTCGACTTTCAGACAATTTCTCTGGAGGATTGACTCTGGTACAAACTAATCAGTGACGACCGGACTAAACCTACGCATTATTATTAGTGTTATCATTTTTTCGATCATTACATATCCTGTAGTTTACGTATATCGCTGCAAACGTCTACGGCATTTCAGATCAAACTTGCACTAACCGACGTTGTGTTCGACGGTCACCGAGCAATTTTCCATCGCTGTTTAGCTTTTTTTGATATTGCCGGATCGAATGTCTAATCCCTAGGTTTCATCGAAGGTGTTTACCACACTCCCCGCTAGTCCAAAGTATTCGGTAATGTGTGTCTTAGAAGAAGTCAGGCCTGTAATTACTGGCATTGCACGGCTGCTAAGGTAGAAGCTTTACAACCATATAAATTGCTTGACTTCCACTCCGGGTAGGAATCAAATTACTCTTTCACTCAATCCAGATTAGCATTTTGGCCGTGCAAACTAATCGGTTTTCCCTACAGTTGCTCCCAGCTTCGGATAGTTTGATGCGTTGAGATAAATAGTCAGTCTTCCCATTGACAATTCCGTGGTGTCACGAGATAGCAGCATTTGTAAGTTGAGTCGAACCTTACACCTTCACGCCTACACAAAATCGCTGCGATATTTTTTTTATATATTTTGTTCCTTGTTGAAATATGGGTCATCAATAATTATTGTATTGACATTAAGAGGCTGTTATCTCAGTTTTCGAGCCTTGTCGGCGTCTTTTGTGCAAGTTTTATCAGAATTGAAAATTTGATCCCAGATCAAAAGACAATAAATATTATATTTTGTAACCCATATCTTCTGACTTTGGATTCTTACAAAGTATAACCTAAAACCTACATTCATAATAGATACAGGTAGCTGTGGAGGGAGGTTTGAATCTGATCTCTCTAAAAGTTATAAATAGATTCAAATCAGTCTGAAGCCTGGAGTGGGTGGTTGTGGTTCAAATCCCTCCCGAGGCAGATTCATTCAGTTTTCAGTCAATCTGGGCGTACGGATTTCATTACAAACAAAGTCATTACTATTACTTATTAATAATAATAACAGTAATAATAATTCTGACTTCTTATATAGCACTTTATCACACCAATTGGCGTCTCAAAGCGCTCAGTATTTTTTTCCTGCAAGGTATGAGGAGCTCGTTTTTTGAAGTATGAGACATATTCTTTTTACTGACTGCTGTTTTTCTAAGAAAGTGAAGACATAATTTTACAATTTTTCCCCTAACAGGTATAATGTGACGTTGTTCACCGTAGTCTACTGCGTACCGTTATCTGTCCTTGCCATGTGCTACACCGTTATAGGAGTTAAACTATGGCGTAGTGGTGTACTGGGGGAATATATTCCAAACCGTGCAAAGCACATCAAAGCAAAACGAAAGGTATTATAGACTTGTTAAGATTAAAATTGAGATGAGTTTTAAGTGTGACCATTGTGTATTGTATTTTGCTGAGCATAAAGATCGATACTACTTTGTGAAGTCAATCATGGGACTAGGTCCACATGTAGCCCTACATTACTTTACACATAAGTTCCAATTAGCTCATTCGGTCATATTTTGAAACCTTTTTAATTACTTGTTTTCCCATAAATATTTTGTTGTCTATAGTTGTATGTAAAAATGTATGAGTTTTTATTATTGCTATTGTTTCCTTCTGGCTTTGGAACCAAACTGGTGGTGGAAGGACACAATTTGTTATTGTAACTTTAATCAGTGATCCTCATGTGTATTTTCACCGCACTATCTAGTAGCTATGTTTTTCAATTTTAGCTTTCCACAGTACCCAATTATTCATTTGAACAAATACACGTACTTATTTGCCTTGGGAACACAACCCTTTCAATCCTTATTCGATTCTCATAAGCGACTAGATTACGTTTTATTTAAGAATAATAATACAAAATACCTAAACGCTTGTTAG
Organism: Pycnopodia helianthoides; assembly: GCA_032158295.1. Lineage (NCBI taxonomy): Eukaryota > Metazoa > Echinodermata > Asteroidea > Forcipulatida > Asteriidae > Pycnopodia > Pycnopodia helianthoides. Next base: position 14,083,165 of record CM063261.1, read on the forward strand.
TATAGTAGGGGTTGAACTTTACGCTTGGTGCATACAAAATCGTAGAGCTTGCAAGAATAATAATACAACATCCTGCGTGGTTTCCGGCGGTTCTGTTTAACGAGGTTAACTGCATTAATATGGAGATATTTTGTTGAAATTCTCGGTGGCAGGAGAGTGTTCTCGAAACAAAAATGCGCATGGCCAAACTTACATAATAACATACATTGACGTGGTGCATATGCTGTTATTATCTCACAGACTCCTACATGAAAACAGTTTCAGAGAAACTTGACAATCTTGAAAACATTGGTCTTCATACTCAAATTTATCAATAAGTACTAACCCATCTTGAACGGTGGACGCTCCTGTCTCCGGTAGCTTATCGTAGAGTCCTAGGAGCTACCATTCGTATATCAGGGGTCCAACTCATGATACTATTCGTCAAATTCTGCAAATAAAAATCGGAGGGATTGCACTTGTTAATCGTTTTATATTATATATATTTTTTTTCAATGTATATCAACCCGAAAACGCCCATGAACATTTCGAACAGTCTGTAATATTAAAGCGAGGAACACTTTCCGAGTTGTATGGATCACAGATCCAAGGGCACTTTGGGTTCTGGGGTGGAGAAAGGGGATTCGAACCCAAGACCGTGAAAGCACAGAGTGTACAGTGTATATCATACCTCACTGAGAAGCAGATACTATTATTCTTCATCAACCTTAAAGGCCCTGTACACTATTGGTAAGATCGAAAAACACAAATGTTCACAGATTCACACATAACTTACATGATATCAAGTAAGTAATGGTAGAAAGGGTTCCTTAAAATATTTCTGCCTAAAATGCTATCGTTTCTGAGAAATGAGTAAAACACAGTAGTTTTTATCACGCGTGATAAAAACTCGACGTTTGAAAAAACAGAAAACAGATAAGCTCTCTTTTCACTATTTTCTCGTGACCTCGATGGCCGATTGAGCTCAAACTTTCACAGGTTTGTTTGTTCATGCATATGTTGAATCACACAAAATGTGGACACTGATTTTGAGCTGTTACCAAAAGTGTACAATACCTTTAACAATGAAAACAACAACTTCCCCTGAAGACGATTAGATCATACTGATCGAAACGTCAGGTTGTTACACTACATATTTTTTTCAGAACCACCACAACTCATAAGAAAAATTTCCCTGTAACTGATGTGCCCGCAAACCTTAGATCTACGAATAACATAGATTGACTCTCATAATGTGTCTTTGTGTTTTAGGTTGTGAAGATGATCATAGTTGTCATAGCAGTCTTTGCGACCTGTTGGTTACCTCTTCATATCTACCAGCTACTTTCATTTATGAGTGACTCCGCCTACCAGATGACATACTCCCTTCATATCTACCTTAGTGTATGGACCCTTGCCATGAGCAGCTCTATGTATAATCCGTTTATCTATTGCTGGCTCAATGACAGGTAAATCAATACAACCACAAACTTCCATAAGAATTACTCTTAAGTGGGAAAGACATTTTACCAGGGGCACTTGCTCATTCCTTTCCACAACAAGGAAAATGGCAGCGACTCGTTTTGTTGAGTGGCTAATCTAATTTTACAACCTAGGACCTTGCTATGGTTTTTGAGATTGTTTTATGGTGGGAAGAGGGGGGGGGGACTGGGAAAAATAGGAAGCTGTTCTGACCGTTTTTATTAATTTCGCAAGGACAGTAGTTGCCCTTAGTTCTCAATCAGTTTGAAACCAAATTACTTCTTTCCCCGGGTAATTTGTAGCCTAGAAATTCTTTTGCTGGTTTGTTGTTCTGATTTGGCAGTGATTTCCCCGTGCTCAACCACCGGGCAGAGTAAGACCACTCATATAAGACGTGATGTTGCGCTACAGCTACCGGGAGGATTGCACACAATTAACTCTGACAAAGTGGCACGGTCGCAATCGGCGCAATTTGAATTGCTTGATGTCTTGAGTGCTGTTGAATTCCTAATTACCCTGTCACATCAACAGTTCGGATTTTGTTCGGGTTTTGGTTTTATGACGAGTGCTGTGTCATTGACAGATGACGTTCACGGTAGCCACGGAGCATTGAACTTGTAAATGACCAAGTACAGTGAACGGGAAGACACTAAACCTGGTTTAATTTTGCAAAATTCAAATTATACTATTGCAAAAAAAAAAAAAAAAAAAATGAATATGAACTTGTAAAAGAAATTCATTGAGAGGGAAGAAAGTAAACTTGGTTTCTTTTCGGCGAACTAATTTCGCAAGATTTCAAAGAATACTATTGCAAAAAAAAATATTTAAAATGAAAAAATGAATATTTTTAATTTCGCAGCATGTGCGTTGATTATATTTATAACGAACAATGTGGCAAGTGGACTCATAATACAAACATTGGACGCAAGGTTCAAAGTGTTTTTCACAGTATAAAACATCCATCATTACAGTGGGAGCTGTCGTTGAAACTGGAGAACTAATTTTGCTAGCATTTTCGATGCAAAGAAATGTTCGATAGGTTTGTTGGAAAGACTAGAAATTGAAATGCTCAGCATAATGCTCATCAGACGTTTGAAATTATGCAACTCAAAGTGGACACCACTTAGATTGGTCACATTAAATAGAGAAAAAAAAAAAAGTGTACTAGAATGGAAAAAACTCAAATCCAGAACAGAATTAAAAAATTGCATTTTATATCTTGATTTCCCCGTAGCTCGTTCAGCTTTGTGATTAATAAATATACACACAGGTTACTGTGTATGCCCTTCTCAAACCTCACGCAGTGGGAGACAACATATACAAGCTGCAATGAGGGAATAGAAGGTTCGAACATTATTGGACGGGGCAATAACTTCTGTACGAAAGAACACAACAATTCACCCACCCCCTTTGGGAATCAGTTGTTCTCAATGTAAATATTTGCCTATCTTTTTCGAAGTAACATAAATTTCCGGAAAATATGACAAGCTATCCGTTGCGCATCCGTTTAAAGGAAAAAGTAATCTTATCAGTGTTTATTTATTTGTGTTTTTAATTAAATTCGCCGCGGTGCAGAACACCAGCCTTTACTTTTTATCAGGTAGCCTTTAAAATAACCACGATATCAATTTACCAGCAAAATATTGACACACCTATAAGGAGTTTGTGTTCGCTTACGACGGACTAACGTCGGCCACCGATAGGTTTGGTTTCGTGTGATCGATCCGCAGGAAGTCGTTTTTAATCAAATGCTATTTTTATTCGTATGTAGTTTATTTTGTGTTTTTGTACTCGGCTTGCAGGTTTCGGACTGGCTTTAAGCGTGTTTTCCGTTGCAGTCAGAGCACGTCAGATGCTCGGCATAGTCAGCGGCAGAGTGGGACGCCAATGTCCCCTACAAGCCATCATCTGATGACGTCATCAACTGGATATCAACGGACAAACAATGGTAAGCAAGAGCTGGGATGCAAGAACAGCCTCCTTTCTGCGAGTGTAGTTGACTCTATGGAAGACACGTGTTAGTTCAGTTGAGTTTTGTTTTCTTGAACTGTACGTTTGACTTGCAAATCTTGAAACTTTTGCAAATCTCATGACAGGCCTATCAGTCATGCCTCGTGATGCAAACTCCCTTGGCCATGCCCCTCAAGAACTTTAGAATAAAGGGTGCAGAATACAGAGTACTCATGACCTTTAGTGCTCTGTACAAGAACAGGTGCGTGCATAAGAGCACATTCAAATGATTTGGTTGCATAGAAGATCGATATGGATAAGGGACAAATCTTTACGAGAATTTCTTTGTAATCTGTCCCACTTGAATAAGTTGAAACTTGACCCGCTGTTCTTCTAAAAGGACCGAATTACATAAAAGTGAACAATTCGTACGTGGGCGTCATCCTGGTAAACATGAACTCTTATCTGCCTGTCCTTTTGACTTAAAGTTGACTTATATTAATATTTAAAAACCAAAAGTGAATCGTAAACTGTCTTTAATTTTTACTTCAAATATTATAACTAGATTTGATGATTCGATATTATATCCACAAAGATTAATGGGCGGATGTGTACATTTTTACAATGCAATTACAACAGTCACGAGCGGGCGGCTGCGGTTTGTGGTAACATTTGTTACGTAGTCTGTGTTTGATAGAGACTCAAGCGGACAAACTACCGATGATAAAAATAATGTCATACCTTATGATTGTATCGTGTAATTAGCATGAAAGCTTCGGTTTTAAGTAGCTGCACTTTGTTGAAATTGCGAGTTTCTTGGTGATTTATCAAGAAAAGTATCAACATGACGTGTGTAATTAGTTCTTGTTATTTTCTTATGGTGTACAATAGTATCGTAAATCCAATATTGGAATATGTTAATCGTTGCTTTTTTGAAAATGCACGTTTATCAAATTCAGTTGTTGGTGAATGATTTTGTATAGTTTGTACTCATGTTACTTTCAAGTGAACCAGTTACTGCAACATGATAACAGCATTAATTAAATCTTCAATTTTTGAAAGATGTATTTTTCACTGGTTAGCTGCAACTGATACTTCTACTGACATGTTATGGATGAGTTGTTGATGTTTTGGTGTGTTTTTTGCCTCTCTCCTTCTTTCTTAAATTTTGCACGCACCTGACTAAGATTATGTTTGTATGATTTTTAAAAGTGAATCTTACAAGAGTTTAGTTCCCTGATATTCAACTATGGTTTTGATTTTACCCTTATTTGAAATTGAGTATCGAGTTTACAAAAACAACTTGAAAAAAATGCAACTTTTTGAGTGGTCATTGTTTGTTTATAAGTTCCTTCAACCAAACGGTTAACGCAAGGAGTGCCTTTAGTCCCATAAACAAATTCTGAGGGCAAGATTTACTCAAAAGATCCTGCGTAGTTTAGACCCAAATACAGATCCAAGTAAACCATTTCCGGATCACCATGACCCATTACTGATCACCATGACGCATTACTGAGTCAAACTGGCGTTACTGCACCGGATTCATGGTGAGTGTGATCCGAAATTCGGATCCAGCTCCTCAAAAACAAGTGATATAGGTCTGGCACCCTGAGACCTAGACTCTAGGTCTGGCACCCTGTGACCTAGACTCAGGTCAATTCACTCCAAGGACATCATTTTTTTGTATTTTTTTTTACCGTAACCACTTAAGGGAATGTCTGGCCTAGACACTCGACCCAATTCCAGCAGAAAATGTGGCCAGTGCGTTTTAATATTTAATAAGAACTCTTTTCTGTGGTAATAAAATTGCATGGGGGAGATAAACAACAATATTTGTGTTTACCCTGCTGGACCAATGTGTAATAAACACTGCACACTAGGTTCCCCTCATCGGTTAGAGCAACTCTTTTGGACCACACTTACATTAAAAACGTTTACCCAGCGCTCTCCTGGGGGTTGATTTGGCAAGGGACAGTCCATTCCTATGATGTTTGCCCACCGTACCAACGCTTATTTTGCCCTGTACCAACGCTATTTTGCCCACGACAGTTGTTGTGGACCTTTTATACGCACCGGAAAGGTGCAGTTAGCTTTTCCTTTATTTGTGTGTGAAAAGCAAACATCGTAATATTGAACGTCCCACTTCTGATTCTTTGGTCAAATGGCAGACGGACATGTTGGTCAAATTCTGGGGTATACGCACGGATGCCGAGTTACGCAAGCTTTTATGGCAGGCAGCTGCGCGGAAATGTTTTAATGTGGTTGACCGACTTCACATCAGTCACGTCTTAAGTCGCGGACTTCTTCTTCTGGATAAAAAGCAAAATAGTGGAAATACATTCAGCACTTAGTTTTGGCGCCTGAATGAACCGCATGGTTCTTTACACATCCACTGGAGTGTAAACACTTAAAGAAGCCGTATCAAATATTCTTTTCACCGGAAGAATCAGGTGTTCGAATTTTTACCCGTAATGTGCATTAACGAAATGTGGAAAGGTAGGAAGTAAAAGAGAACATGGTCATAGAGATGAAAAGATGTTGTGTGTATAGAGCGTGTCTTCTTACTTAAACAAGAAGTACAATCATAGAAAAAGAAGAACTGTTGAGGTTTTCTGCTCACTTAATTAACTTTCGGAATACTTAGACATATTGAGTTGTTTCAAATGATCAGCTTAAAGACATCTCTTCTTTCAATTATCTATTTTTGATTTGGTTGTTGGGGTGTTCGTTTGTTTTTGTGTTTCTGTTTTGAGTCCCTAGAATATATATTTTCTTTTTACTTTCAGAGCTCGAATAATTGTAATTTAATATTGGTCCATCAAATTTTACCCATTTTGACAACACTAATCGTATTATATCTTAATGCATTGATAGGTAATATGAATCAGACAATTCAATTCTTTATGGAAGTATGAAATCAAGTTAACTATTTTGTCATTATTCGAAAACAATGTGGGAAAAACGAGGGTAAATTATGTTTGCGTGGAAGCCGACTGACTTTGCAAAGCAAATGATGTTTCATGGCTTCCTGATCTTTCAATCAAAGAGGGTGAACATAGGGACACAAATTGAAACGAAATTAAAAAGAGATTGACGCGGAAGTGAGCGATGGATTTAGGAAAGAAATACACCAGCATAGATGAAAGAGAGGAGAAAGAAACGGGGTACCTGGAATTGAAATAGATTTAAGAAAATGGAATGAGGTTTGCATGAGGTAAAAGTGGTTGAACGTGAGGAGATTAAGGAATGTCTTAAAGTGATAGCTGAATGGGAACACGCATGGATGATATCTTCGAGTGATGAGAGATCCTTGATGAGGAGAAGGTGTGACCATGAGTAACCGTGCGAGCCAAGAAAAGAGGGTACAATCAATTTGACGTGAACTGGTTGAGTGTGTCGTACTTGGTGTAGTGCTATAAAGTGCAATCAGACTAAAGAGTGTAAACTGATATAGGGGTCGTCCAGGTCCGCAAACAGGAAACGTCCTATGACGTCATCCCGTTTCTTGTGCTTCAGTCAGCGTAAATAATCGAAGTGATTACACAAAACGTTGTCGCTTAAAATTAGTGCCAGTACAGAGAAGTGCAATCGAGCGTTCAAATGATCAAGACTTAATAAGCCGATGGATTCGCTCAGAATGAACAAAAAAGTATTTACCAAAAGATTTTTAAAAATTATAATAATATTGAATTTTTTTAAATATTTGTCCTACATCAATGCAAATAATAGAACCAGAAGAAGAACTATGAATTTTTTCAAACTTGAAATCACAAGTGACATTGGTAACTCTTTTCCAAATCAGAGGTTGCAGCCTGGTTAAAACAGGTCGACCTACTCAATTTTTACATTTTTTTTTCAGATTAATAAACCTTTGCAAACAGAGATGGTAAAGCCAAAATTGTCATTTTGATTAATATCAAGAAAGTGCGGCCATTTAGTTTGACAAGTTTTATCAAAATTTGATACAAGATATGTCCATTGAATGTAACTCGTAGTAAAAAAAGAAGATTGCTCTAGTTTTGGTAAATCCTGTTACTTTTAGAGTCGATGTAAGGAGAGAGATCGGGAAGCGATTATTTACATGTCGTGTGTTATGGTACGTGTTGGCTGCTGGTAGAAGGGTTAAATATTTACAGATGTGAGATGAGTTGCAAAAGAGTCGTGATGATAAAATCGCTGATGGATGAGGGGTCTTAGGTCAACCCATTTTATCAACAGGATGCCGTCATGTCTGTCTCTTCGTTTGGCACCTTCATTTGACATTTGGAGCTCATCAAGTTGTGTAAACTTTAAAATGAAAGCGGCATTTTTATATCACCAATCTGTAATCACAAGATCGGTCTAGCATAGGCAATGTATGCTGGCATCACATTAGAGACGGTTTAAAGGAAATATGAAAAAGTGCTTTATTTTAAGGAAAATTGCTGGACCTACTTTGAAACCGTGATACCGTTTTATTTGTCTATTTTTCACCTTAATTTGACAGTCGAATGAATTAATGTGGTGTTTTTGTATCACCAATCGTTTAACACGACATCTTTTTCGCATAGATTGGCCGTGTGCGTGGGAAAAGGGCGTACGCAATTAATGTGCACAATTGTGTTTCCCGACAACAGAGTGTGAAAGTTTGATCGGTTTTCTGCCATTCATTTGTCATTATAGGAAGGTAAAATTCTCCATGGGAACGGCAAAAAACACTTTAGAGGTAATTCTAGCAAAACAAATGTAACAGTAATACCACTTTGTTTTTATTGCTTACGTTTTTTTGTTACTGGTGGGAAAAAAGAATGTGTGTGCCTGGAAGAAGTGCGTAATAGCCTTACGCCCTTCTTCTGGGTACACATCGAATTGCAGAAAGTTAAAGCAATGTAACATCATTTTGTATACAGTTCTTTATCCATCATTATCTCAAGCAGCCATGTTTGACGAATGGTATACGGTTATTTGTTAATTGTGATACCCAATTACAGCTCTTTGTGACGGTGTCCAAGGTACTCAGTGATGCAATCTGCAGCCAACCAAAGCACAAACACCCCTTCTGTTCAAGATAAGTTTACTCAGTCTCAAACAGCTTTGTTTTGCAGAGCACACGGCACCTAGTACGTCCAATCCGGAGGACGAGGCAGTAATGGGCAATAATTACTGTCTTACTCAAAGGCACAAAAGTCATGACCAAAAAGTTCCGTAACAAGGAACTTAATAGAACTCACTTTGTTTGCACAAAGTTTTTGACATAAATTGCTAATCAAAGAAGCTCCTGATATATTTCTGTTGAGCATATTTTCTTTTATTTATATTTTGTTTTATGCACTTTCTGCCAAAGTCTTGTCATTGTTAGTATTTTATCTTTGATGTAAATGTCAATTCGAGGATGATCAGCTGTGCTGGATGGGTCACCCTCGTTTAAAAAAAAATACTAATAATAACAAATATATAAACAAACTAACACTTTGACGCGAGAAGTAATTGTAAAACCGATCATGTTAGCGGTACTTCAACATTTCTCTAAGGCAGTAGGTCGTTTCCTTCGTAACTCGATTGACCTGGTATGTTTTCTTCTTTTTTCACATAAGAAAAAAATATCTGCATGTAGACACACAGTGAAACCCAACAGGTGATACATAGTGTTTTGAGTCGCATGGGTCGCTATATGAAGATCGATTGGTTTCGTTGTACAGGTTTTAGTTAGATGGATGACCAGTTGAAGTGCCACCATTAAGTAGTCTTCTTCAACGAGGCCTTTTCCCCGTTTTTTCAACTTCTTCTTCTTCTCTTTCGTATTTTTCTTGTTTTCCCTTCCTTTTTTTCTTTCAAATCAACCTGCGTGTCCACTTAACAGGAAGTAGGCTGGCCCCATTTCTGTATTGATTTGTTGTGGAAATTGTCGTCGGGTGCCGCATTCACGAGGCTTGTTAAAAATAGCTCTTTGGTGAGATCGATTGAGAAGGCCGCCCTCTAGCGGATAACAAGAAAAACTAATAAAACTAAAAATATAAAACAAAATATTATATCGATCATGTGTGACGGTCATGTCTCGACTAGAGGTGAGACTTTACATCTCTAGGGTTCAATCATTCACAAGTTAAGAGCCCTTTCCTAAATTATGGAAAAGACAAGCGACACTTGGATTATTATTGTAACAATCTAACGTGTCGTAGCGTGTGAACCAGAGTTAGTTATTCAAACCTTCTTTAGGGGGCGGAGGTGGGGGTTCTATGATAGCTGTTTGGATGAGGTGCATTTTTGTTTTCCCGACCGTGTGCAATGCTTAGTATTATGCTACACCATTTCGAATAAATATTCATGGGCAATTTTGAGAGGTGTGAATGTATTGTGGTGGAACCAATGTAATGAAGTAAAGGACATGAGCAATGAATGACAAGCCAGTGTGGAAAGAAGTGAATGAATAAATGAATGAATGGACAAAAGTGGTACAGAGACTCGGTTGTTGAATTTCAAGTGGAATTATTGGAACATAAAATATTAGCAATGCTACATGGAATGATAATTACGTTGAAACCTTTGGATGCACGAATATTTAGTTTGCACGAAGAGATGTGAAAGACCAATCTGTAAAAAAACAAACATTGTGTCGACGAAGCAGTTAAAAACAATGAGACAACTATCGCTGGCTGTTTTATATGTATTTGGACTGTTGAAGTCTCGCGAATATTCGTACGACAACACCCGATAAAATACGTGATTTGTTTTCTCTATACTCGTGAAAGCACATGTTGAAACCCGGAAGTGGTTGCAATACGCATAGACACTCACTCAGCCTGTGTTGATCGTCTCCTCCCTGTTGTGTCTTCTACTTTTTATTAAGGCGTAAATTTGCCACTTTTATGTTGTTTGATGTGTGGTTAATAAAACAGCTTGAACGCAGTGAAACAGTATAATGTCTTACCTCATATTCGGTGCAGTATTCCATATCCAATGGTTGATGTTGTACTGAGCAATTCCTTGCTCATGAAGTGCATGCTCCGCATAGCCACAGGCAGTGAACGTGTTGCTTTGCTTGCTACGCATGGCTGCATTTCAGTTTGGCTGCCAAGCATTGTTCTCCATCCTCGTCATGCGTGATTGATTATTATGCAACTAGTCACTTCAAAAGTAGTTCAAACCGCTTTACTTTGACTACGGCTCTGGCTTTTGTCAACGTTGAACGATTGGCCTTTTCAGCCATAGCCAATGTCAAAGCCATAAAGTTAAACACGACATTACATCGACAAAATTTGAAGTCTCCATTTAATGTAGTAACAACCTACAACTGATAATCGTTTATGTCAAACTGCTTTCATCGGCATTTCGAAGGGAAGAAATGCAGTCACATTATGTTCTGATAAATGTATTTGGTTACTAAATGCAATGTCAAGGAACGTTTAAAAACAACGTCTTAATTCCTGATTGATTGATTGTCGCACTTCAAATATTAAACATGTTTTTTGTTACTAAGTATTTATACCTGTGTGGACAGTTGAAAAAAAAATGAGGTTTTTGATGTTGGATATGTGCCTTTTGTTTCATTATATTATGTACACTTTTGTTAATTGAAAAAGGAATAATAGCATTATATCTTACATTTTTCTTAATATAAGTAAATGTTAAAAATATATTGTGAAATAAATGCCAAGTGTAATCTGAACGTGTATGGGAATTTCGTGTTTATTTGTTCACACACAAGGCGGGTAAATATTCGATATTTTCTTTAAGGAAGGAACAGATTTTGTTCTCTTTCAAGTTGCATTGCCCGACATTTCACTTAAAGACACAACAAGTTAGTTTTTCAAATGAAAACAAAACTATGAAAAATAACTTGTTTCGCGAATGTCACCCACAAGTACTTGCAGCATAAAATTGGTTTGTACAATGTTTCTGGTAACGTCAGATATTGTCGGATCCTAAAAGCAACTAAAGATCATTTCATTTTACTAATTGGTGACGGAATTTATTCTTTCAGTGTCTCAACAAAAGTTTACTTTTCTAAAGGGAATGATTTAATATATTTTTGCAATCCATAGGGAAAATATCAGGCGATGCATGTTTAAAAGAATGGGTTTTATTTTTGGTTCAATAAGTTAAAATCCATGAAAAGAAAATCTTATTAAATTAAAACAAACGCAAAATTATTTTCTTTTCCTTCAAGAAATCTCCTGATCATTATTAAACATTTTAAGTAGATTGGCTGAACAGTAATAAATAAACAAAAAGTATATCGGGAAAGTAACATGTTGTACCAAATCATTGTTGTTGGTTTGTTAAAGTTGTTTTTAGAGTACATGTGAAAATAATGGTGGTGTTTTCCCAATAAGTGGTAACGTGGATAATAAAGCATTTATTTGTGATGAGTGATTTCTAATTTTTTAGAGTATTCCTCTGTATGAACAAGAATTATCCACAATTTCAGAAAAAGAAAGAGGACGAGTTATTTTGGTGGATAGAAAAACAAATTTTCATCAGTTGGTTTGTTAAACTTGTAAGTAACTAATTCATAAGCGTTGTGAGAATGTGTTTGTACTGTTGATGACTGTACCTGCAAATTGATTTGTTTAAATTCATCATAAAGGCATCGCTTATTAATTATTAGTAAATTATGCTGGGTAAGATTTTTTTGTTTAATTTATAAGGAGAAAAACCATCAATGTTTTTACTTTAAAAGAGGAAAACAAAAGATTGCCAGACGCAAGAAGATGAGTTTAAATCGCTGTTGTTTTAAGGTGGTGTAAACTGTTTGGCAGCCTTTTGAGTTAGTGTCAGTAGATTTATTTGACCCAGTGTCAAGAAGATAGCATGCCCTTTTGACCTCCGTTTGAGGTCAGAGTGTGGTTCACAAGAAACTGACCCACAAACTAATCTTAAACTTGTTTAAACTTACCGTATAGTGTACTGTTAAAAAAGAGTATTGTATAATGTTACTGCAACAATTACCACAGATAATAAATGTTGCTGTAAAAAAAACAGATGACTATTGTTTCTGTAAAAGAAATCAGATATTCTTTCGTTTAAACAAATTATATAAATATATTTAAAATATTAAAAATAAAAGGAATTATATGAAACTTAATTTCCGGATGTTGTCATTTGTAGAGTTTGATTCATTACCTCACTTAAAGGAACATTACAGAATCGGTAAGAAAAAAACTTGTAAAATATACTTTTGATCACATATTTACATAAAACTTACACGGTTTAATGATGATGATAGTAGAAAACATCCTTTGAAATATTTATGTCTGAAATGCCATATTTGATGAGAAATGAATAAACCAATTTTCTGATTGGAGTTTATCGCTCAGTGAGCGTTTTACTCATTTGTTGAATCAATGATTTCATGCAAATGTGTAATCGGTTTTTCACTATTTTCTCGTGACCTAGATGGCCGATCGATCTCAAACTTCTACAGGTTTGTCAGTTTATGTATATGGTGGATTACATAAAGTGCTTACACTGCCAGCAACTGTTTTGTTAGCAAAAACCAATTCTGTAATGTTCCTTTAAAACTTAACTGCCTTCAAAAAGAAGTGACAAACGGCCTCCAAAGAAATGAATCTCGTTTATTTTACAGAGTGCAGTTCAAACAATAATGACTGGGTAGCTCTAGTACATCAACACAATAAATGACATATTGAGAAACGTCAATTTCCATCGTTTATTTGTATTCCCAAGTGTTTCAAACCGTCCTTGATAAATGATTCATTTAAGGAAGGAGGTCATGATGAGTTGCAATGACAAACCCCTGTTGCACGACAGTGCTAGGAACCGAACAAAGCAGATTAGCACTCAAATTATAGCTTAGCATAGAGTTATTCGGTACATATGAAATTGGTTTCCAGTCAGCGCAAGTTTTGCATTAGTCATCATAGCAGAGATTCCTATTTTGACGGCAAACAACGGCTAGGAAATAGAATACACTGAGCGTTTGGCAGGTCAGTCAGCAGAAATCGTCCGCTTATAGGCTATTATGAAATTAGCCCCGGGTTATAAATGACAGGGGTCTGACTGAGGAATTAGTAGCCTTGTCTTAGGGGACTAAGATGCCGCAATGTCTGGCCGGTTGCTGGATTTGCTGGACCGTTGTGATGGAAGAGACTCAAATATCACACACCGGAATATGCTTACCACTAATTACCATACAATTCGATACAATTGCACCATCTTAGTTTGGTTGCCATTTACTCTGCAAGGTCCCCATTACAGATCTTATCTTTTCAAGAAACGCCCAGATCAAACTTACATAGAGGCACTTTTTGCGATATAATGTGAAAAGAAAATGTGTTTATCAAGAAAGGGGTTGAATGACTGATGACTCTGCTAGCGTCAAAACGTAAGGCATTTTAAGAGAATCATAACGTAGGACTTGGTTCTTGAATAGGTTTCCAGTTTGCGTTGAATAAATTAAGTGGGGCCTTTTATTAGTTTTTATTTTACATAATTCCATCTAACCCTTGACTCAGTATAAGTTCTCTTCATGGCCAAGATGAATTTTACTCTCTGTTCCCCTCCTTTGGGCTACCTGCGGCACAAAAGAAGCTAATTTCCTGTTTCGAAACAGAATAGCACTGAACGTGCTAGATGCCCAGTTTCCTACGATGGGTTACCAAAAGATTGCTAAATGCTAAGCTGCATACTTGCTTACAGCGCCCTCCGCGTTGGTCTAGAGCCACTTTCGATTTCTCGGTAAGGGTATGAACACGCTTTAAAAAGTTATAACTAAAGAATTGCTCTTTTTAACATTGCCTCGAGGAAAGTTGCGCACTATTTTGTTTATTCGGCTACTCAGCTACACACAATGACCCAATGCACTCGTCCTGCGCAATTTGGGAGTCAAATTTACCGTGTGTGTATTTACAGTGTAGCGTGCATTTTACTATGACGCACGTATATACGGTTAGACGCGCACCGATTCATTACGCGCAGTTTGACTCCCAAAATGGCAAAACATGGGCAGACTGTAGCCGCGTGTGTGACGTCAGTGCAAGGGGATCAAATTCAACCAATCAGAAATCGCACGTACAATCAATCCGTACACGTGTAACGCACTGACCAATCAAGTTCCTAAGATATCAACGCCAACAAAGACCAAGCTATCGCGCTAGAACGCAGGTGACACTAATCACCCATGGCATTATGACGTAACAATACAAAAGCCTTCAAAATGTGTTTATCAAAATGGTTTCTACGCGACTAGAGATTGCTTGATATGGATCACCATTCAGTGATTATTCCACATTATGACTTCAAATATAAGAAGACAGCACGAATGGCTCTGGTCACATGACAAGCACGGACGTGAGATATCAAGGTAACAACATACAAAATCATTATTTTGTGTAAACGTTCACTGTACATTTTGTAATCAAAGCAAAATGCAAAATTTTGCATAAAACGGCCGGCGAATGAACAGCAAAATAACTGCTGTTGTTATAGAAAAATGTGACGTTGACGGCTGAGTTAATACTGATATTTAAAGGAAACTTTAACACTAGTTACATATTAATCGAAACGTCGAGATGTTACACCAATGGTACAACAATTTACAACATCACAACTCACAGATAGATATTCCATTTGACATGGTGAGAACCATACACCTTATGTGAATAAAGTTCATGCAAACATAGCTTGTCTTATATGAGTGAATATAGAGCAAATATCCTCATACCGATGATGTAGAGTCCCTTTAGCTATATAAGGTCATGGTAAGATGAGCACTCCAAGTCTGCTTAATTTGGAAACAGGTTGATTTGCATTCGGATTCATTTACTTCCGCTCCTTGGTTTACAATGTCTTCAACTACGGGGATGGATGAACCAATTCCGGAACATTCCTTCCTCATTGCTTCTACCGAGCACCTAGTGGATATAAAGAAGACCAATGTGCAGCTGACCTGGGAAAGAGGCTGTGCACATCGGAATAATCTAACTGTACAGTCTTGATTGAGTTGCTTATATTTAAATCAAGTTTTAATAAAAATGGACGAACCATGCCAGTAATCTGATGCCACGCAACATCAATTTTGAACATTAATGTCGCGTTTTCCATTTTCACCTATTTTTCTTTCTTTCGGATTTCTTATGATATCTTTTTCTCGTGTTTTTCTTTTTTTTTTTTTTTTAAATAAGTCATAATAATATCGTTATTTTCATATTTTGGTTACAAACACTGTGAAAGGCATTCGTGAAAGTGTTAATTTTGCTGAAGGGCCTCACTTCCTCAGTCACTTTGAATATTCCTTGGAAAGTAAACGGAATATTAGAAAACCGAACCGTTAAATCCTTTAGTGTTGACATGATTGTACGGAAACCTTCACATTGTGGAGTATTTCCAGTACACGTTGAATAGCCCGCAATAAACTCAAAACACCAAGAAAAAGCACTTAGGCCTACAGCGACATGTGGCATGTTTGACGTGTAGAGAGGAGTAATTTGCCTAGCGAACATTGACACCATGTTGATCGATGTGTTTTCAATATTATTCCCGCAATCTTGACAATTTTGTCGAAAATGGATTGATCAATCGTTCGTACTTTCTGACCTGCATGTGGCGTTATCCAAACCTTTTAGAAGATACCTTGGCTCGAGTTGCTTTCTGGAAATCCACTTTCTTACTCTTATTTGTATTTCAATCTTGGACACGATTTCTGTCAAATTTCCATACTTATGTACTTTCGTTTTTGAGTTAATAAATCTAAAAATCGTTCAGCTTCCGGGAAAAAATGAGTCTGGGGCAATCCAGAGACTCTTTATACTAAGTGGATAACTGGTCACGTTATGCACTGGAATGAATACATTGGAGTACCCAATTCGACTAGCCAAGTAAGACAGTCAAGCATCACCGCATCACTTATTGAACACTCATGACACCGTTCTAAACAAAGATTACAGAGTGCCGAAGGCACAAGATGTAGAACTCGGGCTGAATGTGAAATGTGCACAGGACGCCATTTTAAACAAGCAACTCTTTTGATGCAACATAGATCAGTGCAGACAATGACCATTGCTATATATGATGATTACAACAAAACATAACTTGCTGAAAATGGCGCCCATGCGAATTTCATGTTCCAACATTCCAACAATAGACAGAGATCCAGTTCCCCCTCTTGCGCCTTCAGAGCGCTCTACAATCTTTGGTTCTAAATAACCCGTGCTAAATACACATCGCTTATATCTTTCATGATGCCATGATACCATGAGCGTTTTAAAAAGGGAGGGGTGATACCTGGCAGCCCTGTTATAAGTGACGGTAACTAGTCCACTTGGCTAATTGGAGCAATGGGTCAAGTTGCTGTGAACCATTGAGCAACGTATTGCAATATTGACATATAGGGCAAACTCCCTCTATTGTATACGTGCGTTCTTCTTGCATACCTTTAACATTCCATAACCATTGTAATGGTTTACCTTGGGGGGGGGGGGGGTCCTCCTGAATGAGGGCAGCAAAAATGGCTCCGTGGTAGACGCAGCACTGTCTGGAGCACCAATGGGATGACTTTCTACCTGGCATAAACAGAGATCAGTGGTCCACAAACATTTAAAACAGTTCTGTCCTGTTATTTCTGTAGCTTAACAAGTTAAATCACAAACCATATCCAGGATTTGTTGATGTGTATGTACAGAATAATTTATTCGTCATATTGTTTCTACATTATAGCGGATATACAAATACATTACAATGGCAGACACCGTCAAAAAACCTTACACTCGTGACACCATCTTCGAATACCGGGCATCCATCATACCACGTGACTTCTTACAGCCAATCCGATTAGAAGACTTCCCACCAGTCCGTCGAGCATGCCAAGTCGACTGGGATAGACAGACCGAACTGCTCGGTCGGGCATCAGACCTCTGTGCAAGCATGCAATCAACAAAGCGCAACTTCTACAGCCGACCAGTCTACCGATCACGTAGCCAGTTTAAAAAGAAAAGTGATGAGTCCCCTTTATTAATGAATGTTGGAAGCTCAAATTAGTTTTAATCATTACAACAATGAAAGCATGGTCTGCTCTTAATGAGGCCTCATGTGGGCGCACTTGCAATTATCTTGCCATCCATAAAGTAGAACGATGAGCATCAGAAACAACAAAGGAGAGACAACATTGCTCAACAGAACTCGACAAGCCCGCCCTCTGTTGAGAGTGCTTGAAAAAGCAGCTCCTTATTCAATATCCCAAATCAGAGCAGCACCGACTGCTGTGTGACATTTTTAAAAGATGAAATTATGAAAACTATTTTGATTCAGATAGATGATAGTATGTTTAGCATACCATCTGCAATGTATTGCTCTGGTAGTAATGTACTGTCGCTATTTTATCAACCAGAAGACTAAATGGCATTGCAGTCAAGGAATCTTGAAGGGTTACTAGCGGTCATCGAATTTAAAATGCGAAATACAAAAATTAAAATTTGAAAATGTGTAATCAGTTTCGAAACATTTCCCCCAAGTTAGTGGTTTATCACTGGACAAATTTTTACCAGTGAACACTTTTTTCAAGACAATGTACTTGTTTGGTGATTATTATTATAATGAATATTTTTGTTAAAACAACAGTTATGGTAACACATTTATATTTCTCGCAAATAAAGTTTTGCGAGTGTTCGAACCTTTTGAGAATTCTTGGGCTTGGCTCCAAAACACGTTACTTTATCGTGTTAAGAAGACAAAATCACGCGCTCCAGAGCATAACGTTGAATACGCGTAAGATTTGCAATCTCTTCAATATTTATGGCTACTTATTGTAAAAGGCAACAACTTGATGTAAAATACGTTAGAAAAAGCCTCAGGTTAAAATTGTTGTAATTTCCAAGAAGAACATAATAAATGCAAATAATGTGACACCACTATCAATAAACTCCAATGAACACTCTCAGCTTGGATTAATACAATAACTACAATGAAAGCTGATAGATTATAATAATTAGGCCTATGTACAAACGGCAACAAACATCATTCCAGACGTCATGTGCAAAGATATAAATACTAGCCATTAGATAAGTATGGGTTGAATGTTGTTATACTACTTGGCACAAGGAGTCTGGTATTTCAATGGTCGTTTCGTTGCGCCACATTTTTAAGTGGAATCTGTAAGTTGTTACTCACTAACCAAAAGGAACGGTAGGAGTGAATGTTGAGTGGTAACTGATGGATGAAATTAGGTCGCAGCAGTGTTCTTCTGCTGGCAGGCAAAAAGTAATGGTCCGTATTCAACTTGGCCTCGCACACAGCACTTTGACACTCAATAGCACCCAGGTTTAGTCAGGTGTGATCAAACACAACAGTTTACACTTCACTGAGTTTGCGCTCTCTCCCACTCTCCCCTCACCCTCTCTCTCTCTCCCTGTCTCTCTCTCTCTTTCTCCCTCCCATCAGGGGATGTGCTTGGGTAGGTATTTACATTCAAACTGGGAACCTAAAACAAATGAATCACTGCTGCAGCGTCCAAAGGGTTGTGTGAAGGTCTATAGTTGAAAAGTCCGTAGTCCATAGTTGGATACTTTGGAACGCTAGGGGGCAGCAGATATAGATATAGTCAGGTACTTTTCCATTGTTTACGTAGTTCATCCAAAGCATGCACATGGATTTACTTGGAAAGTCTGCTACCACCTAGTTTCCTCAAATGTCTCCAATTGGTGGTGCATTATGGAAGATGTTGTATAACGCTAGGGTAGCAGACATATCATGGAATGTTCCATGATAGCCAGTGAACATCTGATGTCAACTTTGAGGCTCGTGAATAACGCCAGATACCGGGCTTGAGCGCTTGGCAGTATCCACCAGGTGTACATTTGACCTCGCACACACGCTATACTCACTGTTCGTGTGCGTTTTAACTATCAGTCTAGTGTATGCGTTGTGCGTATGAACTATGCACTTGACGTAAGTACATCTCTTGTAAATAAAAGTTCTGAAAAAACAATATTATGTCCTTGTTTCATCACCAACCCAATCCTTAATTTAGTTTTATACTTAAATGAAAGCCCAATGTATTCCCCCTGGTAAAATAAATACACATATAGGCTGTGTCTTACATACTTCAACACATCGTCATGTATGGCATTCGGGACAAGCCCTAAATGTAGTCCCGTGTAACCTCTAGCCTAAAACACCCGTGCAAGTTTACGGTTACATTTAGGGTCAGTATACATAATGGCTGATACATGAACTCGATTGTGGGACTCTTGCATGACACTTCCATGTAACTAGCAAAACAAACCTGACTATGGGTGGTCCCACGAATCAACCCAACATGTATATACATCGGTTTGAGGGCTACATGAATAGCCAAGGTAAATTCTTTTTATGCGATACCTCGAGCAGGAAACTTTAGGCTTGAACTCAAGACTAAAATATATCTTCTGACGAATCCACGACACTGATACCAATGAGGCTAGTTCGGCACAAGAGGGCGGGCCGGCCGTTAGTCACTTGGCGATTCATGCCTGTTGTTGAGGCTGTCATGAGCGAGTTGGCGTTACTGGTTGTGGAAGTCAGGGGAGTTCGCCGGCCAACTCCTTTGCTGCCCCTCTGGTTCTTGTTCCCGGGAATGAGGAAGTGAAAGACTCTCTTAAAGCCAGCCCGAAACCTTTAAAACAATTCAATAAATCAACATAAACACAAACTTATTCCAGAAAAGAGAGGGTTGCTCTCCGTCAAAAAAATACTAATTTGGGGAATTATTTTTCAACCACTTGCTGGAAATCTTGTAGGTCCATCCTTTATGCTTTCAGATATAAGTGATTGGTTTTCATTGTGTTGTCTTTCTAGTGGAAATTCACTGTCATGACCACAAAATGCAAAATTCTTAGTTGTATGCATCCGGGAAATTTCAAAACAGTTATCAAGAACCCGAATTAAGGTCACTTGTTATTCAAATCATTATAAATCGAAATCAACCCCACCCTTTCGCGCCCGTTTCCCGCTGTGTTGTCCTTTGCACGATTCGTTTCACCGAATACTGAGCTAAATCCTCCACATTAATTAACTGAAAAGCAGAGTCCTCAACCGACAGGAAAAAAGGACATTAATTAATCTCGGCACAAACATTTCTCTTGCCTTCCCCCGGAGATAGATACAAATTAGAAGATCTAAGCCCGGAGGTAGGGGTCGACGACGCCCGGGGTGGGGTCGACGAAACGAGCTTTGGGATTGTAATGATGACGCCCTTTGTCTGTTTACCTGTCATTGAGCCAGCAGTATATAAATGGATTATACATTGAGCTGCTCATAGCTAGCGTCCAAATAGTGGAATAGACGTGAACGGCATACGGTTGCTGGTACACATCCTCATGTAGGTAGGCGAGGAACTGGTAGACGTGGAGCGGGAACCAGCATACGGCAAAGACAGAAATAACCACTACGATCATTTTCACGACCTAAGGTAAAGAAGAAATAACACCTTAGAAAACATCACAGGATATTTCAAAGAGAATGATATTCTAAAATTAAATTTTAATGATTTTTTTCTCACTAAAAAAAAAAAAAATTGTGAGGACATCTTGGGTACCGGATTTTCAAACACTGATTTTGTCAATTGATCAGAGTAAATCATTGAATGTTCGATTGCTTAAAATTAGAAATGCAGTCACCATATCTTTAAGATTTGAATTGATTTAAATAACATGCAACCATAACGGAAAAGGTGGCTGAAATTCCAATCCAGGTCACCTCACCACATTCCTGTCACACTTTCACAGATGAAATTTTCAATTTGTCAAATCCTTTCTGAAACTACAATTGCTACATCTCGTCAATAAATATGGGACCCTCGCAGTCCACCTGTCATAATTTTGACAAATTGGAAGGGACAAGTATTTGACAGACGCGTTTAATAACCCCAGGGTTTGAACGACCCCGCATAAGAATGCCAACTTGATTCGTGGTCTTGCTATTATAACCATTACTCTATAGAATTTCAGCCGGTTTATTCGTTGTTCATTTGGAATGGTCGAACAGTTATTCCACGTTAATCTGATTTATTGGGTCTCCCTAAGGAGGTCAGGGTTAAGTGATATCCGACATTAAGTTGAAGTTCAATAATACATTTATTTTGAAAACTCTCGTTATAGACGAAGTTAGTCGGGCTCGACAGGTAAATATCGAAAAGCAAAAATTACGAAATCAATTTCAAAAAACTGCTGATGGTAAAATAGCTCCATCTGAAATGGTGTCGAAGTTGTGGAAATTGTTTTTGAAGATAGCCCCTAATCACCGCATGCTTATTTCAATAGCCACAATCGAAATAAGTCCAGACAACATTTTAAGGCCTTTCTCTGACTTTTTTTATTCCCATCTTATTATTTAGGCCTGCCGTCGCGGTTTTCACGACGTGACATCACAGGCTGGGGTAAAATTGCGTTTCAAGATATTGCTAACTGACGTTGGTAAAGTTGTAAAATAACAATTTCGAGTTAATTTCATCGTCGAAAATAAAAATTGTTTACAATCTTAAAAAACTGAAATCTTACAAAGAAAACGTAAATATCTGTATTTACTTAATTAGCGAGCCAACTATCACTGATTAACATACTAAAAAAAAAAGGTAATTCGTGAAAACGAAAAAGGAAAAATCAATTTTATAACGGTTTTTGAGTTTTCACTAAGTAATATATTCCGTGTGCAGAAGTAGATGGAATTGTGTTACTTCGTGGATCACACGCAACATTGCTCTCTGTGGCGAGATCCATTCGATCACATCATGGAAACTAAACAACAACAAAAACATGTAAAAGCACGTTGTGCAACATGCACAACGTTCTACAATCCGTTACTTCATGGAAGAAAAGTCAAGTTTCAACCAATTTGGCTCAATGACAATTCTTTCGCTAAGCAACCAAGATGTTTCAAGGCTGGATACATTTGAAAGAAAGGTATCGGTGAGTACCTTTTAATGATTGATATCACTACAATTTGAAAACATTAAGCCACTTCGTGAAAACTGCGACGGTACAAGACTTGTGTACACTATACTGGTTATGTCGTTCGTAAACCAAACAAAAGTTAAGTTGTTTCTGCCCAACCGCTAAAATACGGTAGTAGCACAAGTATTATTAGTATTATTATATAATATAAGTATTTTATCCTTACTATTTTTTTATATTTTTTTTATTACAGAAAGAACCAACTCTTACACATAAATGATGGCGAAATTGTATGCTTGGTATAACCTCAACAATTAAGTCCGACACAATAAGACACTATAGATTATATCGGCGTTTCCAAACGATGGCATGAACAGACCACACTTTCATCCGTCGTCGAGTTGTATTTGTTGAATAAATGGGTCACACTTATAATTCATAATTTGCCAGCTGAGCTTACTTTGTTTTCTCTTCCAGTAACAATGTATTCCCACAACACCACATCCATACTTTCAGGGCATCACACGTACATCGACTTACACTATTTTTCAATTAGCTTAAAACTTCTGCAATCGTTGTTCCATTTTGTTTCACCAGTAGGTGTACTATTTCTTTTACCACTTCCCCAATGGATACCCTGCGTTATCAAAACCTCAACCTCACATCTGCAGCTAGACCCTTTTTAAAGTTTTTCCCCTCGCGACCCTCGAGTTTTTTCTCATTAGTCCCGGTCCTCCCAGATCCTTTACACAGCCCCTTAGATTACCTTCCGATTTGCCCGTAGCTGCGAACTCTTGTCGAGGGGGTATGTTTCGTCAAAGTACACTGCCTCCTACGCTACCCCTCTCTTCGTTTCCACTCAACGTCTCGGTTTTTTTCCTTCTTTCGTTACCGAGTTTCTTACCTTTCGTTTCGCCTTCAGCTGACGAGCTCTATTTGGTATGTACTCCCCAAGCACATCACCTCGCCAGAGCTTCACACCGATGACTGTGTAGCAAGCTCCTAAAACGGTTAGGGGCAGGCAGTATAGTACAGCAAAGGAAATCACATTGTATCTGTACAGCAAACAACAAATCAATACACTAGTTAGACATGATGCCGCATTGACGGTGGAGAGAAAAGCGTCATCAAAACCTACCTAATTCTTTGATAACGATACACTGTATATTTCTTAGTTTTATAGATGTAATAATTGTATCGGGATAAAGAAATACTCCACACCGATGATTAGTTTGTGCTTTCCCGAGCCCTGCTCACATTTCGGTTGGATTAAAACACATAAACTCCGCATATATATAACAGATGTATTTTCAGCGCGTTTACTTGCAGAGTGTGTCAGGTGACGATAGGCTAGCTCGAAGCATGTTTGAATTAGTCACAGGTACCGTAATAAAAAATGGGTTCGCATTCAGTTTCATTTTAACTTATAAGATAAGAAAAGAAACAAATTGCAAAATATCACGACATTTACTGTAGCTGGCTTCCGCTGCAAGAATTGACAAAAGTAATTTCATTTACGAATGTTCTTTTAACCTTTAGATAAGAGTTCAGTTTATCATTTTTATTGATTTGTGCAAATACCCCGTTTAAAATATCATACCATCGAAAGGTTGAAATTGCTGACCCAGTTAACAGTAATTATTGTCCGTAAAGACCTCGATTAAAGAGATTGAGAGAGAGAGGGGGGGGGAGTAAAATGACTCCTAATGATCGTCTTCACTGTTTCATATACCCTGATCATATGTCAAATTAATGGTTACGTGGGCCGTTGGGATAGTCAACAAGAACACGTCAATAGACCGACTCTAAATTCACCATGGCGTCGTACACTGAGGGCAAATACTTTCTGCAGACTACTGAAGGCTTGGTAACGATAACCGGCTGTTGGACTGACACGAAATGTTCCAGCCAGTTAAATATAAGGTGGAGTTTTTAGTAAGACCAGGCTTACTTCAATCCAAAACAGAGGGTGAACGATATCAATCTCCATTAGAAAACAGTTTAGTCTAAGCTACTACAAACTTTCCGGTTTGAAGTTTGTAAATTGTGTATGTTTATACCGATTCCAAACGCTTATAGCCTTGAAGAATTCACGGCATGGTTTACTATAGACCAGACAAACAAAACGTTAGCATCTTTGGAGCTACATGAGATCGATTTATTATTAACAAGCTCTGATAATCTGTGTAGGCCTATGGTTACCATTGTTATCAGTTGTTTCTATTTTAAAATAAACACAAAGATTCATATAACACGAGGTAGCTAATGTTGCCATGGTGATGTGTGTGACATTACATTTTGCTTTACTAATCAATTCAGATTGACTCACTTGATATCTTAAGATCGATCCTAGGTCATGTCTGAAACAAGTGATTGCAGCTATGCTATGGTCGTTGGCTGCAGTGACATTTTAACGTTGAATACTACGTCTTTTCAGCAATCTAGCCATAGCCAGTGCCGAAGCCGTCAGACCAGACAAGGTCGTAGCCGAACCCTTTCTTGGGAGCCACCACATAACACAAAGCTTGTATTTTTTTTTTTTTTTTTTTTTTTTTAGTGGACACACTTTTCGTTTATGTTTTAATAACCTTTAAATCGCACCTTTTCCTCTTAACATTAAAGAAAAACTTACGTGAAATCGATTCGACCTAAAGCACCATCAGGCCAGATGATGAAACATTGTTGTTTGATGACACCATTACTATACCCGAACGTCAACACGGTAGAGAACACCAAGAGTGGGCATGCGAAGATGGATGAGCCTCCCCATATACAGATAATCATGCCCACGATGTACGACTTGGAGAGCCTTGGCAGGAGTGGGTGTACTATAGCCCGGTACCTGTCAATGGAAATAGCAACCAGAGAAAGCACACTGGCTGAAGTTGAGACGGTCCCAAAGAAACGGGCAAATTTACACATGCCAATTCCCATTGCCCAGTTCTGTGTGACGATGTAGCTGAAAAGAAACGGCATGCTGAGTGTGGCGATAAGGGCATCGGCTACGGCCAAGTTCAAGAGGAAATAGTTGGTGACGGTCCGCATTCGGGGGTTGGTAGCCACAATCCAGATAACAATAAGATTACCACCAGCAGCTATTCCCATTATGATAGAACAGAACACACTCCATAGTATCCGGGATTCCTGATCCAGCTCATGCACAAAGGTGAAGTTGGCGGCGTAGTCAACCACAATTCCATTTTCGTAACCCATTGTTTTCTCCGAGTGATCGAACGGCTCGGTCAAAGTTAGATTTCTCTCACCAATCCAATGATTCCAGAACACTGGCTGCACGAAGTATCTTCCGGTCTCACTGTAGACTCTCCGTCTTCAACGAAACGTTTGCTCGGGATGGCAAAGCTCCACACCAACAACGGATTTCAAACCGCTTCCCGAAGAATCGGTCCTCGTTATCTATACACACTGACCCACTGTAGCAGAAAGTTTTGCAAAACTTACTAAATACTTTTTACAACTCTGTTATAAGATGTTATTCTATTTCTTGCGGATGTATCAAATTATTACAATTCGTTCACGTTTCGTGAGTTAACGATACCACGTGGTGTTGATGACGTCTTCGAATCACGCGCACTAACGTGATACTAATGAAGCCCTACAAGTGGATTAAATCAGCTCTTGTAATTTTGTTCACCATAGGCGCATGGGTAATATCAACGACCAAATAGTCTTATCCCAAGGAGCTGATGCCAAATCCACAGAGAGCGAGAGAGAAAGATAAAGCAAATCCTGGATTCATGTTAGCGTCTACACATTTTCCAATAAAACAATCTGTCGAGGGTTTGCATCGCTTAGCGTCATCGCATTATCAAATGCCAATGTTCCTATCCAGTTTCACCCCAGCGGTATCTTCTTCTTTTTTTCGTGCGATCTCTGTCACAGTAATAATATCTTTCTTAAATATGTTCCAATCTGTATTTTGGTACACTGTTTACCCTAGCAGCACTCTCCTAAACTGCGAGTTAATTTCGGTTTACAATCACCACGCACTGGCACACAACGGGGCCGAAGCAATTTGGCATTCTATAAAGGTTTTATTAAAATAATGTGCAAACCCACGACGTGCGTCTCTCAACGGAGTTACTGCGTATGGCATCAGGCGGAGTGATATTTATACAGTGAGCGCCTGGGCACTTCACCGAGCTCTACATTCAACAGGACTGTGAGCGGGGGGAGCGGGAATCCCTCCGGCGAGTTTGAAGAGGTTTCTTTGCCAGAGGTTCTCCAAAGCACCGTAGCATCATCCACGGTCTCGGTCTCCCGTCCTGAAAAAACCTACCTCAGAGGTATTCAGCAGCTTCGACCTAAAAAAAACAACACCAGGATTCAGAATAATAAAGGTGGAAGAGGGTGAATGCATAATTTGCTGGGTTTTATATCCAGTTAAGAAAGAAAATAATATTCGATATCAACATGTGACATCCCTCTTCTTGTCAGCGACCGGAAACACTTTCAATAGAACAATGTCACCTTTGACCGAGGAAGTGCTGCAAGTTTAGATATTTAAAGTCAGTGTTTATTTCTTTGAGCTTAAAGAACAGCTCGGGTTTCAGGTATCCCTATAAGATTAGGAGTATTTAAAGTCTTAAAAAAGACTTTCAGAGTCGTGTTTTATTCTTACCTTCAAATCATTATGACTCATGCAATGGCGAATGCAAGAGAAGCTGATATATTATTTGGATAGATTGCTTTATATCCTGTAATTATTCCATGACATTTAATCACCTCTTTTACGTGAATTTCTGTAAAAAATGTCATGACATTAAATTCGTAATAATTTTAAAAGGTGCCAACTTGTGTCGTGTTATGTCGTGTTCCGACACATCGCAAGCAGATTAGCAGAAGATATATCGGACTGAAGTAAAGTTACAAATATTTTTTAACGTTTGTCAATGACACATTAAAAGAGCACGAAGCTGAACTTTCGGCGGTTGGTCTGTTTTACTGCGTCTTAATTTGAAGACGAAATGCGCGCTCACAGAACAATAAGCAACTATTATTTTGTTGTTGTCGCCTTTGAAAAACACTGTCAAAATCTTTGTACTTTAATGACGATATTAATTTTAGCAATAAATCAGCCTTATTGTTTATTAGTATCACGCAGTTCTGGCGCATTAGCCCACGGACTGGGGATAGATATCCATCAAATTCCAATCTCTTTATACATCAAAATGCATCAAGGGACAGGAGCAAAGCGCCAAAGCTGCCCGCCCTGACCCCTATTTGCTCGTACTCGTGACGGTGCTCGCTGATGCGTCATTAAAAAAAAGTATTGCCTGGACTCACTATTTCAATTACCGCTACCTGTCAAGCTGTATTCTAATCTACTCTAGGCTTTTTACCCCCCCCCCCCCCACACACACACACCACTTCTTCAGCAGAAGATGTACTCTAAACTTAAATGCTTAAAATGTTCTTGTTCGTCACAGCCCTGCGGACTCATCATTCATCATGGAGTACTTTATGAAACCTCCACCTTAAGCAAAACCAAAGTGGCTTTTCTTATTCTTAAAACTGAAGCTAGAAGTATCGCTTATGGATAGAATATTTGTGACTTTGTGAGTGAACTGTCGTCTAGAAACCAGTGTTCAATAAACTCGTGACATAGAAACCGATATTTACTTGCTTGGAATTAGTGCGTGATTCTACTCGTGGCTCAGTTACTTCGATATAAACCTCTACACGAGCCCGCCGTTATCACCTTACAAAAACACATGTGTGGCGACGTGAAATGCTTTACTGATTTCATTCCAATAATCTATACACGCAGGAGGTGTTAGTCTTGTTAAAGTATTCACGCCCAAAATAAAGTAAAACAATCACAAATCAAACCAATCAACAGTTACATTTTGTATTAATAGCGATGTTGAAAGACGAGAGTTCGTGTTACTAAAGTCAATTCTAAAGACAGTTCTAAAGTCAATGCGTGTCTCTGAATTATTCCTCTACCGAATTTGAAAAAAACATCATTTTCATTACCTAAAAAAATACCTTTTTCAAAAACTGACATTATACTTTGCAAAGACAAGAATTGAAGACAATCAGAGCACTGGTCGAAACGTCGAGTAGTTATACATACAGGCTCTTTTCAAACCCAACACTACTCATTTAAGAGACTATTTACATGGGGTCAATAAAAAAAAATTATAATCTATGAAGTTGTTCAAGTTGGAAACATACTGTGGTACTTTTGTTCTTTTACAAAAAAAATAATATGGCATGCCTGTTAAAAAGGCAGCTGTTACCATACAACTCTTGGTAACAACTTGCAGTGAGTTGACCAAATATTTGAAGCGCAGAACTAGCTGTGTGTAATGTTTAGATCCATTCGCGACGTTGTATCATTTTGCAGGCTGGCAAAGTATCACTTAAAAACACAGTGATGATATTAAATAATCACACAGTAGGAAGGTCGACTGTGTGCTGTGTATCGATCATTGAAAACCAGCGATAGATATTGAATGGTCAGACAATTCATTCATCGTTTTCCTTTTAGTTAACGCTTTTATCATTTAATGTAACGTTACAGAATTGGTAAGACAAAAACTTGTAAAATATACTTTTTGATCACAGATTTACATAAAACTTACACAGTCTAATGATGATGATGGTAAAAAAACATCCCTTGAAATATTTCTGTCTGAAATGCCATATTTGATGAGAAATGAATAAACTAATTTTCAGATTGGAGTTTATCGCTCAGTGAGCGTTTTATTAATTTGTTGAATCTATATGATTTCATGCAAATGTGTTATCGGTTTTTCATTATTTTCTCGTGACCCAGATGGCCGATCGATCTCAAACAGGTTTGTCAGTTTATGTATATGGTGGATTACATAAAGTGAGTACACACTCCCAGCAACTGTTTTGTTAGCAAAAACCAATTATGTAATGTTCCTTTAATTTTGGGTGTGGTTTTTTTTTTTCGAGAGATTTTTAAAACACTAAAACTGAGCTTACTTTTTAGACAAATTTGAAATTAGAGTGCGCTAAGTGGTAGGGATCTGGGAAAGCGGATATACCTGGTTTGTTTTGGCACCTAATCGTCTAGTAATCATTTCAAGGTGTCATGTAAATATAGCCTTTTTATGGATTCATGATTAAAATCACCACTTATTTGTAAAAACATCGACCAGTCTCCTTTCGACCCGATATAAACCCATATAATGTTGGTACTATAAGTATTACAGTGAAATATTTATCACCCTTGCAGAGCCAAGTTGGGTGTAATAGATCTCTTCCATGTGCAAAAGTAATTATAGCGTTTTGCCGCAGATGTGACAAATTTGGTAAAAAATGAATCTAAATGGCCCTTGATTATAGCATAATATTAACCTAGTATTCACTGCGGTAATGTCATGAGGAAAACTATACTTCGTGTAATTTTGAAAGAAAGCTTGCGTCACTTGAAGCAAAAAGTTGCAACTTCTTTTAGTTAAAAGTATTATATAGGATTGGTAGAGTTGACAAAATAGGCACAGACAGTGTTTATTTTTTGTGTGATAAACCATATGAAATAACGAACCTGTGAAAACCTTGGCTTAATCCGTTGTGTGAGTCAGGATAAATTTTTGTGAAACCCATGCACAGTTTTTAGCATTTAAACACATTGTCCCTAATTTTGGTTCTAAAAACCGATATCAGCTGTTGCGGTTTTTTGATTGGTTTTCAGATACAGTTTTCTCCAATATGACTTCAGTTCACAAGGGAAATATTTCAGGGGAAAAGTGTTTTTGTATGAACTTAAATTCAGTAAGCTTTCAGATTAAAATTAAACAATTATGTTCTTATACTTTACCAATCCTACAAAATACCTTTAAGTCCAAACTTCGGGACAAAATGACAATATTTCCTCGTGGGACAATAGCTATTCATTTTCTAATGCTACAAAGTAGAACAATTCCTTACTCGTAAAACGGTTTTTTGATTGGTTATTCAGATACAGTTTTCTCCAATATGACTTCAGTTCACAAAGGGAAATATTTCAGGGGGAAAGTGTTTTTGTATGAACTTATATTCAGTAAGCTTTCAGATTAAAATTAAACAATTATGTTCTTATACTTTACCAATCCTACAAAATACCTTTAAAGGCCCTGTACACTATTGGTAAGATCGAAAAACACAATGTTCACAGATTCACACATAACTTACATGATTTAAAGTAAGTAATGGTAGAAAGGGTTCCTAAAAAATATTTCTGCCTAAAATGCTATCGTTTCTGAGAAACGAGTAAAACAGTAGTAATTATCGCGCGCGATAATTTGAAAAAACAGAAAACACATAAGATCTCTTTTCACTATTTTCTCGTGACCTCGATGACCAATTTAGCTCAAACTTTCACAGGTTTGTTTGTTCATGCATATGTTTAATCACACAAAATGTGGACACTGATGTTGAGCTGTTACCAAAAGTGTACAATACCTTTAAGTCCAAACTTCGGGGACAAAATGACAATATTTCCTCATGGGACCAGCTGTTCATTTTCTAATGCCTACCAAAGTAGAAAAATTCCTTACTCGTAAAGGTAAAAAAATATATATATATATAAAAACCTCCCATGCAAAACAAGGACACAATAAATAACGATGATAGCCAGCAACTGCTCTATTCCTTGACAAACATTATTCTTACGGCCCCTCGTCTGTTTCATACTTCAACACATATTTTTTTTATCAATACGCTGTCAAAATGGCTGCGGGCTATTTTGTATTGATGTTTATCTTATAATACAAAACTGTGGTAAGCCTGAGGGGTATGTTTAAAGGACAAAGAGGACAATTCAGTTATGGTCCCTATGGTCCCAAAGATGTTGACCGCAATTCCCAGGCTGCAACGGTAAAGGTCTTTGCAAAGCGATGCCCAACTTCCTCGAGCAAACTTAGGCGTAATCTGCCAGAAGGCCGAGTGTAAAAGACATGCTTTGCTTCAAACGATATAAAGAATGTTGTTGCAAAGAGAATTGCGAGCTTTTTATTGTAGTTCGAATGTTTTGTGTTTGTCATTGTTATATCAGTTAGCCTGTGTAATGTATAAAATGATCTGTCCACGGGCTTGCTCCAAGTAGATTAAGGACGATCACCAGTATGTGCCAGATGTTCCGTTTTTATTATCAGCGAACAAGTAACTTATAACAAAAAAGTATAAACTTTTTATTATTCCTTTGTCTGTGCCAGTGACGCAGCTAGGGCTCGTAATTGATGCCCCAGGACTAAAGTACATTTTTTCCCCTTCTTCTTTTTAGAAAAATAATAATTGCAACACCTTTAGAAACTATACGCTTTCTTTTCACCAACAACAAAAGTAGTAATGAATGGTCACTGATGGCGAAAAAAGTGGATCAGACCTGTTTGTTCGGTAAGCTTTTGCTTTTTCAGCTTTTTTATGGGGGGGGGGGGGTTACGGCTCCATTGAAGACAGAAACAAAAATTAAACAATAAATAAATAAAAAGAAAATACAGTTGGTAACATTGGCAAACCTTATTAATTTGATGTTTGAGACTGAACAAGATATACAGTATTATAATCCCATTGACAGAAACAATCTTGAATCCACATTGCAGTAGAATAAACCATTTCATTGGGATTAACTGTGAACTTCTTTGAGATATTAAATGCATATTATTATTAGCAGTCAATGTTTACAATGTGGAGGTATAGCCATATAATATGCATGGTAGGTAAAGCCATCAAGACTGCAGATTTGGTCAATGAACTCTAAATCAATGCAAACAAAACCTAAAACGTGATCAAGTGAATTTAGTAGACGTGCTGTAGTCCTTTTTTTTTTTTTTTACAATCCCTTCAAGAGTCTTTTTTGTGTCATTTCAATGGAGGTCAAATGGGACTAGTGGCCAGCAGAGTGTCTGAAAAACATCCACTATGATAAGTTACCAGGAACACAATGAAACCATGGAAACAGGGGAGGGGTACGAAGCTTAGTAGAGGAAACCATCACTAAGTCATAGCTTTATTTTGTGATAAATTGAGCATCTTGTACAAATAAATGACTCTCTTCTTCATGGAAAAAAAGTATTAAAACATTCGTAACCCGACAACTAAGCATAAAAATGGTAACAAATATGGTGTGTTTGTACAGAAAACAACCTGTCGCTGGCGTTTCGATTTTCAACAGTATTATGTCTTTTTATATTTTTTTATGATAATGTGCCACACTTGAATTCACTGCTCGATGTTTGCTCAACTTCGTTTATATTTTGACAACCCAATATCGTGTATTGTTAAGTATCGTAGCATTGTTCGTTCTTCTCTTTCAGGTTTGAGGGAAGGGGATGGAAAGACCAGACAAAAACTAACAGCAAGGACCTCGAAATGTACTCTAGGATCAGTTTACACCTATTATGTCGTTTTGCTTCTCGTTTTGATAATCACTTGAACAAAAACAAAGGCATAGCAGCAAGGTAAATTAGGACAAATCAAAGGAAAAGGTGATATTTCAAAACACGGAACAAAATTATAAAAGTTGAAATTAGGTTTCCCTGAGGATAGAGGAAAAACGAGAGACGGTAGCTGTAAATGTTTGGTTGTACCAATTGGAAAAGATTATTCAGGGTGTTAGACTGAAAATAGATGTTTAGCTCGTGATTGTGTGTAAAAGAACGATGATGACAATTTAGACGGACGGATATGTTTTACAATAAATACATTCATAATGTGCTCACATGGGAAAATATTGTATAAAAAAAGCTTCACACTGTTTCAAAGAATAATTTCCTTTACTAAATGTGTGTTCCTTGCCTTTATCAACTTGCGAAATTGTTCATCTTGAAACGCACAAATCGTACACCTGGCAATTTCTTTTCGAATGAAAATTTATCTTAACATTTGGGCATAAACGCTGTTTTGTAAAGTTATAGAAATCCGATGAAGGAAAGATGAATCAACTACAATTGAACTATTGAAGTATATTAAAAGATGTTTAAAAACAAAAATCAAACAGAGAGGGAACAGATTACAAATCTGTCTAAAATAAAATCTAAGATAGTTCAAAAACTTTTCATTCCAATGTGTCTGTTCTTTCGCTTTCGTTATCATAATAATTATGAATTGCGCAAATGCCTGAAGTGCTAAGGCCAAAATATAAATCAAATTCGAAAAGAAAAATCTTCACCCAGATTCAATTGAAACTTTGACTTTTTTAAACTATGACTTTTTTTGCATTTTTAATGCAAGTAAATTGTATACAACTCAAATAGAAACGCTTGCTGATTCTGATCGTTCATGGGCTACATAAAACAACTTTCTGGGAAACAATGGTCTTCGTTGGTATTGTTTAATCCAACAAAATGCTCTTTAATAACTTTTCAATAACTTAAGGACTTGTTATCATTGAAAAACTGAGGATTAAGCGTTTCAAAAAGTACCTTACCTTCAGAAAATTACTGCCTATCCAAACACCGTTTTAGAATCTCGGTCAACGGCGGTGCAGAGGGCAAGAATCTATAAACCCAAGTCGCCTGTTTGTTGTTTTAGCTGCATTATCTAGTCCCCATGCCTGTAATCTGGTGAGTAAAAGGTACATTGCTGATGAGTTGCAACAATACAAGTGTAGTAGACCAACCTTACCGCGTATGCCTGCCTGTCTTCTGCACTCTTAACGTCTAGCAAGCATGAAGATGCAGCCATCTGGCCGCTTATCAACCTCCTACTATTCAATTTGTTATTTAAGATGCGGATGGCCACTCCATTAAGGCCAAGCGTTCACGCCCACTCTCTCTGTCACTCTCCCTCTCTCTCTCTCTCTCTCTCTCTCTCTACCCAAGACGAGTCGAGCAATAGCGTTGTTTTGAACCAGTTCTCATTTGATCATCCCAATCACGTCTTTCCGCGAGTCGGTTTCATTTTGTTTCATTTCCATTTAGTTTTCTTTTAACCCTGCTCTAGTAAGACCTCCTCCGTTCAGAGGAAATAGTTTGAGACGTTCAAGTGTTGTATTACAAAATGTTGTTCCGAACTCTCGGTTATACAAGTGAATCAACACTGATCTTTTTAATGCGACATGCGTTTTGGTCTGAAGTTTACTTCACAAGATTTCAAAGCCTTGTACAAGATTCGTCTGTGTACTTTTTAGAGGACAGCTTTGGGAAAGTGTATTCTTCCTTTTCTCACAAAAAGTTTGTTATGACGTGTTCTATTTATTTATTTGCTTTTGTAGTGTTGTATTTATACATGTTTTGTGCTACCAGGGGACTGATTTGAAAGCCAAGCAGAATCCGACCAAGTACGTTTGCGTACTGAACATTCTCTTAAAAGTTGGGAAAATATTCCACAAAATACCATAATAACGGGATTTCGTACACTCTATCTTAGCCTTCTATAGTATCCACCAAACACAGAAAGCCCTATGTGCCCGTGGTTTGTTTTTAGATAAACCAACTGTTTTTCTGCTGATATTTTTCCAAGACACGCACTTCAGGAGATGATTGAACAAAGAAATAAGAATGTTTTTTATATTTAACCATAACGATGTTAAAACGACGTGTATAAAGCAATTGGCTGGAGAACTGCCACTAATCCTCAATGACGTCATCGATATGAATATTCCGAAATTATTTTAAACTTCCTTTCAACATGTTTTCTTCGAGACCCATTGGCCAGTAATTGCATTAAATGATGTGCTGACCCAGTGAATAACTTGAGATGTGTTTACCTGTTTTTATTTTCTAGTCTTTCATATGAAGCTCTTGCCCGGAGAAGAGCATGTACAAACAGCAATACGAAATGAACGGCAACAGTAACGTTGCAAGACAATGAGGCGAAGGCTAAAGCCGCGTGTGGCTTTGGCTAAGGTTATACAGTTCAGTATCGCGGCAAACAAGCAGCCATACAACAAATAATCGACACGCAATAGTCAGGTCTGAACGTTTGATCACATCAGACTTTTTGTACGGACGACTTCGAGGCCAACAAGCGCACTGCATGCAAAAGCAACACTTCGGAAGCACGGATGTTTTTCTAACAGTATACTACTGTTCCCTAAGAAAAACATGCGACAATTGAAACTTGTTTCTTCTTCTTCTTCTTTGTCTTCGTTTTTTTATGAGATTACCTGTAAGTGCAGTTGCCTTTAGATGTCTTCAAGTCATTGTGCATGCTCTGGGTACAGTCTATGAATATTATACAGTTCGTTGTGCCACAGCGTTCGAAATGTCCCTCTCTGAAAAAGCTGGTGCCCACAAAAGCCAAACAAAGCCCGTGGTGTACCAGCCATAGAGGTCAAAGGTTAAAGTTACATTAACTGAAAAGCCGGTATCGTTGAGGCTACCCTAATGGGCAACATTAACGGGTTACCCAATACAGCGCATTTCGCTTCGGATTACCTCGGGGCCGCGCCAATGTGCCAAACGCAAGCCAATTACGTCGAAATTAGACGCCCTTGATCCGGTTAACTGTGACGTCACCGGCTGTACCGGTAATGCAATTTGGGAAGGCGATCGGAAGGAGATCAGTTGAAGATGATTTAAAACGGATCACTGTCCAAGGTGAAACTGGTTTTGTAGTTAAAACCATGTATAGTCTATGCACCCTCACAGGCATCAATTGCATTAACATTAACACTACAGTGTGTGAATTGTTTCCCACTTACTCTCATTACAATGGAAAACTTCATTTTAGAAGATTTTCGCATTTAACTCAATTTTGTTTTGTATCTCAATTTCTTATGACATTTAAGACAGATAGTAAGTTTTATTATTATTATTTTTTATTTTTTTTTAAGTGTTCTTTATAGATATAGTATAGGCCTACGTAGGCCTAAGTTTGTAAAAACTGTCGATTATCAATTCAAAATTTTTTTTACAAATAAAACAAAATAGCTGATGCTCTTACTTAAAACGTCCAAGTAGGTTTTGCTGAAAGGTTGTCGTTTAATGAGAAAATTAAACGATCTCCCTAACAAAATCATAAGAAATTTGTTTCGTTTTGTGCCTTCATCGGTGCATACCAAAAATTTCAGGCATACCAGAAGCTTTTTTTTTTTACAGATCAAATAATGTCAAAAGAGAGAGTGAGAGGAATAATGATTTTCCACCAGTAGAAATAATTTATGACTCACCTTAACTTGATTCACAATTTCACCAATGCTCAACCTTATATTGATTTACAAAGAGCCTCAATCACGACGGAGGTACCAAACTTCTGAAATATAACAAATATTGTATCTGAAAAATAAATTATCAATTTGGTTTATGAAGCTCCACCGAGGAACAATTTATTGAGTTTTAGGACCAGCGTGACACCTTTACGGTGTGTGTTAGAAGAACAAGTGCCTCGACCTACAGTCAGCAAGATTGAATAACATCATTTTGATTGATTTTTACACTGGACATTTTAGTCAGATGACGAGTTCGTGCTCACTCAAAAGGATTGTATCAGAATGTAAAGAATTAGGGATGTACCCGGCTTTTAGCCCAATATGAAAAGCGTTAAAGGTTGACGGTCGACAACTTTTCTCTTGTTGCGATCAGCCACTGGTTTTATATAAGAACTTATAGAATAGGTCAGATTTGTTCGCCGATTTAACCCGACACTTTTCATTTTATTTAAATAAAGCTATTTTGTTAGACTCAAGAAAGTTAAAAACTTTCATTTATAAGGTATTGAAAACAAAACAAAATAAAAATAAAAGTGGAAATTAAAAACTAAATAATGATAAAGTTGGGATCCCGACTACATCTTTATCGGCCGTATCAAGCCAGTATACACACTTTTATACGTTACGTGTATTCTGTGCATTGTCAGTGGCATCATCTGTATCGGCCGTATCAAGCCAGTATACACACTTTTATACGTTACGTGTATTCTGTGCATTGTCAGTGGCATCATCTGTATCGGCCGTATCAAGCCAGTATACACACTTTTATACGTTATACGTGTATTCTGTGCATTGTCAGTGGCATCATCTGTATCGGCCGTATCAAGCCAGTATACACACTTTTATACGTTACGTGTATTCTGTGCATTGTCAGTGACATACGAGAAAGTTTTGAAACAGCATCGTCTGTCAAAATTCGTTTAGAGAAAAAAATTCTTTCGGCGAAAATTAAACCATGAAACTTAAAAGACAAAATAAAAAATTGGTTATTATCGAGTGAGAAACGGATAAGTTTCGACCACGAAGCTCACTGATTATAATGTTTATTCATGATGTCTGAATCCTCTAGAGCGAAAGTGGAGGACAACTTATTTGCAGACACCCAAAGCATAGTTGCCTCAAACGAAACTATTAAGAGTCTGCACGTACACCACCAACGCACACAATATATGATAACGCCTAATCCATGTTGCTTTGATTGCAATAAAATGTGACTACATAATATTGATCAGATTTTCACAAGTAAGCTGACTGTGAGATATTTCCATTGAAAATTTGAGAATGGCAGAGAAAAGAATCATCTTCTTTAAAAGCCATTGATAAACTCTCCCTTCAAGCAATTGTGAAAGTTTGTTGTAAATTGCAAGAAATGTTAACGAGTAAGCACAGTCCGATTGTTGCTTCTACTACTCTGTATCTGCTAAACGGTCATCCGATATTTAGACTAATATCAGACGGGTCTGCATTGGTAGCTAGCCATCAGGTAATCAGCTCACACTTGTGATCAATTCGATAAATGAAATTCAGGGGCTGTCGCGGCCTCACTGGTCAGAAATACGGAGTTTGTTTGTACTGTGTCCCCACATACAACGAAAGTAACTCTCTTTTATCAAGAACGTTTCATCAAAACGAAAAATTGTGTCTTAAATTTAAAACGAAAACACAATTCGTGAAGTGCTCTTTTTTTAAACAACATGCTGCATTTAGTTTCATGCAATAAATGTATGTCACAAATTGTGATGAACATGTAACCTAAGTAACGGTTTTAAAAGTAAATACTTTAAACCCTCATAAAAAGAAGGAAAAAACAAGTAAATAGATAAATAAATAGATAAATAAATGTACTAATAATATAAACTATAAAAAAGGGTAGTTTGTTATCGGGATCATGAAATGTTCACATGGTAATAATGTTCATGAAACCTGAGTAAAGCGGGTCTGAATGACCGACTTCTGCAGTGGCTATGGCTGCAATGCCGAAAAGTCCTATTATGTAACATTGTTGTTGCAGCCAACGACCCTAGTTGTAGCCACGGTTTGACCGCCATTTTGTTGTACACTGCCCCTCCGTTTACACACAGAAAGAATCAGTATTCATTGTTTTTTGGATTGAAATGGAACGTGACAAAGACGAACGACAAAAGAGTTGGTATTGTTATAGGATCTGATAGGTCTTAAAGTTTCCTACGGGGTCAACTGATATATTTTGAGTTAAATCTCGGCTATCCTTATGGGAATTAAACAGGAAACCACTGTAGCTCACATTACAAATACGTGCAGTATACCTCCATGAGGTTTCAAATATCATGTAGACTCTGCAAGACACTCACACAAATCGGCAAGATCATCCTACTATAGTTTGAAATATCGCCACAAATAGAAAAAGTGTACTATTGTAATATCACACTCTGGCAAATAATTAACTAGTTTTCATATTATAGATTATAGTTGGAATATAACCATCTTAAAATTGTTGGATAAATTGGTACCACCAAAGTGACATTGGTGACAACTTTATGGTAAGAATTGTTATTTTCTTGTTGTTGTTAATGCAGTTGTTGTTCTATTGGTGTTTGTTGTTGTTGTTGCTGTCGTAATGATCTTGTTGTTGTTGTTGTTGTTGTTGTGGCTGTCGTATTGTTTCTGTTGTTGCTGCTGTTTTGGGGGATGTTGTTGTTATGACTCTTGTTCTGTTTTGTCTTTGCATGAGGTGTCTGTTTCTAGACTGTAGTAAACATTGATTCGTTATAATTATTAATGTTTTTCAAGAGATTTGTTCCAAAATTCTCATTATGCGGGACATCATTTCCTTGCAAGTTAATATACGTTCATAACAAATCCCATTCACATGTCTCAAGTAGATAGTGTTTCTGAAGTCGAACCATTCTTTCCTTCGGTACCTCCGCCGTAACAATTGAAAGAGATATCAAGCTGATCCGTTTCACCTGGACCTCACCTCATGAAAATTTTTTCGTATGGATGAAATTACACATTTTCTTGTTAAAATATAAATATATAAGATCTGTGGAACATAGCGTCACTCGTCAAAACACGGGCTTAGCATAAGAAGGGTAGAATACGAGGGGCGACGAGCAGCTATTCCTCGGCCAACCAGCTGTTACTATAAGAGCATACAGTACAACTTAAGTTACATTTAGATTGGGTTTGTTGGTGTCGTGTTTTTACTTCTTTCTTTCATAATGCACTGGACGCTCGAAAGTCCACTACGTGTGATTATTACCGTGTCATAACCTTGCATTATTCTCAATTTTTTTGTAAAATGATTCTGTTTTAAAATATTGTGTGTCCTGGTACGGTACAACTATATTATCGTTTCATGTGAGCTGCTTCCGTGCACTCAAACATTAACAACTTAAACATGCTTCTCTCATTTCCTGACCTTGGTGATTTGCTATACACCTGTCGTCTTTGATGCCACGGCCGTCTGCATCCATCAAAGCTGTAATGATGTGCATTCACATGAACTATAACTACTAATTGAACATGCACCCACTGCGGGGTGGTAGGCATGTAAGTACGGTATTCCGCCAACTGTCACAATGTCAATGTGAAGATTCAGCTGAACAAACTTGGACAGACACGTCTCCTTTTCATGTCACCGCATAACCAAATCATTCCTCTTACTTAAGTTTTCCCCCGTTCCAGAACCTGTTTTCAACCTGGAACATGTTATTCCTGTCATAAACAGCTAGCCTGTAACCATTTATTACAATGTCTGTTTTCTATATTCCATTGAACGGGCAGTTCCTCTGTGTATAATTGCACATTGCCCTCCTTTAAATTAGATTAGTTCGTCGTAGACGGTAGGAGATATTTTGTCATGTTGCTGTTTAGCTGCCGGTCATTTTGATCACAAAGACAGACGGTTGGTTG
Source organism: Pycnopodia helianthoides (assembly GCA_032158295.1). NCBI lineage: Eukaryota > Metazoa > Echinodermata > Asteroidea > Forcipulatida > Asteriidae > Pycnopodia > Pycnopodia helianthoides. Next base: position 14,123,458 of record CM063261.1, read on the forward strand.
TGTGACAAATTTATATCTCAACTTGTCAGAATGCAGCAAATAACTTGTTTCTGTTTAATTAGGGCTGTAATTAAGTGTTAATTTATAATTTTATTCTAATAATAACTTTGGCTTCTCAGAAAAATGTAAAAACAAATGATGCAGTTGAAGGAAGTGTTGTTTTGATTTCACTGCGCTTGCGCATAAGGCTGTAGTGACATTTAGGTTAGGTTCCATACACGCCCATTTCGATACAAAATGGCTCTGTGTCAGGCCCTTCGAGACTGACGTCAACTATAACTTTTACGAATAGAGATTCCAATTCGGAAAATTCTCAGCCCAAGTAAAACAAAATTTAATTTTACTGTGAAATTGATGCTCGTTTTAAATAGGTTCGTAAATGGGCCCGTGTACTACGTTTTGCCAAGTTGTGACGTCATGCACAGAGCTGACTTGCTGCCTCTACAACCGATACCGCAAAACGTGATGTGCAATATTATTAATAGTACAATAATAACTCAAACTTCATATTGCACAGGAGTGTCTTCGGCAAAAATAACTGAAAATGTTTGTTCAAATTGGCATCAAAAATTACATTAAAATCCCCCCAAAACTTAAGTCAAATTTCAAAAAGATGTTGTTTCAAAATGTAACAAAATTATTGAAAACACACAAACAAGATATTGCACTCATTCAGCCAAAAAGATACTGAACGCTTTTTTAAAACACTATTTTCTACTTCATTTAAGTTTCATCAGAAACTTTAATGTTGAATTTCTAATTTTTTCACTTACAATTGTGTTCATTATTGTAATGAATTTTAAACCGGCTGAACGCCTCATGAGTTTGCATTATATCAAACAGCCTGTTATCAGAAACATCTCGTCTTCTAACGTTTTTAATTTTTTTTTTTTACCTGTTTGTTTTTATTGCCAGTATTTTTTTAAGCAAGTTGCTAGGTCAAATGTTTTTCAAAAGATTCTGCAGCTCAAAAGATTCCTTACTAATGGCAACTATAGTCAAGAGCAAAATGGTCCCGACTAATGTCATCGTCAGATCATTGAACTAGTAATAAGGTACTGAACTAAGTTATTCTGAGCAAACAATTCGCTGGACTAAGCAACAATTTTGCTTGACTAAAGATTAGTGGTGTGAAACATAATTTTAGTCTAGTCACAGGACTAATTAAAACTAGTCGCATTTTGACTAAATCATTAATCACGCTCGTTTTTGTATGTGTTTTTGTCTAATTCAAATCAGTCGTGTCACACATCACGCTGGCCTAAAGGTTTTAATCAAAATGACCGACACATTTTGACAGACAGTGATTTTAAGGGAATTTTCAACGTAATGTGTCAACGTCGTATTTGCGCTTGGATAGGAGCCTAGGCCTATGTGTTGTTTCTACTAATCTGACCAGATCCTAGCTCGATCTCAAGGAACTCGTTCGGCTTTCGGAAAGAGAGGGCATATATGTCACTCATCGCCAGGAGAAAAGATGATATAGTTCAAGAGTAATCAGATAATATAGGTAAATCACTAGTTCTTGGAAAAATAAATACATTCTTCTTCCTTTTTAGCAAACCTGTTATACAGTCCTCAAATAGATGTGGTCACGTGTCAGAGAAAAGTTATTTCAGAGATTTTGTCGATGTTTCATTTTGTCTACGGAGCCAAGCTATTCACTGACCAATCACGTGGAGAATTTCAAAAGCTCCCGCGTCAAACTCGCAGGATTTACGCTAGAACTACGCGTTCAAAATATAAAAGTTATCATTGCTCATAAAGATGGCCGACATTACAATGTGTAAATTCAAGTAGGAGCTATCGACTTTTGTATCTTGATTTTGACAAATCGACACGGGACACTGAATATTTTGTGATAATTTCCTTGACACAATTTTTACGAAGGATTATTTTTTTTTGAAAACTTTGAGTATTTCATAAAATGATTTTTTTACTAAAAGTTCGTTACCATTTTTAACCATAATATTCCGTATTAGCGTCGGGTTTCCTTGTGTTATTTTACGAAACTCACGAGAAAAAAATCTCATTTAAAATTATCTGCATTTTCCCCTCTAATTATGTATTTGTTTATTTGTTATTATTACTTTTTTAGTCAACCTTAGTTTCCGTTTGGGTTTATACAACCACAATACCCGATGGAAAACCCAATGGAGTTATACATGGTTATGAAAACGTTCCACAATGCAGTTCGGGACTTTCGTTCCTCGACTTGTAAAAGTCATAATGGTTGTTTACTAGATGTTTTGATTTGATGTTAAAAATAGGCTGTTATTGTTCAATTGACACAGTTTTCTGTGTTATCTTTAAGAAAAGTGCGTTCTTCTTTCCCAACTGTCTAATAAGTAGAATGAACGCATGCTCGGAATATAAATGTCAAAGAGACGTCCTTAATCTATACACTGTTTTGTAGTTTTGTGTTTTTTCTTGAGTGTTTTTTTTTTTGCTAACAAAATATTTTTTGAGAAAGTTAAACGAGAATGGCTTCAGCAAGTTGATAGAGCGTGGTTAATCCAATAAACACTTCCAACCTTTTCACCCTCAGTTTTCTGTTTAGACAAAAAAATCAGCGTATGATCTCTAAAGATCAAGTTCTTTTGAGGTGTGTGTTGGGGGGGGGGTGTTCCCAACTGTTTCTTAAGGGGGGCAGGTGAGTAAATATTTGGAACCATATCCTGTCTCCAATCCGTGGAACGCCAGGTAAAACCGTCGATGTCCCCCATTCTTCTCATGGGGGTTATAAGTAGATTCAACGGGCGAGGGACTCTGGCCACTATCTGGTACAAAATCAACGTAAACACGGGTATCGGGTTATCAACAAGAAATTCATTTTGAAAGTAGGAGGGCGGAAGTCCCTATGGGATGCAGATTATGCATGGAGGAATGGGTGATATGCGTAGTGCGGTGCCTCCGGCTAAAAAGATCACTCTGAGAAATCAAGTACGGCCAAGTAATGTAGATAGGCTGGTGCCATGGCATTGAATGACTGTTTCATGCATTTAAGGATTAAATAATATCTTCTGACCTAGATAGCTTCAGGATCACTGTCCAAACGTGCGGCAACTGTATATAAGAAAATGGCATATTTTAGAGACGTGATTGCACTGTGCATGACCGACTAGGTGAGGCGTTTCGTCTGGTGGCCAAAATGATCCCACCAACACAAAACGGGAAACAAATCTCAACTGAAGATTTTTTTTCAACTCTTCTAAGATAACCACAAATTCCTAGACTAATCTGTCGATGAGTAAACCAGTTGGGGATAACTGCGAGGCATTTGCTTCAACACATGTTGCGCTTTCGGAGATCAAAAGTCAAATTATGAAGCATCTTTTCAGGATGAAGTCGCCTGGAGATGAAACAGGTAAAATATGCATTTTGGAGCATCGTGTCTTAGTGGTCTAATGGACCTTAATCAAGTTGTTATTAAAATGTGTTTTTGAATCCGGGTCAGGTCAGTTGCTGTCCGTCGGATGGCATACATACTTGGCATCGATCATGACTTGGATACTTGTGCTCGTAAAGGACACAGTGGCGCTTAATGTAGGACAGTATATTAGAGAGGTTTGGTAACAGGCAACAAATCAGTTTTCTTCACGGAGGGAGACGATACCTTAATGTAGGCCGATTCTAAACGTATGGACAAAAATGTTTTTAAATATATCCCTATAAGCACGTACCGTGATTCGGGTTTGGGCTATAAATAGATACTAGGTTGGGTTACACTTAGGTCCCGTACTACATTTAGGGAGTCAAGCTACTTTTAGGTTAACAGTGGTGGGAATAGTTGAGGCTACAATTACGTCTCCTGTTTGGACTCGGGCAACATTTAGGGCCGCACACTTGAGCTTCCAAGCTACGTTGCCAGGTTCGTGTTTAAGGCATTCTGGTTTCAATATCAAACGTGGCAATAAAAGTGACTCTTAGATAATTTTGTTTAAGGACGTTGCATTTCATATTGTTGGATGAAACCAATCTAATGTTTCAACAATGTGTATTTTATTCCTTGATCATTGTGTTCGTCTGCCTCGCAAATTAACAGTGATACCGTAGATTGTCAAAATGGCCAGCTGAAACCAGGTCAATGTAACTTGAATTGAATACTGTGGTCCGATGACACTCAGTATTACTACTTGGTGCAGCGTCAATTTAGGTTCCTATCAGAATCCGACTGGGGCCCGGTACTTCCCCTCAGGATCTCCGTCACCCGAGATGCCACAAGTTGTTAGAATATGCAACATGAAACTACACTGTCTCAAGCCGCCGGATACTGGGTGACGGGCAGGGGGGTAGGGGCGGAAATATGGCAAGGGGAAATAAAGAAAGTGAGAAAAGCGCCTCGAGGGAAAGACTATACAGAATGGTGCTTCGAGACGTCTTGGGGTATACCAAGGAAAACTGGCATACTAAGGGGACATGTCGTCGTATGACAAAAGTGGGTTGTGGCACAGTACTATCGCATAATGATTATGTATAAAACTCGATCACAGTTATTTACATAAAGCTCAACTGATTTTGCTCCCCCTGTATTTGGAGAAATTCAATCAAATCTTGTTTGACGAGGATCGACACAAACTTCAGTTTTCAAGCTCCGGATTATTTATGATCAATTTGATGTTCAATGTTAAAGGAACATAACAGAATTGGTTTTTGCTAACAAAACAGTTGCTGGCAGTGTAAGCACTTTATGTAATCCACCTTATACATAAACTGACAAACCTGTAGAAGTTTGATATGATCAATTTGATGTTCAATGTTAAGGATTTGCTCATTCACCTGACTAAAAGATGATTTCTAAAGCATTAATTGACATCCCGTCTTTACCATTGAAACCCAATGTATATTGCTGTAAATAGTGAATAATGTTCGCGTTTAAAACAGTCATGCGCATGTTTGAATTTAAAAAACGGGAATAAAATAAAAACAATTAATCTTCTTGTCATTACTGCAAAAAATAAAAGGAGGGTGTCACCATAGAATTGTTGACTTCCAGAGAAACGAAATTCTCATTTATCCACAAAAATAAGAGGATCAGGTTAGCAAAAACCAAAACCAAACAAAAAAGAAAACGTTATCCGGCTTTCAAATCCATGGACAATGGTCAAAATGTAAGCATGAACTGCCTGTCGTAAAAATAGTTTCAATTACATTAGAAGAAAATCGCGCAGAGAGAAGGAGGGAGCAAACAGTGTATCAAATCAACCTTAAATCTGGCCTGGATTGTTGCCGTTTGCTACTTCATTGAACTTTTCAAGCTTGATTCAAACCGAATGTTGGTACAAGTCAATCCACGGACTACCGCAGACAGTGTTTCCATCTGCTTTACAAAATCACGTGACTCGGTGACGTCAACACTCGTTTTAAAACTCTATCTCCGTGGTAACAAACAAAACGACTTTGAAAACAACTAATTTAGGTTTTCCCCGAAAATTTGTCAAAAATACTATTGTTTTTAAGATTCTCACTTTGGTAAACCTGTTTACAAGAGGGTATTTTTTAACATAATAATGCCTACTATATGGACTTAACAACAGCAAATTACCATTAATGTCTTTGTTGCTTATATATATAAACAATATAAAAAAAACCTGTGGGGATAGTACCGTAGCTTACCATGCGTCGCGTAATTCATGTGACTGCGTTTTATCGCTCGCCTTTGGGGGCTGCACCTTATATCATGAAATGTGTGAAGGGCTTTTATAACAGAGACGCCTGAAATGCTTACCCCTTTAGCAAAGAAAAAAGTGTGCTGTGATATTGCCGGGTGGAGTTTACAGAATAAACTGCTAATTGCAATCATACCTTCGGGTGTCTCATTTAAACAGTGTTATGACATGTCAAAGTTTTGTTGTTCTGCTTTACGTAGGCTGTCAGTCTTTCAGAGTAAGAATAGGTTCCTTGCGGGCATCCGCATAGTTCTTTATACTGAGGAAATTGCTTTTTAAAACCCTGGTGGCGAGGGGACTATTAACTCATGAAAAAGACAGAGGGGAACGGCTTTGTTTCCTTCAAAATATTGTCAAGAAGCTTTTAAGCATTGGCTTTTAGTGGGTGGCTGTTTCGAAATATGTTTGGCTGATAGGATTAAGGGGAAAGGGGTTCACATTGAGGTATGGAAAGGGTCTGGCATTTCTTCTCCAGTGATACCAAGTCAGCAAGGACACAATAACAATAGGGCAGCATGCATTTGACATCGATTATCATATCAAACGCAACATTCAACCGAGACACTCCATCCTTAAGCATTCCGGTTGGCTCCCGAGTGTTCAATAATTGATTGTTCTTCCAGAACACTTCATTTCCATGGAATGAAAAGAAAGGTCGACCAAAAAGAATTGACCGTCTAAAATATGTAAGAAACCTTTACTGATGTCTTTGGATAACCAACCTCCGCCCCCGCCCCCGCCCCCGCCCCTTCCCATCCAGGACATGAAAGAAGTGGTAATTCAACCCAAGTATCGTTTCAAACCTCTTTTGACTCACCGCAAAACAGACGGATATCTGGAAGTCCGCCTTGGGTTATGTTACCTTTATACAGACAGGTTTTGTGTCGACTCATGATTACTGACCCTTTTTGCCCAAAAATTAAATCTGGTCAACTGTATGAGATACTTTAGAACTGAAATTAGCGTCTCTAACAGAAAGCAAATGATTCTCCCATTGATTAGCCGAACTGTCAAGATGTGTCTTTCAAACTTCAAATTCTGACAGCGGTCCTGATTTGTTCCAAACCAAATTAAGAGAGCAGCCTGAAGGCGGTTTAAAAAACCTAATTTCGAAAAGGAAAAAAAAGAGGGAAACGTCTTTCAATTACTACCCACTATGGACATCAAGGTGATTTTGAAAGGTTATCAGAAATAATAAAGGTATCCAAAAAGGCAGTCAGATTTACAAATCTGCACCTAGGGCCCCATCTTCAATACGAGGATGGATTTATAGAAGATTCATCAAATCATCATCCACGGGAGATGTTTTGTTCCTCTATCGTTATTATTAACCCCCCCCCCCCCATCTCTATCTCACCACCCCTTCTCCTTCTTTCCCTCTCCCACTCTTAGCCTTTGATTTAAGACGCAGTAGGGTTATTAAAAAAATCCACGAGTTTGATGGACGGTTTTGAAGACGTAGCCTTTTTTAATGCGTGTAAAGCAATTATTTTTATGCATGAGTTATTACTTTGCTTCCAAAATGTGCCTTAATGACAAATAAAACTACTGGCTGGCTGTTTACATAATAAACAGTATCTTCTATTTTATTTGTTTTCCCCTTTAACACTAATTTGTCCTTTTATACGACTATAAATCAAACTAATTCAATCGTAGATGCTCAACAATAAATGCGAGTTAGGGAATACCGCTTGAAAAGTGGTTTAATTGAGAAAAAAAATGATTTCGATATAAACATGGAGATAATGCTCACGAGTAATAATGCTCACAAGCTCAGCGTACTATAGGTATAGGGTTTTATTATTCCATAAATAATCAAACCCTGTACTAAAGTGCGGTGAGCTTGTATGAGCTTATGGTTTGGGATCCTCCTTCTTGACAAGAACGACGGTCTCCTTGAGGTGACGGGGGGTCTAAGTTACTCTCAAAGAAACCGAGCTGTTAATGGATTTGAACGAATCCCAGCCTGAGTTACAGCTAATGCATTGGGTGGTGATCACCAAACCAGAAACAATGTAATGTGCTGTGAACATTAACAGTTGATGACTTGAATACACGCATTTACACTAATTTGGTTTTCAGGCAAACGGGCATGGTTCCGGTTTGGGGAATGCACTGCATATCCCTACAAGCTTGAAACCCTTGTCAGAGTTGATTCTATTAAAATGTGAGCCCGGTTCTTCTCAATGTCATCAAGAACATTTTTCAGGCTATTTAGTTCGATGAAGATTTGCAGTGAATTGGTGTGTTTTTGTTCATGTGTGCGTCTGTGTGTTTCGATCATTTTGAATCATCTTTAAACATAAATTCAGAAATTGCTTTTAAGGACCAGTCGGGTTAAGATTACAAAATAATTTCACTCGAGAATTGCTGCTGATATTTCAGCGATACAAATAAGGGGAAACTGTCAGCAGGGCAAGACTTTGAAAGGTCTTGTCAGTTGATTATTGTTGTCGTACAAATCACATAGATTGATAAACCATGACATGATTTGTTTGGCCTGTTGTTTGCTGTTAAGGGGTCAAATTGAGTTTTGTGATGGGTGGATACAGTCCTAATGAAAGTGGAGAAAAGTTACAAATCTTGAACCTCAAATTCTATGCCTTTTTTGATTATCAGAACAAAATTGGGAATGAATAAATTATTTCCTGTACAAAAATGAACAGACCGATAGTTATTTGAAATGTGACGTCATTGGATGATTTACAACTCGCATTGAAAGGGTATTAACTGCAATTTGCATTGTTTAGACGTGATGTTAGAGACTTTCAAAAACATTCCGTGTTTATAATGACTCTATTCATTGGAAAATGTGCATCGCAAAACTGAAGTCGACCTTGGAGTTCCTCTTTATATAGAATAATTTATCTACGATTAGCAAACACGTCTACTATGAAATCTGCGATTAGCAAACACGTCTACTATGAAATCTGCGATTAGCAAACACGTCTACTATGAAATCTGCGATTAGCAAACACGTCTACTATGAAATCCAGGCATTATCTGAACTTCCCTGAACTGGTTGATCTATTCATACGAAAGATCAAAACTCAAATCAATATATGTGTTGAGTCAATCCTTTTCACAATTTCCAGAGTTTGTAATATTACTATGTTGTTCATGATTTTCAAGCAAATTTAAGCTGGTGATTATAAAAGTGGAAATTGTAAAAGCGGTAAAAACAAATTTATGGATAAAATATATATATTTTGTTTTGGTTGTTATTTCGTGTTCTTCTTTTCCTTTTCATTTGCCTCTTGTAGTTGCTATTTTATTTTTGATGTGTGTTGTATGTTTAGTCTTTTCTGTGTTGTTATTGGTTTTTGTTGTTGTTTGTTCTCATTTTCCTTCGTCTTGGGTCTTTCACCGAGACTTCTGCTCTCATTTTGATTGATTTTTGTTTCTTTAAGCAGAATATCGGATGGAAAGATCCTATACTTTAACTGATTGGACATCGTGAATGAAATATTCAATAAGTGTGACTTTTCCCTCACGGGCACGTTCTACATGTTTGCTCCACTTCGTGATTATCGCCCACATTGGAGGATTTTTCTTCATGTCCATTTAAAAGCAAATAAAACCAAAATGATTTTTTTTTTCAATTTAAGTAAATCAGCATTCAGGTATATAGTATATATTTTATGGATATTAGTGAGAGTCAAGAAGGAGGTTGGGAAGTATTCATTGATTATGCCCCCTTACCAGCTTATCCCACCCTGGATTCATAATAGCATATTAACCTAACACAGACAAATCCATGGAAACATCAAATAAATGCAGTTTGCGTTGATTGCGACTGTGACGTGCGGGGGTTAACTCACCCCTCTTTCCAAATGGAAATCCCCTGACTAGAGATACAATATATTACTAATGCATGTTGGAAAGTTGGGAAGGTAGTGCATTCTGCTCTACCAGCCAGGCTCCTAGTGGATGATACCTACATCCTTACGGGCTGTGGAGGGAGAACCCTGTTTCAGCCCTAGGAGAAGGTGGCACTGGTGCCCCTGGTGACTTACAATTTTGTCAAATTTTCATAGGGACTCTATTTCTTGGAAAACGAGTTACAAAACTGAATTCAACCTTGGAGCCCCTCTTTAAGAGCACACCAAGGTAAAAACTTATTAAACCATAAGACTGTTAAAGGAGTGACGACGGCCCTCATACTCCAGTGACTCCACACCCCTCCACAACAACCCAAACATTGACCCCGACATGACCGTTGTCAAGCACTTTATCTAACTAGTAGTACCGGTACGTGCCTCAGCGGAATCAATTGAAGCTTATTGGATCTATACTAAGCGAATGCCGAATCGACTTAGTCACACCTCGGCACTATCTTTGTACCCGGTTAATATTGTCATTGGAAAGATGGGGAAACAAAAATCAATGACATCATTTTCATGAGTTGACGGCAACAGGTTTAGACACATCATATTTAGACTTTGCATGCGAGGTCTAATTTAAATAATAAAGAGATACAGGTGCATATAAGACAAGATCTATTTTCGTTATTAAGTTCAGAACAATTCCAGATTTTTTCTTTTCTTTCTAAAATGCTGTCTGGGTCGGGGAAATAGTATTTGATTTCTGCACAAACAACAGTTCCTTATTTAAATTGCGGCTATTTGCATAAAAATCCCTGGAATAACGTACTCAATTTTTGTTCGTTTTCACTGAATAGTGAAAGGTGATGAACCTTTCACTAGTTGTTTTTAAAAAATGGTTTGTTAAACTAACAGTAAAAATTAATCTACTCTCCCTAAAAATGAAAAAAATAAAAAAAAATAAAACAAAATAAAAATTAAAAAAACATTTTTGTTTTTCACTTTATTTCATAGACTAACTTACCGCATCCTCTGCTGATTTGGATTTCTGTCCAAGATATGCAATCCGTCCACTCAGTTAAAAAGTCTTACATCTTACACTGGGAAAATAAAAATAAAAATTGAACAAAATATCTGTCAGTACATTTGGGTGTGGAGGCAGGGTAAAGTGTCTTGCGTCCCATTACATGCAATGCGACAAGCTCATCAGATATATACTGCGCAACATACAATCAGAATAACTGCCACCAATTCGCTAATATTAAAGATGCCATGCCGGCATTTTTATATGTGTGGTTAGTGAGTAGTGACAACAGTTTCAGTGAGTTTTATGGATAATAAAGGAATAATGTGTTATTGTTCTAAGCTGATTGTGCACCCAGCGTTTATAAAAACTGACGAGATCGTCTCCTTTCATGAACACAGTAGTCTCATTTTGAAATAATATCCTAATTTTTCATTTATAACCGTGTTTAGGAGCAATATAATTTAATGCCATGCCCGTAATGAACGACAAGTTGTCGAACGATGGAAATAGTCCAATAAAAAGATTTATTAAAAATTAGAATTTATTGTACTTAATTATTTTTCTTTTAAACATGTGCGCAAAACCTGTTAAGCTTTGTTTGTAATTTTTTTCTTGACTGCACGGTTTTCCCCCCAAAAAGGAAAGGACCAATAAAATATTAAAAAGTCATTTTCTCTCAAAGGCTGGTATCATGACAAAGGCTGGATTTATGGTTATTTGTTTTATTTTTAAAAAAAAAAATTGTATTTTAATGTTGTAAATCAACATGCAATTTGACCTTTCGGTCACTATGTGATGATGTAAATTAATTACACCGAGATATTTGAATTTTTTTTTTAAAAGATGGCGTCAATAGGATCGTGGTGGCTCTTTCTGCTCTTGGTCTTTATCGCGGTAGCTCAAAGGTCGACAGTGAAGGCCCTCAGCGAAAATAATCAGATTTTATGTTTTCTTCTGTTACAAAATAGTGCATTCAGGGGGTACAGGCTCTCTGTCCCTTTGGTGAGAATGTAACGTCACAGATTACATGGTCTTTACACAACCTTTAACGTCACATGTTTACAATAGCCCCAGAATCTGGAATTCCTAAGAGCTCAAGGTGTACAGTTCACTAAGAGGATGAAAATAAAGTTATTGTACAGTTTCAGGAGATTACCCAGTACGAGTTATCTACACATTTGGTGTGAAAAATAAAGCACCTCTAAAAACCAATTCAACTGGATTGTTCTTACAACTTTAATATGTTAACAAATTTATCATAATAATGAGATTGTATTTTATCTTGCCTGCCAGGAAATCCCTTGGAATGTAAAAGGTCGGTCTTTTAATACACAAGGTGACATAATGGTCTAATCGATGCTGATGATGAAACCCTTTGGAATGTTTTGTTGGTTCAATTTCAATGGTTCATGCATTATTTAGTGAATGCTGATTTTCAGCAAAGGTCTCTGGTGTGTGTGTGTGTGTGTGTGTGTGTGGACACACAGAAGGGCATATGTGGGGTCCTGACAACAATGGAACAATGGACCCCACAAGGTCATTTCAATAGGAACAATTGGGCCCCACAAGGGAATTCTTCAGAAAAGGGAACAATAGAACAACATAGCAGTACCCCACAAACGGATCCGTAAGGATGTGTGTGTGTGTGTGTGTGTGTGTGTGGTGTGTGTGTGTGGACACACGGAAGGGCATATGTGGGGTCCTGACAACAATGGAACAATGGACCCCACAAGGTCATTTCAATAGGAACAATTGGGCCCCACAAGGGAATTCTTCAGAAAAGGGAATAATAGAACAACAATAGCAGTACCCCACATTCCGGATCCGTAAGGATGTGTGTGTGTGTGTGTGTGTGTGTGTGTGTGTGGACGCACGAAGGGCATATGTGGGGTCCTGACAACAATGGAACAATGGACCCCACAAGGTCATTTCAATAGGAACAATTGGGCCCCACAAGGGAATTCTTCAGAAAAGGGAATAATAGAACAACAATAGAAGTACCCCACATTCCGGATCCGTAAGGATGTGTGTGTGTGTGTGTGTGTGTGTGTGTGTGTGTGTGTGTGTGACACACAGAAGGGCATATGTGGGGTCCTGACAACAATGGAACAATGGACCCCACAAGGTCATTTCAATAGGAACAATTGGGCCCCACAAGGGAATTCTTCAGAAAAGGGAATAATAGAACAACAATAGCAGTACCCCACAAACCGGATCCGTAAGGAGTGTGTGTGTGTGTGTGTGTGAGTTTGTAGTGACATTCAAACCGTGGACTTACAACAAAAGGGACAATAGGTCCACGTTTGCTATCACAAAGGAAAACAATGAGGTCCACGTTTGTCATGACAAAGAGTTGAACAAAGGAGGGTTCACGATTGGAGGTCATTACACACTTGTGTGTGTGTGTGTGTGTGTGTGTGTGTTAATAATGCAAGAAGGTTAACACGTCGTGACCTCACAGTATTTCTAAAAGCTATTTTTAGTTCTAACAGTAACCGCCATAAAAATACCATCACATCTTTTTGCTGATTATCATAATTTGCATTTCTAAATCAATTAGCTTTGGCTTTGCATTTTGATAGCGAAGAGGAAACGTGTTTGCCGGGGACTTATTTTCTTATAGTCACTGTTCAAGTAGAAGTAATATTTTTATCAAATTTGCAGCAAGGCAAATTTGAAAATAAACAGTGTTTGTTGATGGGGCGCCGACATGTGTGGTTTTCAGCGCTGTCTATACGGCGAGAGCTAGTTGGACGCTGGACGCTGTGCTATCGTGTGCTTTGCAATGTCACCCTTCTTCTTTGGCACTTGTTAATTCCCAGTATTCTTATACAGTTTCGGTGTTTCAATATAACGACAGGTTATGTTACGTTTGAATATTGATCACACATTAAATGTTCACCTTGTTATGGTTTTAAAGACAATGCGGGGCAAAAACGCCGGGAGAAACCTCTTCTCGTGAATACGTGCAAAGCAACTCGGACGTACGACTTTACGTCCCATCCAAAGGACGAAGTAATTGTGGTTGAGTGTCTTGCTCAAGAACACAAGTGTCACGAACTGAAACTGGAACTGCCACTCTGACAATGCTAGAACTTGACCCTGGTGCAATCACCGCCTTTTCTCCAAGAAGAAATCTGAGTTCGGAAAAACGTGTTCGTGAAACTTGACCAAATTGCCGAGCTACTTGACAGGGAAAAAAATGTGCTTAACAAAGTAGAGTACCACTTCCAGCGTGACAATATTCTGGTGGGAAACTCTGCTGTTCAGATCTGTGCTCCTATATAAGCAGATCTGAACAGAAATTGCGTTGATGTTTTATTCGTGACCAGGATTTTTCTGAAAAGAATCAAATATTGAACACTCAAAAACTATTAATATTCAAATAACTTTAATTATTTGTTTGGTGTCAAGACATTTTCAGCTCATTGAAGCTAAGAGGGCGCTGTTTTGGTTTCTTGAAAAACTAACTCTGAACGTTGCCAGGGTTGGAGCATTAGAGCAGTGTAGAGCACAATGATCGCCTGTGATGTCCACGACATCACACGCTTATTCTGTTAAATTTGCCAACAGATACAATCACTCTCCTGACCCATGCATCTCGTTTCTCGGTAAAAGGATCTGGCTATATAGCTTAGCCTTGAGTCTCAATCCGTCCTAGATAGTTTCAGTGATGACGGCATGCATCATGCAGGCCGTATGGAGGACTAAATCAATGAAGTCTTACCCCGCAGCACCTGGTGAGACGTCTATAATGCCATCCATCACTGCTTGTGTCTTGGCCTACTTACTGACACTGAACTAAGCAAAATACACAGAGACCAACTTTGAAGCGCCCGTTATGTCAATAGCCGTATACTTCTATTGGGCCTAATTTTGCTTATTAGGTTTGCCCTAGCTAATTCTGGGTACTGATTTGCAAAATGGTGTTCATGCTTGTAGTGACAGCTTAGATAATGAATAGGGCAAAATGTGGACTGCGGTGTCGTTCACTGACAACGGTCAGTTTGGCGTATTAAGAGGTGTCAGATTTGTAAAGACTGGCAACAGACTGCGGCTAGCTGTCGTTCCGGCAAAATGATCTGCAAGGTTTTATTTTCATGTTTGTTAAATGAATTTAAATCACTGAACAACAGCCAACGGGTTGTAGGAGTTGAGGTTCTCTCCCTTCAAAAAGATCCGAAAGTCGTGCTTGAATTATTCACTCCACGTCACTTACAAGTCAGCTAAGTCCAAGATGCATCAAACACCATCTTAACTTGCTCTCAGTGAGTCACCGTACCACGACAGTGAAATCTAGTTATAAATATAATATATGGGTTTTGAGCATAGAGCTCTATGGTTTTGAGTGAGGTATATGGGTGAGGTATAGATAGGTTGCAGTGTGACGTAGATCTGCCATATTTACGGGCAGTTTAGAACAAACAGTCGTGTGTTTCGTGTGAGAACGGCGTGCAACACGCGCGCATTTCACGAAACTCATTGCGGGATTGGTCAGTGAACAACGCGGCTGCGTTAATAAGTTGAGCGTTTGACGCACCTGCAAGCCAAAATGCAATTTGCCCGTAAAGATGGCGTCTACTGGGAACTATCTATAGTGTATAATTATTCAGTTTGCAGTACCGGTATCACATCTATACTTTGCTGTGTATATTATTGTTCTTTGGGAACAGGTCTTGCTATTCTACTGCTACGGAGTAGACTTCGGAATTCGAGAGACTGCTTAGCCCTGAAATGCTTATTAACTGCTACCTGGGAGGTAGGCAATCGGCCGGTATAATTAGCTTAAGTACTCACATTATGCAGAACTGATTACTTGTGCTGTCACGTGTGTTTTGTACCTGGCTTAAGTCTCGGTCGGCAATTTTCCTCCCATTTTTGGGAAATTAGTGAATGTGGCAACAGTATACGTATCTCGACTATTGTCATTGCCGTTGTTGCGAATTGGGTAATTATGGATATTGTTTTAATTGAAACAAAACTACATGTGAGCTCAGTCAACCATGGAGGTAGAATTCTACCTCCATGAGTCAACGACTCTTAATCCATGCTTTTAAAGTAGGCCGCAGACTAGCGTATGATCACACCAACTCAGGCATCAGTCAGTGATGATACAGAGTGTTTAAATAGCGCCACCAGTCAACTACATAACGCAAGACGCAAGAGCCTCGAATGGACTTGTATCGAGTCTATGTTGCAGTTGTGCCACACGGAGACTGCACTCAATACGTACATTTTGAAGGGGAGTCTAGTTGGGGGACCAGCCTATCATCCCTCTTCATGCATGGCTATGCATGGGAACACGCAAGTTCACAACAGGAAAAGGTGAGCCGAATTCTTTCTTTCTTTATAATTACAATACAAGTACAATGATGAGACATTTTGTAAGACATTCTTGTGCAACTTAGCAACACAAACGTCTTACTTAACATAAGCAGAACGGGGGACAAGATTGAGGATAATCGGGACTAGCACTAGCACTTAGCAGTAGCAAATTGCCATCATGACCAACTGACCAAGGTCAATTCAACTTACAGATACAAGTCAAACGATTCAAAGAAACTTTCGAATGGCCAAGCAAAGACTTGTCATTTCATAACAAAGTTGATTCTTTCGTCAGGTCATATGATGTGGCTGTTGGATACGTAACCTAGTAATAGTGACTCTTATAATAAAATACAAAAATCAGTTTGGCTTCTGTTTATACCGGTATTATTTTGGAGTCACAGTCAATCACTGAAAAGAATCCCCCAACATACATAGTGATAATTAGGCTAGTGGAAAACTATTTTCCCTGATGCCGTCATCTTTATTCTTACTTTTCTTTATGATTATTTAGTTATACCTATATTTTAATTGTATATTGGTAGTAGATATATTGCCGAGACCGGTTTACTTTTAGTTAAGTCTATAGTATTTCATGTATTGACAGTTAAAATATAGATCCAGTACTCTCATTTTTCAAAAGTTTGACATCTGCGGTCGGTCGTACTTGTACTAGCACCCGAGGTAAACACACATGTTTGACAGTGCGTATATTGTGATTGGGCTATTTGCTATGATTCTGAACACTTAGTTACAAAAAATGACCCGAAATGAAAAAATAACAAAACAAAAATGCTTAAATAATAAAATTGCTGACTGACTTCTTAATTTGCAACATCAGGCATTTAATTATACTCACAATCATTTTTGGGTGCTTCTAACTTTGCCTTCTCCTTTTTTAACAGAAGTGCCCCACTTAAATCCATCTCATTCACTGTATAATTAGTTTCTCTCCCTCTTCCCATCTTTGATTTTGTGTTTCCACAATCAAAACAAAATGTTAAAGTTGTCAGTATTTGTTATTGTCAAATACAGTTGTGATTTCCATTGACACTTGCTTCTCTGCTATTGTCCACGTCTTGATGGAATGCTCTCCCAATTGCCTTCCCAGAGCACCATTCTCAACTAAAGTCAACTTCAACCCACCATCATGTGTTTCGGACCTCTACGTCAGCTGTGCCACTGGGGACCTTTCGTTGCTCTCTTCCTTATATGCTACATAACAGGAACTGCTATAATGTGTGATCTGTTTTACTGGACACCACACAAGGATAGCCCATGGAGCATTGTTCACTTTGTGGTGCTGTCATCATGGATTTTTTTTATTTTGTATAACTACTTCCACGCAGTATTCTATGGACCAGGTTTTGTTCCACTTGGCTGGAAACCAGTAAGTACTTTATTGTCTCATGAACTAGAAGTTAATTCATTAAACTTTCTTATCGGCTTTTGACCCTAACTTCCTAAAGAATGATACCAGGACTCTTGCTCACTGTCTTAAACAAAATGCACCTTTGAATTCTAGAAGATAGAAGTTTAAGATGCTAGGTCTGATTTTTGACCCATTTGACCCCAAAACTTAGATTTAAATTTTAAAAAGCTATTTTTATTGATTCAAGAAAGTTGCAAGCTTTCACTTGTGGTACCGCACATTAAAAAAACTGCCCCCCAAAAAGTGGTAGTTATAAATATAAAATTAAAAATGGTTTATTGTCAGGATAGTGAAATTAACTCACAACCATCAGCCATGTAGAAAAGTTTTGCAAGTAACATTACTTTTAATGCCCAAAATACATTTTGGGCATTGTCCGTGGAATATGTGAGCTTTCATTTTTACACAGCATCCTCTGTCAACATTTAAAGTATTTGAAATACTTTCCTTTTATGATGTTTGTGTCTCTCATTGATTGCTGCAATCGTATGTAATGTTTTAACTTTTAGCGGCATATTTATTTCATCATAGGAAAACCCTGAAGATGAAAGAAGTCTACAGTACTGTCATGTATGTAAAGGATTCAAGGTACCAAGGTCTCATCATTGTAGATATTGTAAAAGGTAAGGTCAGTCATTCCATGACCAGGTACTGATTTCAAAGGGTCACTTTCTTAGGCAGTTTTTGTTATTGCACCTCATTCTCCACTAGGTGTAGTGACCAAGGCGGAGTGCAGGCCTGATTTCAACGAGGTAGTTGCCTTTTGCCATTGCCTTGTTCCCCACACCTTTAAAATGGTCCAGAAGTTGAAATATAAATTTCCCTCATATAGAGGTGCTCTTTATAAGAAAACACTGTTTTGCTCTTCAACACTTATACAAATTCTCAGTGGTATTTTTAGCCTCAGTTGGCAAATGAAGCACTTAGTCAAGTAAAACAAGCCCACCTTGACTATATGAAATGCAAACATGTTTTCTTTGGGCTCACTAATAAATAAAAAGAAGAAGAATTTTGGAAGTCAGCAAGTTTTCAAACTGGTTTCCATACAAGTACCTTCCCCCATCCAAAGACCACTAAGGAATTGCCAGCCAATTTGGCAACTTACGCTCTATACACCCTCCCAAATGAAATGCTAAATTTGTAATAAGGTCTAATGGAAATAATGAGTTTAGCTGATAAAAAAACAACCATTGGACACAATGTCACAAGCTCAAACAGCGCCCTCATTGAGGTCAAAGGAAGACCTATCAAAGGCTGAGAGCTGTTCGTGATGCATACACGAGGCAACTTTCCATTGTTTGACCCTAGTGATGGTTGCAATATGCCAGGCCCCCTCCATTCCTCCCTTGTTAATTAGTTATCTCTACATTTCAGGTGTGTAATGAAGATGGATCATCACTGTCCTTGGATCAACACCTGTTGTGGTCATCGTAACCATGCCCATTTCACCTACTTCCTCTGGTTTGCACCCCTAGGATGCTTGCATGCTACCATCATTATCTCCATCACTATTTACGCGGAAATTTATAAGGTAAGACAGCAGTGGTTACTTTCAGGTTCGTCAAAAGAAAACAACAACAAAAAGCACACATTACAACAATAAAAAAACATAACTTGACCCTAATCATCCCATCCAACTGCAGTTTTTTTTTATTCTGTTGAATTGAGGACAGTACTTGTAAACTGGGATTAGAGACACCACCAACAGTTTGGGTGTTGAGTTACAACGTGTGTTATATTTGTTTAGAGTGAAGAAGATCCTAGTACATAAGCATTGTGAATCACTCTAGGGAATTAGGGTAAATAAGGTGGACCTGACAACTTAAAAGCATTGTACAAAGTTAAGTGACGTTGACCATTTTTTCAATTACAGTGTTGCACATCCAACAACATACCATTAACTTTACCAACATTGAACGTTACTGTTTCAGTTTCATTTGACTGGTTTGTTGTTTGTTTTGTGTCGTTCATTTTTAGCAACTCTACTCTCCCTTCAAGTACAGAAAGCCTAACAATATACCACTAGGAGTAGAGTTTGGTCTTCCACAACTCTTCATGAGCTTTGTAGCTGTGGGCTTAGCCATTGGTGTCACCCTCGCTGTCTTATTCTTATTTTTCACTCAGGTGAGACACTCATCAGTTGTTAAATCAGCTATTGTAAGCTATTAATGATAGATAAACTATGTAAGCATGCAATTTGGTATCATGTGGCGAATGCAGTGTGTGCAAGAACACCTCTTGTTAATATTTACAATATTACAGTAAAATGTAACAAGTAGGTTGGCTTGGTAGTTAATGGTGTAAAATACCAATGTCAAGGGTTAAATAAAAAATATAAACAGAAGTGAAGCAGAAAATATTGCTTAGCACTCCTACCATCTGACCAGTAATTTTCATCCAATGTGGTTTTGAATGATGGATAAACTATGCCAGCCTGCAATATGATATTATGGGTGAATGCATCCACATGTACACAGTACACAAATAGCTTTGTATACCATGCATACATTTGAATTGGTTCAAATTGTTGTTTATGTTGCTGGAATTAATGGCAAGAGTGCAATGGGCCAAAGCTTGTTTAAAGAAAATTCAAAGGAAACCAGTCCCAAGCAATTATTTTGTTTCCTTTACAGATCCGGTCTATCTTGAAAAATGAGAGTGGCATAGAAAATTGGATTGTTGCTAAAGTAAGTACACTATTCTTCCACAGCAGTGGAACAGGATGCACTAAAACTTAAAAGGATTATACACAATTGGTTTCAGAAAAATCCCTTTGATATAAATGCTGTCATCTTTAAGCAGTCAAATAACCTGTGAAATTTAACAAGTAATTGCCACATTCATCTTACAAATAATGGTGCTATGTTTTGTACATATTTGATTTTTCTAGATACGCTTGGCCAGGGGCTGATTTTAAAAAAGCCTGTAAGCAGAAGTTTTCTACTTACGGAGGACCCTTTAGCAAATTTTCTATTTCATATCCACTGCTTTCCATAAGCAAAGTAAGAGACACTAAATTGCTGACGGTTCTTGTAAGCGCAGATGAGAGTGATGCAAGAAATCAAATCCATTGTAAACGGGCCTTGAAATCTTCCTGAATGTTTGTGAAATAAATTTTCTGCGGACCCAAATTTTCTGCTACATTAAGCACAAAACATTACTTACTGGTAAAAGCTTTATAAAACTGGCCCCAGGCGTTCAAAATACACAGATAATACTAGACTCACAAGTGAAAAAGATACCAAATAATTTTTGTTTCTTAAGCTCAAAGTAAAGTTTCTGTCTTTCAATTTTGTCTGTCTGGTAAAGGCAAAGCATAGGCACAGCAAAATGGAGAGAAAGTTTGTGTACCCGTACAACCTGGGCCGGAAACGAAACCTTCTAGAGGTCTTCACTTGGAAGGGGAATCCACGGGGGGATGGAATTTCATGGCCTGTAGTTGAGGGATGTACGCAGTTTACGTTAACGGTAAGTGGTTCTTGCCAGTTATTAATGCATCATTGCTGTGAGGTATGATGATTACAATGCAATATTGGTCAACCAGACACCTACAAAGGTTTAGGTTATGTAAATAGTAAAACTTTGCATAATATTAGAAAGAACTAACTTTGTTTTTTTTAATGTTGGTGTTGAACGAGTACTCATACAAATTGTTTTAGATGCATCTTTTTTGTTTTGGCAGATTGAGCAGATCGCCCAGAAGCGACTGAAAAAAGAACGAATGGTAAGATGGGACGTGGCGAGGAACTAAAACGTTTTTGGGGATGATGACGTCATCGATAACATCATAACATTAAATCAATGTTCAATTATAATTTTTGTTAATCATATCTGGAGAACCATAAATGATACACACAAGATCGTTACACAATCAGACAATATGAAAGCCCATGATGTATTGTACAAATCTTAGACAAGGTGTGACCCCCGTCTGACCTTTACTTCCAGATGATGGCGTCAGAACATTAAGTCAACATTTAATATTTCAAAAACTCTTATGCTCAGAATTATAAATACAACATAAAAGATCTTTGCACCATATCAGGCCCGTACCCAGGAATTTTTTTTTTTTTGTGGGGGGGTGGGCAAACAATTTTTTATTTGTTTGTTTGTTTTTTTTTTTTTTTAATTTTGGCCGGGGGGGGGGGGGGGGGCAAATATGAAAGAAAAAGGACATTGGCACGTAAGCACCGCCTCGCGCAGTGAGGCATGGGCGAATCTGAGGGGTGATGTGCCCCCGTTGGAAATTGTTTGGATTGAAGGCCTAGTACAAGCCATTTGGTGCACCATTTTTGCGCTATGATTTTGGTTATATCTGAAAAAAAAAAAAAATTGGGGGGGGGATTTATTTTATTAAAAAAATATTTTTTGGGGGGGGCGTCCGCTCCCTTTATTCTAGTTATATTTGAGTTGTAAATGTGACATCCCAAAGTAATCCATACTAAGAAATGATTCATTTTGTGTTGTTACTGTTAATGTTTTAGATTGAGTACATCGTGATCGAGGACTACGAAGGGTCATGGTTCCCTATATCCAAAGGCTGCTGTACATGTTTATGTTTTCCAATAACAGACGAACCACGCATTGAAATAGATGAAGATGACATCATCTTGGTCAGCAGATGGAAAAAGTAAGCTTTCTTTTTTCTAAACTCTACGTGGTCAATTTCTGTTCAGAAATCATCACTCCTGTAGCGATTCTTTCTTTGTGACAGGCATAGATCAGGGATTTTAATTGTTCTTGTACTTTTATATGCCTTTGTAGGTTTTTCTTGTCCGGATCGCCTTTAGATGGCAATTATTTTTGTTTTTTGGTTATCTGCAGGCTTGTTTTCTGTAGTCCTACTCCTACTTATATTGTTAGTTCTTTGTATGTGCTGTTTGTGTGCTGCCTGGAAGTAATTACATAAATTATTTATGTAATTACTTCCAGGCAAAAATAAAACAAAATAGAAAAGAAAAAATAATCTAAGATGTCAACCCTGCACATTTTTCTTTTTTTTTCAAAAAGACTGAGAGACTTACTTCTATTTTGTTTAGTATTTTTGAATATTTATCTTTAGCGTTGGTTGTATATGACTTTAAATTAGTTAGGTGAACCCACAAGCACAGTGCATAGACAACAATGTGCTTGATGTTTAGGGGTCATTTGTTCGCTAGTTCACTAAGCCAATCTTTAAATCACATGTCAATACACCCCTTCGTTGCCAGTCTTTGACCAATCAGTTGCATATAAACTCGCCAAGGTATTTACTTATACAATTTAAATGCAGCGTCAAATAAACCAGATGGTTGTCTTACCCTAACTTACTGCTGCGAAGTGCCGTCAAAAGGGCCTCTGTGATGGCTGTTGATGCTGGTTTTCAATTCTGTTCAGTTTACAAGTTCTAGTGAATGTTGTTCATCTCTGGAATAGTTACTGTGTAGGAATGAATACTACTGGTTCTATTGCTGCCACCGACTGCAGGATCCTATTGCTGACACTGACTGCAGGATCCTATTGCTGACACTGACTGCAGGATCCTATTGCTGACACTGACTGCAGGTTCCTATTGCTGACACTGACTGCAGGATCCTATTGCTGACACTGACTGCAGGATCCTATTGCTGACACTGACTGCAGGATCCCATTGCTGACACTGACTGCAGGATCCCATTGCTGACACTGACTGCAGGATCCTATTGCTGACACTGACTGCAGGTTCCTATTGCTGACACTGACTGCAGGTTCCTATTGCTGACACTAACTGAAGGATCCTATTGCTGACACTGACTGCAGGATCCCATTGCTGACACTGACTGCAGGTTCCTATTGCTGACACTAACTGAAGGATCCTATTGCTGACACTGACTGCAGGATCATATTGCTGACACTGACTGCAGGATCCTATTGCTGACACTGACTGCAGGATCCTATTGCTGACACTGACTGCAGTAGGATCCTATTGCTGACACTGACTGCAGGTTCCTATTGCTTTCTTTAAAAAATTCAGTATTTTCATAAAATAAACAAAAATCTTTTGTTTTGTTTTAGGTACTGGTTGTATGGAGAGGTCCAGTTCATTAATGATGGGGATGAGTCAGCTTCTCGAGTCAGAGGATGGTTTCCACGGCGATGTGTCCAACAGAATGCTGGTCATATTGGTAAAAATGACACAGATGATAAGAAGAAACGATGAAGACCGCTTTATTTTTGGCTTTCCCTGGATTTGCAATAAATTTGTCAAATACATAAACGCATTTGAAAGTCTCGACAAAAAAACTTTCTTAGTTTAATTAAACAAAATGTTTAAAAAAGCAATTCCTTTCAAGTGGTGCTGTTGAAAAAAGTTTCTTCAATACTTCTTCAGTTTTTAAAAAAAGGGAGAAATTTCGCTTTGTAGTAATTTTTTCAATTGTTTTTCCTTTTGGGTTTTTGAAAAAAAATATTTAAAAAAATCTCAGAGACGACACATTGAATCTCATTATTTATGTCATGTAACTTCTCAGCTGATTTCCCCACTTTTCCACCTTGTTAGTGCCATGGGAAACTGAGAACCACTGTACCAAATTAAGAAAGATTTAAGTCTGTTGTGAAGAAAAAAAACTCCAACTTTAAGAAAAGGTTTACAGGTAGATTTTGTAGGGATAGCGATGGTTAGAGAAATAGACCTCACTCTACAAATACTCAGTATGCATGCATTAGCCATGTAATGAGGTGCATACTTGTCTAGCTAGTGACAAAGTTTGTTCGCTAGCAAACAAAGTTGGGTTGCTAGCTAAACCAATATGCACCTATTCCACTGCGAAGGAGTGGGTACCAAGTATTTGCGGACTAGTATGGCGACTGCACTATATTATTCACAATACAAGATAAAGCAATTCCTAATTTTAATCAGATATAAGTGTTAACTTTCGGTCAAGGTAATGGCTCAAAGATTAAAACAATTCCATTATTTCTATCGGCATGACCTTCCTATCTTCTCAAGGCTATTACAATTATATAAATTTAGTGCTCAACTATTGTTTTTGTTTTGTTTTATGACTAGTGAAGTATATAATGCTAAAAGGGTGAATATTTTGTGTAAATTTTGTTCTTCCATCTTTAGTCATTTGAAGCATTGTATTTCACCATGGGTGTACATACACATATTTCTTAATTTATATTAGAATTCAAACCCACCTTGCTATAACAAGTTGGCAAACTATAAACTAAAACTGGTTTGAGGTATCGAGTTGTATGATATTTTCTATTTTTGTACCTCCAAATATTTTGTACATACAGAGTACATTGTTGGGGCCTCTTTCAAACCAACATGAAGGCTTGTGCTCCAGCTCTGTCATCCATTTTGGAAAAGTGTGCATTTTGCATTGTGCTTCAACATTAACCCAGAGCCAGAACGTAAATGGACGTTTGGAAAAAACCCTAGATAGAGTTTGGATGTCAAGTTTTGAATTTGGTTTGTAACCATAAACATGTAGATAGTAAGTGCTGACTGAGTATACTAAACTTGTGGGGTAAACATTTAATGGTATAATAAGTCATACGCCTCAGGTTAAACAAAATAATTCCACAGCAACATTTCTCATCTTTATGAACAAGTATTTATGTATTCTACATGTTTATAAAGAAAACGATTTTCCCATACAGAATCATGATTTACTCCATTTGTAGAAAAGGGGAGACAACAAAATAATATTGTATCAATACTTTATCAGAACAAAAAGATGTGAGTGAGCAGTGTGGGTGACCAACAACTCCCTACTCACATTAAAGCTGAATAACAGAGCTTAACGGATGACAATTTAAAGCTATTTAAACAGAGACACAAGTTTTACTTGGCTCAAGTGAACAGGGTGACCTCTCACAAAAGCAACTGCTTAAAGGAGCAGTACAGAATTTGTAAATCACCAGAGCAAGTGCTTAAATTGTATCTCTCAATAACAAAAACCACTGAGTTTAACTTCATGCCAGTAACAATCCTCCAGAGTATTATTTCCTTTATAAACACTGATAAAGTTGAGAAAAGAGTATTTGAAGACCCCATTGGTTTTCGTATTTGAAATGAGCCAGATATTATTTATGCACAAAATCCCTACTGGCAAAACACATACACATGTACTTGTTTCCTGTTCTTCTTGCTACTAAAAATGAATACCAAGTTTAATGAAACTTTCTCTGGTTTGTTGAATGGTGTTTTTATTGAAAAGTTGAGAATGAAAAACAGTTTGCTCTCTCCCTCCCCTTCCCCCCAAAAGGGAGAGGTATAAGCTCTAATTTCCCTTTAATACAAATTCCGGGGAGAAACAACCTTTACCCAAGAGCTTAATAAAAATCTAATTTCTTGCCCAAATATTTACAATTAAGATATCTACAAACTCGAGATCACAGAGATTTTTGAAATAAGTCTCTTTCGAGAGGGGTCCTTCACACTTTTAATTTGGTTTCATGTCAACAACCACATGAATTGTTAGTGTTAGAGCCCGACATGTTACTTCACTCTGTAGGTGTCTAATTTACCATCCGGATGCAACTGATATTAAGCTATTTTTCTTGCATCTCTCTCATGCAGGTCAAAAGGTTCTTTGTATTACATCTAAATGTATCTGAATTAAAAACCAAACTTCAAGTTATTTTTTTGTTGAATACTAAAAAAACTGAAGATTGTTTTCTGTACTGCCATTAACTAAATTGAAATGAATTATGAAATGAAAACTGTTTCAAGTATAAAGTAAAAGTAAATAAATTGTACAATAACGGAAATAACACATAATTTGTTTTTTTATGTATTAATAGTACTGTAAAAAATATATAAAACAAAAGGAATGTTCTTCCATAAGAAACTCATGAAAACATTGAAGGTAAACAATATACACATGTATACAAGAAACACTGGGAGGTTACACACCCATGTTCACACATCTATATTCAGACACACCTATATTCAGACACACCTATGTTCGGACACACACATTATAATCAGACACCCCTAATGGATTTTCCTAACCCTGTCCCAACCCTAATCCCAACCTTAGTGCGTAGATCAGATGGGTTATTGGAACGGAGGGAGGTTGGAATAAAGTAAAGTCAGTGACTTTGGCTTTAACATGTAACATTTTCACTCACGATATATTTTACAAACCCTGGTCATTGCCTTGATGCCCTTTAAAATGTTTCAGTACAACCTTAGGTTTCCCTCGTAAAGGTGAGGTGCCCCTAATCAAGTAAAAATGGCTTTGCCCATACAAGAATGAAGAAACAGGCCTGTACATGCAGCAATTCACAGTATTACAAATTTCATTTCTGTATATTTTTCCATTTCACCAGACGACTTTATACATAAACACTGCTTTTGCAGTTCTTCAACATCTGACAAAAATTGAATTATAAATGTCTCTCAGATTTTTACACAATACATGTACAAAAAAGACTCAAATGTCTTTGGAAGACATTTCAACATTTTATTCTGGTTCACATGAGGCACTGAATGTGGAACTCGCTATGTCCCCCCCCCCCCCCCACCCTCTACCACATAACACATTGCTTGTACAATGCTGGTTTTTTTTTATGTACATATTATGTACCGTGTACCCTTATTGTATACTGCAGCCATCTATTTGTTTAGATTTCAGTACCACAGATCAACAGCTGGTCAATATTTCAGGGCGTTATCTTTTATCTGTAACTCCATGACCCCAAGTTCTCAATAAGCCATTATTTGCCAGTTAGATTTGAGACAGTTGTGCATTTGCAAAATAAAATGCCTGGCTATAAACATATTTAATATTTTGAGCACTGCTAGGATTTAAGAGAACAAACATTTTGGGTTTTTACCTCGGAAATATTTGGTGTTGTTTTGTACAGCGCAAATGCAGCTATCTTCACCATTCTTGAATGTACATGGATTGGTGTACATCAGATCTTTTCAATGATGATGTAACCCGTTTTCTTCTTCCAATGAAACCAATGCAAATCTAGGCTGGAAGGAAAAATAGTCTGGCAACTTATAGGATAGTGAGTATTGAGATTCATTACTGTTATCCTTGTATGTACACAGGGATCGTGACAAGACTGGCTGCAGCAAAGTATGTATGATACAAAGTACTGGGGTGTTTTTGTTATATCCGCATGAAACCTATTGGTCACATTGAATTAATCTATTAACATTTATGAAACGGACATGACAGTTAAAACATGTTAACGCATGACACTGTTTTGGCACAATTTCAAAATCAATCCAAAAAACTGTAAAAGAGTATAATCTGATAATAAAAATGGAGGTTAAGAATACAAAAGGTAACAAAAACAATACAAAAATAATGAAGACTGTTCTAGCAAAAAGTTGTCTGTGGATGTATTTTTCTTTTCTGCAGGTTTCTAAGCACTAAGCGTATCATAAATTGGTGTGGGGTCATTCATGATATTTGGTGAAATTTCACATCATTTAAATCCAAACTTGCAAGGAAAGGACATCTGCAGCAATACAATTCACTCCACACTGACTTCAGTCCGACACTGATGTCTATATATTTCTCTGCTGGAAGTCTGTAAAAAGAAATTAATACATACAAATAAACAATTAATGAATTAATAAACACATGAACAGAAAAACTCTGTTAAACTTAGCCTTGATCAAGGCATGCCCACTGGATAGATGCCCATTTTGCCCCTCATTAATAGTTAGCTACATTGTATAATAATGTCCCAAACTCCAGCACACCCCTGTTCTCACAGTGCATGGATACATGCGCTCTTACTGTACATGCCAAATATAACCATAGTGTACATTTACATTACATTTACTTAACGTGAAATATGGACCAGCGAAAATGCTGGCAGACTAATGAAGATACAATCCAACTGGTGCAGCCGGCATAGTTACTAAATTGTTCAGGTAAAACACTGCAATAGTGTACAATAATAAGCATTCTCCATAGTTAAGATTTTCTGAAGGAGAACATTTTCACATCAGTCAGTAAAACCAATTATAACGCTTCTTTATATTTATTCATTAGTGAGTTTGGGTGCTTTCGCCATGTTTTCATGCATTTTTGTTAAACAGGCAGACCCAGTGATTGATAATTGATTGTTTAACTCATATGCACTGAGCTGTGTGACACTAAGTAAAAAATGGTTTGTTGAGCTGTTGTTTCAAACTAATACAAAATTATTACTGATCTAGTTTAGAAAAAAATTAACGTACATTTAGAGAGGATGTGTGCCACAAGGTATATTTAAGACTAAGTATTCACCTGCATTTTGAGTTGTCGAATTTGATGCTCTATATCCTTGCCGATTACCATAGTGAGATGTATGTACTTCAGGTCCAAGGTTCCTGAAAACAACTCTTCGAGTATCTTGCAGGACTTCTGTCGGTCCAAAGCAGTTCTGAGCAGCTTCTGTTTGGATGGTGATAGCGTCTCTGGACTGGGCCGTTCTCATCTTTACAAGAGAGCCCTGTTGTGGATTTGATAATGGGATCCGCAAAACTTGAGGGCCAGAAGTTTCCAATAGGTTTTCCTCAGGGTGATGCTGTGATAATAGACTCCCAGTATTGACTTCACTGAGCAATGTATGCACCTTACTGTCTACAAGATTGATCAGATCACTTACATTGAGCTTACGTTGGTATGTTTCTCTGAGGCAATTGAGTACTTTTAATTGTCCTCTCTTAGTCAATCCTTCGACACCACTTACTGGCCGTGAGTCCATGTTTTGAATACCAGCTTTTTTCAGATCACCTTCATTGAAATGTGCTTTTAGTGATTCCAACTGAAGATGTATGTCTGCTGCAGTCACTTCATAACTTTCAATCACAAGTTCCCATGACCTTTTGTTATCATGTGTACCCATTTTAGATCTTTCAAAGGCCGATTTCAAGGTTGTATTGGTTTCAAGCCACAGGGCGTTGTACTTCTGTAAGCATGGGAAGTATTGTTCTTTGTAAAATGAAGAGGAATTGCGACGGCGCACATGTACAATTGTGTGTGATAAAGAACGAATAGACTCCACATTTGCCCTGATTTCATTCAGTCTCAGCATTTCTGGTAGCTTTTTAACTGACTGTACTTCACCCCGGTGTATTTTGTTATGTTTTTGTTTGTTTGTATCAGAGGTACTTTGATCTTGTTTATCAAGCAAACTTGTGCTTTTCTCTATACATATTTCACTTCCACTGCCTGTGAGATATGGTGATCCATATGGTGATCTATTTCTTGACCAACTTCTTCTATATTGTGAACTGCTTCTTCTACTTGGTGATCTGCTTATTCTCCTTGGTGATCTGCTTCCGTTACTTGATGATCTGCTTCTTCTATTTGGTGATCTACTTCTTCTATTTTGCCATCTGCTTCTTCTGTTTGGTGATCTGCTTCTTCTATTCGGTGAGCTGCTTCTTCTATTTGGTGATCTGCTTCTTCTATTCGGTGATCGGCTTCTTCTATTTGGTGATCTACTTCTTCTAGTTGATGATCTTCTACTTTGTGGTGGCCCACTTCTTGGATATGGAGATCTTTCCTTGAATGGTGTTCTATTTTGTGATGTAATATTTCTAAATGGTGATCTACTTCTTCGATTTGGTGATCTGCTTCCTCTATATGGTGATCCATTTATTTGATTCGGTGAAGATGATCTGCTCTTTCTATTTGGTGATCTACTCCTGGATGAAAGCGTCCATTTCCTTGTAGTCAGTCCGCTACTATATGGCAACTGAATCATTTCATTTGTTGTGCTTTTCTGGTTTGTAGATCTTCCTTCTTCATCTGAACTACTTGAAATTTTAGGTGATAGCCGTATATATCCTTGATTTTCCCGCACAAAGCTGTTGCATGAACTTCCGCTGGACGTACTCTTATCACATGGCCCCTTTGAGTCTTTAAGAGATGATAACCGTATTATAGGGTATCGCTCTTGACTTTCCAGAAATGAGTTTTTGCGTGATATGCCTCTGCACCTGTCATTATTACTGGCTTCATTTGAACTGTCTCTCTTATTTGACTTACATTTGCCTGTGAGATTATCATGATTTACTGGTTTTGAAGATCTGGGATGTGTTACATCAAGGTAGCTTACATGCTCGAGCTTCTGGAGTAAAGATGAAGTGTTGGCATCATCATCAGGTTTTGGAGGTTGTTCAGAAGATGATGGTTTAACACTATTTATCCGATGTCGAAGCCGTTTCCATTTCAAAGCAATGTTTGCAGATAAATCTGTTGAGCTCTGATCAAGCATAATGTTATCCACATTAACGTCTGGTACATAATGGGTTACATCCAAGGGTGCCCCGTTTTCAACTGTTGCAAAGGGTAGATTATCTGGGCTGGCCTGTGCTTCGGTGTGATATTCGAACCTCGATGGATTTGAGGGTATCAATGTGTCATGAATGCTTTCACTAGAAATCGAGGGTTTCACAGAACTGCAGACACGTCCGGTCTGATGTCCAGCAGAGTCATTTGGACTGGGAGAAGGCACTTTATTATCAGGGCTGTTACAATTTTTGGGTCCTGAAAGGACTGCACTGCGTCGAGTCCAAAGGAATCTTGACTTGCATGCATTGAAGCCGTTACCAAGTTGGTGCCAGAGATAACTCCTGAAGCAGTTCCAGCTGTAAGAACTGTATCCTTGTTTATGTTGCTTTTTACTTTATCTCTTGTGGTTGGTCTACCACTGACACACTTCCCATCTGTTGTATGAGTGACAGTCTTGCCCTTCATAGTGTTAACACTAATACCTTCACATGGACTTTCAAAGCCAAACTTAACTGGCTTCAGCTTAATCTCAAACCTCCTTCCAAACAATGAAGAATAAGCAGCTCTTGGATCAACAGGCTTGGATAGACCAGGTATGTTATCAAAAAGTACTTCATAGGGCTTTTTCCTTTTGTCTAATATGAGAGGCCGTTTATGGAAGAGCAATTGCTTTGACTTTGTGGGGCCTTCAACTCCATCCATGGAGCACGAGTCGTCTGAATGACAAGTACTTCTTTGGACATGTGGTTGTTGTTTATTGTTTTCATCAAGGTACTCTAATGCCTTAGCATGCATGAGAGGATCGTTTATATATGAATCACTTCCTACAACATGTGGTTGGTTTGGTGGACAGATTCCTTTCTCAGTATCATACAAAATAGAAATGAACACATCAGAATTGGGGCTTCCTGAAAATGATTCTGTGAAGGCTTCCTGTCCTGCTTGAGGATCAGTTGCAGTCAAGGTACAAGTTCCTTGCTGTCCAATCCAGTTAGTTTGCTCACTAGTGGGATAGTTTTGTGTACTGCTGTCCATACTACTCAAATTGTATGGTAGTGCTTCATTTGGTTCGACTTCAGCATGTAAAATTTGCATATTGGCTGGTCCCTGAAGAAAGTCCCGAGGAAGGCTATTGGACAAAGTCACTTGTGGCAGTTCTGTTGTCCAAATTCCAGAACTAGGGGTTGCCAACAGCATATTAGTTGACTCATTCAGTCCTGCATTTGACGTTTGAGTAGTTGAAGTGTTTGAATGAGCAGGGAAATTGTTTTGTAAAGGAGCCAGTGAATTTTGCATATTATCCTTGTAAGATGGCTCCTGTGCAGGACCACTGGGCATATATGGCTGTAGAGATTCCATTGTCCAAGATCCATAACTAAGGGTTGCCGACACCAAATTAGTCGAGTCGACTGGTACACCTTGAAAGTGTTGTGCAATTGAAGTGTAGGAATCCTGTTGTCCAAACAAATGAGTAGGGAAACTATGAGCTCGGTCATTAATACGCTGCTCATCCGTTTGATAACACTGTGTTCTGTTAGGTTGGCATGGATGGGCAGAATTAGATTCAACACAGGGTATTTGCTCATGTGAACTTTGCATACCAGATGGCTCTTGGGGAAACATTGGAGCACAACCACCAGACAGAGATTCTTGAGGCAATTCCGGTGTCCACCATCCAAAATTTGAGGCAGTTGACAACATACTTGTAAAGGCATTTTGTGCTGCTTGTGAATATTGTGCACTTGAAGTGCAAGGGATATTACATTGGTCATTAGCCCAATTACTTTGGTCTCTTGGTGGACAGCTGTGTGTATTATTGTCCAACATGCCAGAATTGATAGAACTTGGCCCAACACATGCATGTAGATTTTGATTGTCAGATGGCTCCTGGAGAAGTTTCTCTGCGAGAAAATCTTGCACAGCTATTTCAGGAATAACTGTTTTCCACGATTCAGAATTTGGGGTTGAAGTGTCCTCATCAGGGAAAACTCTATGCTCCCAATATGTATGGTTAATTTGGTCACTTAAATTGCAGGGAATTGTAGAACTGGGCCCAACATGAGAACCAACTGTTTGTGGTATTTTTGTTGTCACAGATTTTACATAAGTATCAAAATCAACATCCATGTCTTGAACTTCTAAGTCATCTACACAAGGTGTTATTACACAAGACTCCTCACTAGAAAGATCTTCATACATGCCGCTCAATGATACTTCTTCTACACAAGGTTGCTGAGCTGTTTCCACTTTACCAGATTCACAAGATATTTCAATTGAAGAATCCTCTGAGCTTGAACATACTTCTTTCACACTGGGATCTGTAGGTGCTACAGTTTGAATGGACCTGCTGTTATCTAACTTATAGTAGTCAAGATTACTTAGATCTGGCTCCGTCAAGTTATTATTCTGTGCAGGTTCTTTGTCGCAGTTGTGACCTCCAACATTAGTGGGAGAAGTACGTGTAGGGTTTTGTCTCTTACTTGTTACAAAAGTATCAACAACAGACTGCTGGCATGGACGTAATGATGAATCAATCTTGCTGCTGTTATTTGAAGAATCCTGCATCAAATAAAACCTTTCAGTCCTCTTAACGCTCCTTTGCTTAAAGTTGCTTTTATGCTGGGGTTGAGGAACTGATTTGTTACATGATACACATATCCCTCGGCAAGCTTTTCGTGTAACCCCTCTTTGTCTTTCTCTTGAGTTGCTTTCAAACTGCATTAAAGGAACTAAATCTTGATCCTTGGAGTAGTAATCTGAAGGACAATTCCTTCGAAAAGGTCTTTGTGTTTGCTGATTATTGCTGCCTGCATTTGCATGTCCTTCTTCTGTGTTGGAAATGCAGGACCTGTAATCTGTCTCAAAATATTCTGAACGACGCCAAGTCTTCATCTCTCTTCTTTTGAAATTCCCAGATCTGCTTCTAATCGGCCGTGCGTCAACCCGTTTGTTCATGTTATCTGATCCTCGCCTTGAATCAAGGCGATGAGTTTCATTCCTGAAGTTTTTACCTTGATTGTGGGAGGGCACTTGTGACAGATGTTTTTCTTCTTTCTTTCTCTTTTTTTTCTTATTCTGAATTTGGACACTCTCAGATGAATGTTCCTTTGGAGAGTTCTCAAAGTTTTGCATTTTAGTTTCTGAGTAAGGATGAGGTTTGTGATCTTTATTCTTCTCAACGTTAATATTTGCATCGTCATTTTGTTCCCTGCTATCATTGTTAAAGGTTATTTTCAAACTGGGCAATTGTGACACTGTATCTGTTGTTGCTTCAAATTTGTTACTGCTACCGTTTGTGACTTTTTCTAATGTTGTAAAATCCTTGAGATGCTCATTCTTGAAAGAGCTTTGCTCATCCTGTGACGTTGTCCTTAATCCTAAAAAGAAGTTGTTCGACCGCTCATTCCGTACAGCTTGTAGTTTCTCATGCACCTTTAAATGCTCCTGTTGTAGCAATTCTAGCTTGGAGTCATCCAGTTCTGATGATGAAGGGGCATTACATGTCTTAGCAAATCGATCAGAAAGCTTCATTCGAGCATGACATGTTGGGGACTCTGGTTGCTCCTGATTTTCCTTGGTTGGCAAATTTCTGGCTCCGTTTTCTTTCTCATCATTATCCAATGTTTCCACTCCCAATTGGACACAGGACTGCTTTGCCTGACTGTTTCTGCTAGTGGGTTTCCTGGGACCAGACATTTTTGATAATTTGCAAACTGTTGGCAGATCAGCTGGTTCTTTCAGCTTCCTCCGGTTGTTGTTTGGGTCATCCAATTCTGTTGTGGATAGCTCCTTAGAAGTCTTAGATGCAGAACATCTTGATTGTTTATTGTCAGTGAATGACTGTTGGGGAGGCGATTGATTTCTCTTTTTGAATGATATCACAGCATATGGCAGACAATGTCTCGGGTGTTTAGCAGGAAGTGCATCATCATCATATTCATACAGAAACATCTAAGGAAAAAGAAAAAAAATGAGTCATGACAAAATGTTAACATATGGCAACTTGTACGCATTGCCTAGATGCTGTGGAAATATTTTTTGATATTTTTTTCAACTAGATCAAAGTGAAATGACAATTTCTGTACATTGTACTTATTTAAAGGGTATGATAATAGGCTCATTCATACTGCAGTGGCTCTCAAAGTTTCTTTCAGATTTAGAACAAAAATTACTGACATTGGCAACAAAGATGGCTTGTCCTCGGGCAAGAGCTGAAAATGACTTAAAGACACTGGACACCGGACACCTTTGGTAATTGTCAAAGACCAGTCTTCTCACTTGGTGTTTCTCAACATATGCACAAAATAACAAACCTGTAAAAATTTGAACTCAATTGGTCGTCGAAGTTGAGAGATAATAATGGAAGAAAAATCACCCTTGTCACACGAAGTTGTGTGCTTTCAGATGCTTAATTACTTCTTTCTCAAAAACTACGTTACTTCAGAGGGAGCCGTTTCTCACAATGTTTTATACTATCAACAACTCTCCATTGCTTGTTACCAAGTAAGTTTTTATACTAACAATTATTTTGAGTAATTACCAAGTGTCCAGTGCATTTAACAGAAGAACAATTCATTTACCTGTGATTTACTCAATTGCAAAAAGAGTGGCTCTTCTGGAGAAGGAGTTCCATGTGAAACATGGTAGTCAACATTAGGAGTTGGGTCCAGCAGAGGCTGTATAGAGGATGTCCTTGCTTCGACTGTCTTGCATCGACCCTGTAATATCTGTAGACGAACAAAGGTATCAACCAAAAATAATACCAACATTTGTTTTTCTTCATCTTTAAAAAATACCTTCATGAGCAGATAGGATTTCATATTCACATTAACAGATACCAATACGCAGTTCTTAAACACTACTTTAGCAAATCTAACAGGCATCTCAATGCAATTAATATTTTTACCACAGGGACACAAAGCTACATTTGAATTAAGAGGCCCATTTATTCAGCTTAAATGTGATGTAGCGCAATCTGCAGCCAACCTTCTAGAAACGCATGGACAAACTATTTATCTCAATTATATTGATAAGTTTACAATCTTTTCACATTACAAAACACACCTTTGGCTTACAACTCCAAAGAATGAATCAATTATGGTAAAGCTTGTTGCTCAAGGACACGACTGGAATAGAACATCAGAACTTGAATCCCGTGCACTATACATGAACGTATGTTCAGAGGTATTGCATCTAATGCTCTAGTAAGGAAGCTCTTGCAAGGGGCTGAATGTTAATGTCCCCTTTCTGACAATATTTACATTGGAGAATTGTGGAAAATGGTAAATGTCAAGAAGAAGAGCGACTGCGATCACTTTTTTACCTTGTAGATAACAATGCAGGGATGACTGAAGCTCTTCTTCTCAGCCCATCGTAAGAGTACATCTGGATATCGACAAACGTTCACTCCTTGCTCAACATCTCCCAGAGGAAGGTTCAAACTCTGTCCGGCAAAAGCCCCCTTGCTACAAATGTTGTTAGCTTCAATGTCTGATTTGGTCAACCCAAATGCATAGCATTCTCTTACACTGTTTAGCTTTCTAACCAACCCCTTCAGTTCTTGTTTCTTCTCATTGAAGCGCTGCCGGAAGTCATCATTTAGGACGCTAGTGATGGTACTCAAGCTCCATCTGCTGCTCCACTTGAAATTTTCTTGTAGAGTTGCAGAACCTTCTATAAGTGAAGTGATTCTCTTTCCATGTATCGACTCTGGTTCAAGAATGTGTCGGTTTCCTGGAAAAAAATGCATTTTGAAGTTTTAGGCATCAACCAATGTTTCAAAAATTTACCTTGCTTTGAATTTAAATTAAGATGACTGTTGGAATTTTCAGTTCCCATTGGCAATAACCATTATCTTATAAAAGTATTAAAATAACAACTGTTAGCAAGAACACAGTCCGGTCATGAAACATTGTCATTAGCTACAATGCCATAAAAGTGTGAACATGACATTAAGGGATGCTTTACCTTCTGTTTGAGAAAGACCGACTTTCGGGACAGGGAATTTCTTAAGACTCTTGGGATCTCTGCCTTCCAGATCCATCTCTTTGACTTCAATACTCTTAGTTGCTGTAAGAAAAAAAACATTATCACAAATTACTCATTAAAAAAAACATTGTCATACTTGTGTTTGCCTCACCAATCCATTGATAATACAAATCTTAACCAGGAAAAATGTTATTCTATCAAAAGGTACCGACACAAAAGTGCCCAATAAAAATGGTTTCAGGAGTCGTTGATGCTACATGAAATCTTTCTACAAAAGCCTCAGGCATGAATTTGTTATAATTGTTGAGCCATGGGAGAACTATCCATCCAAAACAACGGCAAAGTAAAAAGCATTTTTTAAAGAAAAGGTAGGTGATAATCAGAAGACCGGGCTTTTCCCGACAAGTTTTCTGACTAAGGCAAAAGAATACAAGTACAATGCATGTGCTGTAATTACATGTATTTAGTTGATTTAACCTTTGAGAAAGACTCTGCTAGGGTCGAAATGTCAGGCCACTAACTAATTTTTTGTTATTACATGTACATACATGTACGTAGAATGTAGACATGTACACCATTACTACACAAGTCCAAATGGTTGCGAAATTTTTGGGGATTACCCATGAATTGTTATAAATGCAACTACATTATGGTTCGATCATTCACAATAGACCAATTGTGCTCTCAAAGTCATGGGACCTTACTTAGTTACGGGACATAAAGATCAATAAATACATGTAAGCCACAGCTAGGCATGTATGTAATAAATTTGGTGAGTCACGTGAAAACTATCCATCCATAACAGCAAAGTAAAAAACCTTTTCAAAGAACAACTAAATGTTTGTTTGTCTGTTTGATACTCAGAACACTGGGCTTTTCCCAATTTTTTTTAATCCAGTACAAAATCAGACAAAATACATGACGTTATCAAAATTTTCACCTATAACAGGTCCGTCTTTGGACATACCAAGATTCAACTCGTACTTCCGCAGATATACATCTAAAAATGCACAAACTGTGACACCTGATGACATCTTTCTTGAGTTGATGCATCTATGACCTATCAAGCCCATTACAAAA
Organism: Pycnopodia helianthoides; assembly: GCA_032158295.1. Taxonomy (NCBI): domain Eukaryota; kingdom Metazoa; phylum Echinodermata; class Asteroidea; order Forcipulatida; family Asteriidae; genus Pycnopodia; species Pycnopodia helianthoides. The sequence continues at coordinate 14,161,029 of CM063261.1, forward strand.
AGAATTTTGATTGTAGCATGTTTTGTTCACAAGATATAATTTAGGCTCTCAAACCTTTTCAAACTGTTCTGTGTTTTTTACTTTGTGAACTAACACAGTTTGTCACTTTGTAGAATCAAAGTTCACAATTTTGAGGGAGATTTGTGTAAATCATGATACTTTTATAACATTCTACCAACCATATTCATTTCATAACAAATGCTTTTTACAGCCCAAAGCACCAATCCGAAAGCAATGTGCCCCTTTAAGAGGTTGTCACACACAAGGCAAAGTAGCTAGACTTACTCTTATATTTCATGAGGGAGGAATATCAGCTGAAAGTTTGTTTTAAATGGGTGTGGTTTAGCCCTTTTCTTATTACTTGTATATAGGGGCAATTCCCATAAAGAAAAAACCATGAATATCCTGGGGCGTTTTAACCCCTTCGCCACCCTTACAAAAGTTCCTTTTTTCACTTCATGCACTTTCCATGTAGTGGGGAAAATGAACAGTCAGTATGCTCACCACAAATTATCAGACTCTACCCTAATCTCAAGCAGGGGTAGCTATTTTCTGGGAAATAACATTTCCCCAGGAGTTTGCCATGGTCAGCAATTTAAGTGTGAAAATGTTCATTCCTTTAGTGTGAAAGGGGCTGATGTTACCCCATAATAACCCTAATAACCCCATCCACTGGGGGCATTCAATACTTAATACTTAAAATCCATTGGAATGTGTATAACACCTCCCCTGCAGTACTCCTTTACAGCATTAAACTGCAGGACCAATTAACATGTCTAAGCGCTTAGCACTGACCACCAATCCTCAGGATCCAGTATAGTTTTAAATACATTTAATTCCTGCATTTCACTGTAAATTATGAGTAAATTATGTGTATGCAGCTCGTTGTCTCAATACACGTACAGTTTATAGAGTCAAGTTTTTTTTTTAGCTCGCAAGAAGGATGTAAGAAAACTGAATTTGAAAGTTTGGTTATTTTTCTGCCATTTTTAAATCATTGCAGGAAAGTTAAATTCTGCACGGAAGTGGAAAAACATGAGTTGTGAGTTATTCTAGAAATAAATATACAACAGTCATGTTTTGTTTTTGCTGAAAAGGCCAGTTTATTGTTTTATGACCTGCTGCTGGTGCAGAGTCATGTAATTTTGTGCCTGATTAAGGTTGTACAGCATTCAAAACTTCTTCTGGCTTACTACAGTTTATTATCCAGTCTTATTACTAATGCATAATGTGCACAAAAATATGAGAACTCTGTCAAGGAGAAAGCAGCTATGTAACCGGCAAGCTCCTGATTGAGGCAAAAAAATACATGTACTATGCATACTGTATTTACACATGTACAATATCGACATAAATAATCACCACTACTCAGTCTCACAAGTACGAGTTCTAGACGATTCCAAATGGTTGCAACAATTTTGGGAATTACCCAAGTCTAAATGATTGCGAAATTTTATGGTTTACCCATGAATTGTAATACATTATGGTTGAATTGTTCACAATAGATCGATTGTGCTCTGCAAGTCACAGTTCAAGGTGTCCTCCACAGGAAAGTGCTGTTGTTGTGGCTGTATGTTCACTTTTCAAAGACTCTACTTTTATCACAGTGATTTACATTACAAATACATTACAAGCAAAAGACCAGGTGGCTACATCGAAGTCTACATGATACTAGTAGCGCATAACTCAAAATAAACTTTTTTTTAAAGTAGATTACTGCATGGTAATTTATTAAACAGTTATGTGGTTTACCGTGCATTACTTAGTTCAAACTTTAGACTGAAGAGCCTTTTTCGAATTTGCTTTGGCTTGGACTCCGTCTTAGGCTGTTTGTTAGAAGCTCCTACCAAGATTATGTGTTCACTGACAGAGCCTGAGCTTATCAAAGCTCAAGCTGATGTCCAAGTTTTGTAAAAAGGCCTCCTGCACAGTATGTATTCAGGCTGTTACACTTGATAATAATGAATTAATCCCCTCCATTGTGGCATTCCAAGCTAGGTAACCACCCATAGAACAAGAACAACCTATTGGGGCTAAATAAATTTATTGTGCAGCCCACAATGCCCATGAATAACAACTGATGGAATGATTAACTTGTAGGATAATCCTTCCATTTACTGTGGTCATACTGTGATCATGTGATGTTGCCTTCCTAATGCATGAAGTATTCCTGTACACAACAGTTCAGTCACAACAGTACATGTACATGTGTACTGCATGTACTGTAAATGTACAGTAGTTATTTTTAAAGGGACACACCGGCTTACTGTTTACCTAATTTAGTGATGTGGAATCACAGCAATACTTTTTAGATGGTTGTTGTAAAAAAAATCATCAAAATGTCACGTAATTATCGAAAAATGTGAAAAAAACAAAACGCGGTCAAAGGTCAGCGTATACGCTTTTTCAGCCGTTGCAACTGTCAAGTTTACGTGACATTGTTGTAAGTAGACCGGTGCTCTGTTTATGTATTAATTATAACAATGGCGTGGCATGAGGATCCAGTCCTCATATCCATCCAGCACAAATTCATGTGTAATTAAAAAACCAACATAAACACAGTCCGATCCACATCAACTTGTATCATGTGGACATCGTGCAGCTATTCGTCGTTGTCCCGCCGCGTGTGTAGCGCAGGCATCACGTTACGCGTCAATAGTTAGGGGATAATAGCTAGGGCTACAGACTAAAACCCTCGTTAAACAAAACGTAATTAATGGTTTGGATCCCTACCCCTCCACGGGCTCCGAGTTCATGCCCCCTTGGTTTGTCTCTCTGGCCCCACGAGACGCGGCACCGGCTGTACGGGTTATGCCCCCAAGGTTTATCCGCTAGCTCCCCACGCTGATGCGCGGTAAAACATGCTTCTGTAGCACGGACTCTCTGAACGCGAATCCTACGTTCGATTTTTCATCAATATTTACAACTTGTATCCGCAAACTGAATACATAGTCTTTTTTGTCAAATACTCATGAACAATTGTATAAAAAAAATACTTAAATTTGGTTCAGTAATTTACTTTTATACGGCTGGAAGTAAAACTAACTCTGAAGATCACGTGACTTTTCGGAACCACATTTTGGTTCCGAAAAGTCATGTGACCTTTGGTTTTTGAAAAATGCTCGAAAACGGCCGAATTTGATGGTTTCTTTTATGAACCATTCTTCTCCATTCCAGGAAGACCTTTTGAATAATGTTTTAGTCTATTTTGTAGCCCAAATAGCCCAACGAAGCCAGTGTGTCCCTTTAATCATGGGTAGAATAGAATTACTATTTAGTAAGCTGTTGCAAACTGTTACCAACTAAAAGGACCTATGGTGTAAATGCAAAAAATAGTTGATGACCAGATGTTTCAACCCAAGCGACATCGTCAGGACATTAACTATTTGTTGTATCTTTAATCATTTGAGTTTGGAATATAAAAGCGTATAGAGTTAGTGTAAAAAGGAAGGAGGGCTTTTTTTCTTTTTTTAAATGGCCGCCCAAAAGATTTTTCAACATTATTTTCAAGATGGTTGCCAGCCTTTTCCTTAATGTTTTGGGGTTCGCTTAGGCCAACAAAAAAAACATGATTTATTAAAAATTGATTTTTTTTCCGTCAGAGATTGTTAAAACGTAGGCCTATCCTTAAATTTTTAAAAAGGAAGCCCCCGGCCCACAATTACTCACTATCCAATGTTTCAACATGGACAACTCCACAACTACTCTTCATTGTATCTTTCATTATGGACGACTACACGATTACTCATCGTCTAATGTTTTACTTTAAACGACTCAACAATTGCTCATCATAAAATATTTCACTTTCGTAAATAATTTCATAAACACTGGAATAAGAAATCTACTCATATAGTTTTCTAAATGATTTTAATAACCTGATAAGTTGACTTGCTCAAATTGTAAACTTCTACATATCAAAAGTCTACAAAATAAAGATATTCAGATTTTTTTATTTATGTTGTCAATGTTATTCAGTAACCCTTGAAGCAAAGGGAAATTGAGTAACAATTAATGGCCACACCCACTCCTGGCTAGCCAATTCAATTCATCCATCCATGGTTGAACGCTCCTGGTGCACAATAGCTCCTAAGTTGCTGCTAAGCACCAAGTAGTGTGTGCTACACCCAGTTAATAGCTTGACTAATCGGTTGTCATTAAATGTTCCCAAGGAAAGCAACTTGGTATAAATTTAAGCATCCTTGCTACATACACTGTGTTTTGTGACAGCAGATTGCCATTTCTCAATCAAAATTTCTTTTAGCCACGCCTATAATTTCAACCAATTTTTTTATGGTGGAAGGTCTTTCCAGTTGGCAGCTGCAGAGTTGTGGAACAAATTACCAAACAATCTCAAACATGTAGACACAGTGAACGATTTTAAGAGTCTTTTCTGAAAACATATCCGTTTAATTTGTAAATAATTAAGTATTATTCTATGTCAAAGTTATGTCACATTCCAGTTCACTTTCTCTTTTCTTCGCTCCCTGTCTTCCTATTCATAATGTTTTCATTCCTTAATGCGCTTAGAGACTTAAATTTATTTTTTGTGATTTTGCGCTATATAAAAACTGTTTATTATTATTATTATTTCCTTTTTATTAATGACTGTATTTATTTAATTTATATTTGTTTTTAGTGGAAAAACAAATCATGATTGTTCATCAACACATTTCAGGGCCAGTGGATATTTAGCTGGCTACAGCAAAGTTACTGTTTTGCCAAAATAGATGGCCATGTTATAATTTACAGTTTTTCTGCTGGACAACTTGTTTACAGAGACGGCAGTTTGTTCATAGCGGCATGTGGGGCAAAATATATAAACCAATTATCAAAACGCCGGACCATCCAATCTTCATGATCCCATCGACATCCGGCCGACAAGGCTGCATACCACACGGCATGAACGACGTTCCCTCTGTTTAAGTTGTAGTCGTGGTCGTAGTTTGTAACTCTCACAAGCGTAGTCGTAACTTACCTCAGCAGTTTAACTCCGTACAAGCCCACAAGATGTTCCCTCTGCCTCGTAGTCGTAACTTACCTTGAGCCAGCAATTTGTCATTCTCACAAGCCCGATGGGTCCTTGGGGTCAGTTTATAAAGTAACTGAACACCAAACACATCAGAATTAGGCTCGTGAAGGACAACTATAGCCACGTGTTTTACATGTGCCATAACCGGACCAAGCTATTTCCCAATTCCAGTAAAGAAGGGGGGAAAACCAGCTCACGCAACGGTACTTCTTTGGATCCACTTCTTTCCATGTAAGGCCGGGGATACGACAATCAGACCATGCAGGTAAACTCAGTCACAAACCCATAAAACTTACCTTGAACTCAATGGGTTTATATGACATTGTCATGGGTAATGTTGCAATATAGTGCAACATCAGCTGCTGGCTGGTCATGGTCGGCAAAACCTTCCACGAGGAAAACTTGTTGAAGTCTCAGCAGCGGTTTCGATCGTCACCGAAAAAAGGGAACAATATTTCTCGCGACGTTTGGAGGGATTACACGGTCACTGTGGAAAATAACTTTGAACCTTAAATCCAGTCAAGTCCAGTTGGTCGATCGAGTCATCATTCAGTCATGACCACGAAAAAGTAGAACAGAATGGCAAATCAATAAATAATCAGTTTAAGCCTTACCTGTGACGTTTTGCTCTCGATTCCACAAACTCTTATGTGAAAATGGTGAAATAACAGTAGAGCAGTAATCGTGATCGCGAGCGAATTCTTTGCAAACACATGTTGCTCGAGTACTTTGTGTAGAAGGATACGTTCCAACAGACAGCTATGCTGTTTTAATGTTACAATCCTGCACTTAGTAGACTGTCTTTCTTTGGCAGAATTACAATTGGCAGAAGAGAGGCTCCCAAGCCCGTCCATCCGATCAGTCGATTTCACGGTTAATAACCATCAACTTTGCTCACTAACTCCCCGGCCGCCGGTACGTAAGTGCCACACACATGAGCGCCAGCACACACTTACACCGCGCATTACACGCAGGTCCGTATAACGCATTGTAATAGCCTATTAATAGCCACACCACGCCGCGCAACCAAAGCGACGGCCGGGCAGGGATCTTGAGAGGGGTGTTGCTGTGTGGGGGTGCCGAGGTATTGCAAAATTGACCAATCAGCGTCACCCAATCTCATCATGGGCGGAGTTTATAGGTCTAGTATTATTACAAAGTGTAACTAATTGACCATACACATGGTTTTAGCTTAAATTAAATTTTAGATCTATAGGTCACCATGCATGGTTAGCCTCGCCTACAGCGCTACACCCCTTGCGCAGTTTTTGGAACAACCCACGCTGGCGGTGAAGCGGGAACATTTCCCGCGCCTAGAGCCCCCCCCCCCCCAATCACATGGTTATTGTTGGACGACAGCCAACATTTCGTGTGTTTTGCTAAAGGTGGGATTTGATTGTTTTGTTCTCATCAGGGAGTTCATGTTTGATGATGACTGCTGATGATAAGCCCCCCCCCCCAAAGGCAATAAATACATCTACTTAACCCCCCCCCCCCAAAAAAAAAGGGAAATCTTTCAATCCGGTTGTTGATCTTCGCAAATCTAAGTTTTTGTTAATCTTTTTTATCAAAAATATTATCTTTTTTATAAAAAATATTATTTAGTGAGTACATCTGATTCTCCGATTTACCCTCCAATATTTAAGCATTTCCTTTAAATTTCTAAGACACAGAGCGCAGAAGAAGAAAACAACACTCGTCTAAACCTGTTTACAAGAAGACGCGCGGAGGCAAATAATGGGTGGTTGAGCCATGGTTGAGCCAATGAATGAGCCCATAGGCCAGCAGCTCTGGTCGACCGGTTAGAAATCACAATTGCAACGTGCTCATGCGATTAGGCCTCTTGGATTTCTATTCTCCGGCACTCTCATTTTATTTTGACTAAGCAAAAACAAATGTCAATATTTATAATGAAATAACCCACTGTCCTTGAAACGCTTTTTTAACACTCAGTGACCTGTCCCCTAAACGGTAAAATTATTAACATGGCCTGCTGCAGTGAGTTTGTTCAAAAGAGGGCGCTATTAGACGAAATAACTACACAATTCGCCGTATTGGGTGTGGGGGAGAGGGGCTTTCTCGACTGGGAGGACAGTTTCCTGCCAGCCCACCGGCTACGGCTCAATGGTTCGACCCCGAAAGTGCATCCGCAGTGCAGTTACTAACAAGAATAATTGTTTAGCTAGCCTGTGTAATATGGCGAACACTTGAGTGCACTGTTTAATGTGGGCCTGTTTATAGAGCTGTAGGAGGAAACAATTTTTCAGATAGCGAGTAAGCAATTTGTGAGAAGCGCATTCAACCTACAGCAAGGGATATGAGATTCCCAGCTGCTACTACTCACAGGCGTTCATTGAACTTCGGACAAGAATCCTTCTGCTGGCCCCTCCCCCAACGTGTAGTAAAAGGGGGGGGGAATAAAAAATAAAATATAACTACCCACAACTATCTCACTTATTCACAAACAGTTTCATATTCAACATGGGACTTGAAATATTTTGTAAGATTTTAATTATTCAAGCCTTTTACGAATTAATATTTTCTTATAAACAAAATCCAACAGAACCGAATGGAGTATTAATATTTACATTAAGGTATATTTAAAGCAGAATGAAACTGTGAAATGGCAAAATTGGGATGGAACACTAGTCTCGGTTTCCTTATATCGAGAAGCCATACAAATGATTACTTCAGTAATCTAGACCTAATTGAAGCACTTCAGTAACATCACCCACTGAATTGAAGGAACATTACAGAATTGGTAATTGCAAAATATACTTTTGATCACAGATTTACATAAAACTTACACGGTCTAATGATGATGATAGTAGAAAACATCCCTTGAAATATTTCTGTCTGAAATGCCATATTTGATGAGAAATGAATAAACTAATTTTCCAATTGGAGTTTATCGCTCAGTGAGCGTTTTATTCGTTTGTTGAACCTATTATGAATTCATGCAAATGTGTAATCGGTTTTTTCACTATTTTCTCGTGACCCAGATGGCCGATCGATCTCAAACTTTTATAGGTTTGTCAGTTTATGTATATGGTGGATTACATAAAGTGCTTACACTGCCAGCAACTGTTTTATTAGCAAAAACCAATTCTGTAATGTTCCTTTAATAAAGGTATATTGTGAAACAAAATGGTTTGTCAAAAGCAAATTCAATCAAATTTTTTCGTATTCAATAAACACTACCCCAGCGTTCATCAATTTCTGATAAACAACTTTGTAACAGAATGTGTGTGAAAAATTGCAAAGCATATAATAGAAGAAACCGAGATCATGATGCTTCGAGACTTTCTTTTGGAAATTTTTCTCACCTACCTTTGTTTTTCAAAGTGACATAATTATTTCTTGGCCAATTTAGAATACAGGAAAAAAAATCCCAAGTATTGTCAATATTTACAATTTTGTTATGGCTTCAACAATTCAAACATAAGTTGACTCTCAAAAATTCTTAGAAAAACTTATTGATTTTTATCATCACAGTTGTTTTTCCCATTTTCTGGAACCCTGAAGAAATCCTCTCTACCCTCAAAACTAATTAAAGGTGTAGATTTCTACTTGCCATTAGCTCAGCCAAGTTAACATTTCAGGCAGTAGTGAAGGCTTTAAATTAAGCAGAGCTCTTTAAAGAAAACAACCTTAACAAACGAGAACTTTATGGTCTAAACAATTCAATCTTGGCCATTTTGTAGATGACATCACAGAATGCAATGTAGTCCATGTCATCTTTTCCTCCGACCTTGACGTCAAATTTCTGGTAGAGAACTTGGAATTCGGTTTCGTTCACAAGCGAACCTAGCTCAAGTTCGCTCAGGACACGACGGAACTGTGACCGCGAGACTGTCCCATTGTGTACACGATCATAGTCCTCAAAGAATGTGTACATCTGCATATTAGACTTCCTGACCTATATTTTTTAGTAAAAACAAGAAGCGAAAAAAAGTTGAACAAAATGAGAAACCTTATAGCACGTCTTTAAAAAAAAGTTAAAATTAAAAGTCATGTTGGAGATGCTTGGTTTTTTGGCCGATATGACCAGGAAATTTAAAAAATTTTTGAGTATCTTTTTTATAGATTCTGGAAAGTTACAAGCCTTCATTTAAGGTATTGCAAAAAAAAACCTGCCAATGATTAGATGTAAGTCTAATTAAAAATAAAAAAATGTTACTTTCAGGATCCCACATTAAATCATGTCCATTAGCCATGTACAAACTATTTCAAATTATGTATGTATTTAGTAAACATTGTCCATGGCAAATGCAAACATTAAGTTTTTGCTTTTTTAACGGAATCCACTGTCAAAATTCGTTCAACAAAAATTCTAAAAAAGAAACTCTTTCTTGCCCTACAACAATTATGAAGAAAGTGAAAAAGGATGTACTTTTCAAATGTGAGGGAAAAAAATGTCCCTTTTTTACAGTTAGTAAAAGTAACAAAAAAATTTGTTGTCAAAAAAACAAAAAGTGCCAAAGCAACTTTAAAATCAAAACTTCTATCTGGATATCACAAAAAATGTTTCTAGTAATTTAAAAGTAATGGGTTGAGGTTTCTACAGTGTGCTCTGCTCCTCTTATCTAGAAGAGAGAAAAAGACAGCAAACTGTCTACATCAAGACTCAACTATTATTTCAACTCCGGTTCTTCTTTAGAACCAATAATTCTCTACCCATAAACCTACTCGGTTCCTCTTAAGGTACTTACCTGTTCTGCAAGTCTGGCCAGAGTTCGTTGGAGAATGATTTCTGAGTCTTTATCAAGGATGTTCTGATCGACCTCAACGGGAGGCTTGAACTGGATGGGTTTGACTTGAGGGGCCTTCTCTAAATGCTTCAAGGTGAAAATGCTTTCAATTTCATCGCAGAATGGCTCATACTGGACGTAGGCAACATCAGGTGGGTATTCATACCTATAAAGAAAAACAAAAAAGTGAGCATCTTTATGGAAAAGTACTTATAGCGAATGGAAGTTGTGAGTTGATGTTTCACTTCTTTTAATGGAGGTGGGGAGGTTTGAGGTGCGTATTGCATTTTTACTTTATAGGATAATAAATGTCTTAGAAACTTACACTTGTTGCAAGATGTCCACTTCTGATGCTTGTAGTTCAAGATGTGCAAGATCAAGGGCCCGTCGGAATGTCGTCTTGAGCATGCGACCCGTTCGGAGCTTATCATAATCACGAATGAACTCTTGTACTCTCATTCTTTCTCTACTGACCTGTGTTATTAAGAAAAATTATTGCAAGTAATTAGTTCATGAAGAATGAACAAATTAGAGAAGTAACAAATAATCTTCAATGTGGACCCTCAGTTTCCATTGCTCCACGTCTCAGCTTAATGGTGTACATAATTGGGTTTTGAAAGAGTAAATTTACTCTGCACGTCAAAAATCTACCAACTTTGAAAACTTCATCAAACTCAGTGATCCCGTCTGAGTGAAAACAAGGACAAACTGATGTTTTAGAAGGGTTTTGTGCATTGCTCATATCGCGTGCTTATTTCAATTGAGGTTATCAAAATAAACAATAGTGATTTACAAGTCAGCAAATGCTATTTTCATGATTTCATCAGACGGAAATACAAATGTTTATATCTCGAGTAGTATGTGTATGAATTTAATCAGTGAGCTTTTAAATTTACACTTTTTGTTTTCTTTATATTTAACTACTTATCCTGTACCATGTTTTGAACAAAACAATTTAAATGCTTTTGTTTGGGTTCTTTGTTGGTTAAACTCTTTAATCAAATATTACTTTATGACTCTACCTTAATCTTAATCTTTTTCATGATCTCCTCAAAGTTAGCCAGTGGATTCTTCTCCAGTGATACCACCCTAGAGTTCACCAGTCTTAGGTCCTCAAGCCTCTTAGTGTATTTCAGCTCCTGTGCGTCTCTCGGCTGTAGATCCTCCAGAAACAGTAGGTAGTTGAAACCCATCGCATTAGCATACTTCAACTCCAGCAGCTCCATCTCAATCTCTGAGGCGTTCAGACCCAGGAATGTCAGGCACTGGCGGAACTGCTGCTTTGTGACCACCCCCATGTTGTGCAAGTCGTAGTCTTGGAAGCACGGCTTGCTGTGGATGCGCCGCTGGACGCTGCGTTTGTGCATGCGGTCCATGGCCTGCTCAACAATGGCAGCCTGTTCCGGGGTTGCTGAAGACCAGTTCATAGTACCTGGCTTCTCTATGAGGAAACACTCATGTGGAAGGACTTGACTGGTGGGGGTCTTCTCCAAATCTGGTTCTACCTGAGTAAATACTGTATAAAAAAGCACTTCGCTCATCAGGATTTCAAAACTTAAAACTTACTGTATGATAAAGAATAATATCAGTTTCAAAAATAAGACTAGTTATTCTGGCACTTGAAGACAGCTCTTTCCTCTTTGATTTGCTTTAATATCTTGTCAAAATGGCAAATGTGGTGAGATATTCAAATGTAGTATTACTTTACATTTGTTACAAATGTTGTTTATGCAGACCAGATCCTTGTCTTGTACATGGCAAGGCAGAGTCTAAGTGAATGGCACCTCAATAAGGAAAATGTAAAACCAACTTGAACAATTCAAGGAACATCAAGGCATTGACATGGAGCATTGAGGCGATTGTCTATGTATGGATGCTTTTGGCCTTTGTCTTGGTTCCTTACTGAGAGATTTGAAACCAAATCAAATTCTTCTAACAAAAACCAGTCACCTGGGCCCGGTTTCACAAAGCGCTAAGATTCGTCTTAAGATTGTCAGTATTACCATAGTGATATGTATTGTGAAAACACACATTTTGTTTAACTAAGAGAGGTTTGCGGTAACACCATGTTAAAATTTCTTTTGAGTAGTGTTGGTTCTGAAAAGAACCGGTGGTTAACAACTCAACGTTTCGATCAGTATATGCTCTGATCTTCTTCTTACGAAACATCGAGACCAATCTTAGCCCTTTGTGAAATTGAGCCCAGACCCCTTTGAGATATTCCAGAAGGTAAAGTCCAAGTTTACTCACCACCTTCAATGTCCTTTTCAAACCGTTTCCATTGGACATGGAGAGGTTTCTTGGGGTGTGTGTAGTAATCACAGAGAGCTTTAGATTCCTCCCTAGTCAGGTTACGCTGACCCATAGAGGTCAGTCCCATGGTGAACTGACTACGTGGGATAGAGTGTTCCCTCAGTGGGTCAAAGTCTTGGAAGTACTCGCATACCTGTGTGGGAAAAAATTAATGTGGATCATTTCAGGAGGTCGAGACACTGTGTGACACAGTGTGTGGCAGTTTTCCTAATTTTAAAAGAATTCTTACATATTTCACTGAAATATTTCATGTAATATTCACCTTTGAGTGTGAAGTGTTTGTTTTATTATTTAAATGTATTTGAACAACAAGTATGATGAAAAATGTATCATTTAGGCATAACATAAACACTGCACGAGTGTTACGTCTTCTATTTAAAAAAAAAAAAAAAGCCTTTCTCAACATCCAGTTGTGATTGTTATACAAACTCATGTTGTGTAAACTAGTAACAAGACAATGCACCAAGGAAAACATTCTTTATGGTAGTTAGTGATTCAATGTGCAGGACCGATATTTCTTGCACAGCCACAGACATTTTTGGGGGGTCCTAGATTTCGGACATTCTACATCATACAAGAGATTTAAAGGACTATTTACCCTGACTCTGTTGACCAATATATCATGTTTGATCCTCTTCAATAAGTCGTTGAGGTCGACATGGCTAGTGTCGAGTGCTTTCTGATCGTATGGGGTACGGGGCGGTTCCTTCTCAGCAGGTGTGTCTGAGTCCATTGTGAAGGCGATATAGTCTGGTAGATGAGACAGAAAACAGGTGAATAATAGTTTGTAATCCATAAAGTAATTTGAAACTTTGAAAGATGGGAAACTATAGGGTTTGCTGTAACGACGATCAATTGAGCTGAAGTATAGCTCTGACAACTGATCAAACTGAAGCTCAAGCACTTTTAGCAACAACTAATTAAAATTAGTTATTGCTATTGAAAGTACTCAATTCTTTCACTACAGTACATGACCGCTCACAGCGGCGCAGTAAATTACTACCGGCAAGCCACTGCCAGCGGCTTGAAGTCAACACAATTAAAAAAAGGACATTGCAAGTAATGTCACATCAATTGATTGAGGGAAAAAAAAAGAACAAGAAGAAAGTATAGAGTGCCTTATCTTTATAAACATTGGTGTACTTTTTGGCACGTACTCCTGCGATTCAAACAACTTCAAACTGAAGTCTGAGTCAAGCTTGTAGATATGATTGCTTATTATTCAAAGCAATATGGACACAAATCAAGAATTTATAGGAGATCAGTTTACCTTTATCAATAGCTTGAACCAGAGCTGGGTAGTTAACGTCACCACTTTTGGGTTCTTCAAATTTACGACAGAGAAGTTTGAAGTCTTCTGATTGGACGTTGATGCTCAAGAAGTGGAGGATGCGACGGAACTGTGATGGGGTGATGTTGCGAGTGTAGGCTTTACTCTAAAAGTAGAAAGGAAAATGTGGATCATAAAAAGACTGAACAGAATAATCTTTTTCTGAACAAACACCTACTTTTTGTCCCCTTAATTTCCTCCCACTGTTTCCAGTAAATTGACCAAATTCAGTTTTCTTTTGACTTACTCGATCGTAATCCTTAAAGATGGGGAAACACATGAGTCTGCGTCTCTCAACAGTTGAAGACATCTCCTTGAGGATCTGAGAAACTCTAGCTTCCTCTGCCTGGTTAAGAGGATTCAACGACCGTGAGAGTTGACCCTGAGGCGGACGATACACACGCGTCTCTGGTTTCTTCTCAAGGTGGGGCTCATTAAATGCTGCGCCAAGAAATGATAAAGCATTGTTTAGTTTGTGGAAAGTTCAACAATAACAATTCATGTGACCTTAAAGAAAACAGTAGATGCATATTGAAGGGAGGTAAAAAGATATTGGTGGAAAAGTCACAAAGATGTAAGTCCTACTAGATAATTTGAAATGGCAATAATACCTGTGCCAATTTTCATACAGCAGTTCAGCAGTATATAATATATGAGCAAATTTGTGCGCTTTTGTTTTGCTTTATTTATTAAATTATTGTGAAGATTTGACGTCAAATAATGCGCTTCTACAATGCAATTGCACTCTTGAATAAAAAAGAAAGTTGGCAACTTAGAAGATCATTATTTATGATTTAATTGCCATGCCTGTAACTTGTTTTTATTTCGCTTTTGGTATGATGAAAATATAAATGCAAACTGTGCATATGGCCACTCCATATAAAGCAGAAGGTATCTGCTTACAGGCTTTAAGATATTGGCTCTTGTGTAAAGCAACAACTTAAAAGTTTGTGTCAAAGGCCTGCAAGTTATAATATGTGGAAAGGGGCAATGGGATTGGTCATTCTCCAAGGGACACCCAAGTTGGGACAAAATTAATTCTATTGGCCACTTTAAAAAGCCATCAAGGCAAGACTGGAGGAATGATGAAGGCAATGGCCTCTCTAACTTTTATTTAATTCTAGGTTGACAAACTGTTGAACGTACAAAGACATCTTGCACCGACATCACACACACACAGCTACTTACTGTGCATACTTTGGGAGTTCAATTTATACCTACAATGCAGACTGCACAGTAACACAAAGGGAATCTGACCGTGCACAACGTGTATACCAAGATCTATCATGGGTGATAATGTCAGGGGAATTAGGTCAATACGTACCATTTTCCATAACATCACAGAACTCCTTGTATCGAACTCTCCCATCTGGTAACTTGTAAAACTCTGCAAGCTGCTGGACTTCTCCACGGGTCAAACAACCCTCTTTTCCCACACACAACATCAGGCCACACTTGAACTGGTTCTCTGTGATCACACCACTACGGAGTTTGTCATGGTCACAGAAGAACTCAGTGGTGCGGATACCGTTCTTGTGGACTGCAATCTGAATGCGTTTGAAGATCTCTCTCAGCGCCTCGTCTCCCTTTTCCTGATTGGTTAAGAAGCAAATACATCATGAATATTCATAGTGAATGCCGGCTGCAATCTAGGAACCTAAGAATATGTGAAGGGGACATTCCGTGACTTTTACAATGTGTTTTCCGGTAACAATTTGACCACTTCTCCTAATTCTTCAGTGAATGGTAAGAAAAATCATATTTTGAGTGTTAAAAAATTTAAAGTCAAAATTTGGCGATAGACGGTGCAGGCCTCGCTGGTATTCAAACAATTTTGAGAATCTTTGGTTCCTACATACATTGCTGTAGTGGGAACCAAACAAAATCAAGCAATTAATTTAGTGGGCTCCAACGCTAGAATAATATTTGCACAGTCGCTTAAACATTAACAACATTCTTCAAGATTCCACAAACTGACGTGGCATTGATACCTTGTTGACAAATTCTCTTGCCTGGACAAATTTATCACAAAGATTTATTTATTTATTTCATATCCCAACTGGGTGGCAAATTTAGTGACAACCACATCTGGTCTCCCTTGGGTCCCGGCATGTACAGGGACACAATAAAAACTTAAACAATAAAAAATGACACAAACTTAGTTAAGGACTTAGTCAAAGATAATCAGAGCATCAAATTTGAACGTCACTTCATCAAAGACTGAAGGAGTTGTTTTCAAGTATTTTTATGTTCTCAACTTTCAACACCTAAGCAACATTTCCTTCGAGTTTTGATTTTTATGTCATTCATGCTAAACAAAGATGCAAATTCTAACCACACAAAATAGGAAAGTTACGAACCACTCTTGGAATGTTGTAATGATTCTGTGGCAAAGGGTCGAAGAGATCCTCCTCAAGGCCCGCTTTGGCTGCCTCAACATCGTTGTGGAAGTTGAGATAGTTGCAGAGGTTAGGGGTGTTGGGGTCCAGGTAGCTCTTCTTCAAGAGCTCCACTTCTCCATCATCAAGACCGGGTGGTCGTGGAAAGCTTCGTGCAAACTGGAAAAAGATGACCAATGAACCATTTGGTTTAGAATCCCTTAAAGACAAGAAAGTTTTCAGTAAAATCTGCTTAATTGACCTTGCTCAATGCTGCCTTGTGCGGGTTCGGATCTTGGCCTTGATACTTAAAACCCTATGTCCTTCAGTAAGACACTTAACCGATATTGTCTTAGGTTCCTGTGTGTAGAGTTATGCACAAACAAAACACAGTACACTTATCATTAAGAGAAGGGGTTCACCCCAGTGTTTCTGACATAGAATTGGCTGCATTAAGTTGTGCTGCAGCACTTTGTAAATAAACCGTTAAAAGGTGCTACATTTATGTACGAGTACATGTCAATTGAGTCTTGCCATTCCAAACTTAAATCTGCATACTTGTAAAACATATTGAGGGCTTGGAGAGGCCTGTAGGGTTTGATAAAGCACTATGTAAGAACTGAGTTTAAATGTTAGAGTACTGACCTGGCTGTCAGTAACAGTCCCAATATGATGTCTGTCAAAGTCAGTGTAGCTAGAACTGATGTTAATTCCATGGTACTTGTAATATGGTGCAATCCTCTGAATGATGAGCTGAACCTTCTTTATAGAGGATGGGCTGAGTGGTCGCAAGGACCGACTAGTACCCAGGCTAAAAATTAAATAACAATCAATAAAAAAATCAATGGCAAAACAATGATTATTAATGTGATTTAATGTTTACCAGTGCCTCAACTTCAATATATTGAAAAACTTGGCATTTAGGCCGGCTCAGTGGTTTCTTTCCTGCCTTTGCAATCGGAGCCTTGCAATCATGTGGATTAAGTATTCTTGTGTGGGAGTCCCTACTTGGAGTCCCTACTAAAACTTACATCAGTAGGCCTGTGGGTTACAGTGTAATTGCTTTTGAGGGTCCTTGGTTTCATTACCAGAAAGGAATAATAATCATTATATTAACAATAATAAAAAACAAAGACAACTTGTTTCAGTGTCTGATGGATGAGACACCTCCTGGTAAATCAATACTCACAACTCATCTGGTGCAATCGTCTGTGTATTTGGCTCAACTTTTAGGTTGTCTGGCTGGAATGCTGCAATGCAAAATAAAGAAATTTTAAATTTAATATAATTTAATTTGTTCATTGTTCTTTACATCAAAATTGCCCTAACTGCTCTGTTTTGGGTTTTCGTTTGTTTGTACAGTCAGCCCTGTCAACTTCAGTTAAATCCCTAATTTTTTGTTAAATTCCTTGTACATGTACTTACTGCTTTCGATGACATCCGCAAACCTCTTATAGTTGACCATCCCATCTTTGTCTTTGAATTTCTCAATAAGGACATCCTCCTCTTCCTCAGAGAGGATACTGGAAAAACTCTGATCAAGACATCTCTTGAATTGAGATTCTACAACAAGGAAGATAAAACCCACACAACAGGACGTTTAGCTAATAAAGATAATTCAACCCATGACAAAAAGTAAAATAGTACATGGTTTTAACCAATATCACCTGAAGCCATCATCAGACTAATCTTGTTTGCACCATTTTGGGAGTCAATGTCCAAGTGAATGCAGTGTAGTCACATTTTAGTAGACGCAGCGTATGTGACGCTAAATGCCACATCTTTACAAACAATTTTGTATAGTACTCTGACATCTTCATGAGAAATTGCTTGATTCAGTTTTTGCACTAACTCCGATTCTAACCTCAAAGAAAAAAAGCATGCCCAGGTAAGGATGAATGACCTTTGGAGTATACTTTATCAGGGCCCAATTTCATGGCTCTGTTACTGTAAGCAAAGAATCGGCACTTACAGAAGCAGGGAATTCCACACTTACGTCAAATGTAATTCACAAGTTAGCAGGGAATTTTTGCTTGTGCGGGTGCGTACTCCATGTTGCTAGGCATTTTTCGCAAGTTACACAGCTAGTGCAGAAATTTGGTGCTTGGACAGAATGGAGGAAAGCACTAGAATTCTACGGTAAGCAGAGCCAATGAAATTGGGCCCTGTCGTAGTGATCAAAATATTATTCTTTCAATTTTGTTTTTGTTACTTACTTGAAACACATCCACTTCTCAAGTTGTCAAAATCTTTGAAGAACTCTGCCACACGGACTCGTTTAGAAAGGATAAACTTTCTGATTTGGTCTTCGATTCCCTCGACCAATGGGACAGGCATGGTGAAGTGCTTGGAGTAATTCTATGTTTAATCAATCTGAGAACATTTAAATCATTCACAAGCAAATTAACTAAAAAACTCAGTCACACATTCACAATCACAACATTAACATTAAATTAATTATCTTAGTGTTTTGTAATCCCTTGGTTTGCTTGGGCCTTAGTGAGGACAGCGAGTAAGGAGAGGTCCTAAACAACAAACTTGGATGAACTTTATGTCACTTCCTGGTTGAATTAATAACATGTTGTATTGTTTTGTAAAAGTTGTACACACATAACATAGATCAACTGTTCCAAACCCCATCCTCCTACACTGAGTCCGAGTTCTTTTTATTTAACTTAGATCGGTCGAGTTGACCACTTCGTCTTACTGATGTCTTGAATTGAAATGCTGCGACAACGACTACCCGCACTTCTCGCTCGTAGTCGTTGGCCACAACGTTCTTAACTTAAAAAAACAAAATAAGTCACACACCAACACATAAAAGAGAGTAATTATTAAAGAATAACTCACGTTTCAATGAAGTTGTTGATAACTGCTAAAGACAATGGTGTCATTGGCCATCGGGTGTAAAGTTGCGCTACAAATCTGTGTTGACTGTAACTACACTAACTCGATCGACGACACATTGCATTGGCGAATTATTGTGTGTGTAACTTGGCAACAAACAAAGTTTACTGTTTTATCGATAGAGGGCGCTATATCAAAACAACGGGCGGCGGTGATTTTGTGGCACGGGCATCATTTTTTTACAGTTGCCTCCATAATTTCATAACAAAAGTTGAAAGCAATATGTATATAAATATTCATCGCCTTCTGCATGTGACGACTTCCGAAACGATGACCAAAAGGAAAAGGGGTTCACCATCATGCAATGTGTGGTGTTCTGGTGGGTCCGCGATGTCATAGAGAAATCTGTACCCGGACCTGCAAGGGTCAGTCCCCCATTATGGGAAATAAACAAGAACTGAAGGAGGTTGGTTTAAAAGAGGGCGCTATCAGGAGAGATGTGTACACAGTTACGCCGTATGGTCGACAGAATCTCCTTCCACACCATGACAAGTCCAGTGAAACATAACTGGCGTCTTTTCAAGCTTCTCTTCTTATTTTTTTAAAAATTATTTATTCAATATGTTATTTCAGTTCCGTCATTTGAGGCTGCATAGAGCATAGGGTGTGGCGGGGGGGGGGGGGGGGCGGGGCGCAACATGGAACGACTTTTAAAACCTCGTTTTTCCAAAATTGTCACAACCTTTGAATCAACTGTCTGAAATTATTCATTTATATTTCCATTATTCAGTATAATGTCATTAGTGTTTCTTCTTTGTCAATAGAGCTTCTACTAAATAAGTGATAAATTAATATGCCTGCTCTTTAAAATAAAATAAAAAATAAGGGGGTAAAAAACCTCGCTAAAAACATATCAATAAATAAATAAAAATGTTTACTGGATACCCAGATGTCAAAAGGCTTAGTAATTTCGAAGACTGGTGGAAGTTTAGGAATTATAACATAAAAGTGTTCACCCACAACTCATCAATCCACACACAGCAAAGACCGAAATACCCTCAATTCTGTTATTTATTTCGAATATAAAATAGTCTGATTTAAAAACAAAATTCAGCTTTGTTTTGTTTCATGTCAATTACAACATCTATATTGTGACGAGTGGAGTTCATGTTAAACGAGACAATTATTTAGTTTAGGGTATAACTGATGACATTGTATAGGCTAATATTAGTAGCATAATGTGAAATGATTGTATCAGGGATTGAGAATATTTTATAGCTTTTCCCGGGGGTTCGGCAAAGCGGCCAATTCAAAAGCACTATTCGCTTGAAACTGTTTAAAAATGGGATTAAAAAGACAACCAATCAATTTAACAATCCACCAAAACAGCAATCCAATTTGCAGCATCTTTTTCGCTACAAAGAGTGACTTAAATGTTTCAGTATATAAATTTGCATGCTTCAAAGCAAAATTGAATGACAATGTTAACTGAAGATGCAAACTGCTTTAAATACGAACGCCGTGAAAGTAAAATAGGGCAAATTTTGACGAAAATGACCGGGAAAACCTAGTAATCCTATTATCATTATAATTATTATTATTAATGCAGGGACGTATAGTACTAGACCATAGATGATGACGAAGCTAATACAAAAAATGTAACAATATATAATATTATAATATTATAATAATTGAATCGAGAATAAAGAATACCTTTATAACTTAATTACCCCACACCGAAGTGTGTTAGGCCTGGCCTGATGTTAGTACACGGACGGTCCCTACTCTGTTATCAGGACTAAGCCTAAAATAGGTTCTGAAGTTTTGAGAACCACGTCTTCAGTTAACATTGAGAGACCGTGAGTACTTGATTTTTTAATACATATAGAATTACTATACTTTAAAATAATGATGTTAATACAATACGACTGACTCTGACCAGTTTGTGACGAAGGTAGAGGTGTTATTGAATGAGAAATGATCAGGCCCCGATAATCTCACAGCATGCAAGACGAGCACCAGCGTGTCCAGTTGTCAGACTATCCGAAAATCCACCTGTGCCCAGATCATCTGTATCCTTGTGTAACTACAACATTGAAAATAATCAGAGTTTTGTTAATGCACTTAGGGAGTCCGTCGGTTGAAAATCTTCACGTGCTGTGATCTTTCATTACAATGCAGTCAGTATACCCATGGTGTCAAGCGGTTAAAAACACTTCATTTATCACAAATGCAAGCGGTATTGGACATCTTATAATTCTTCCTTTTCAAGGAAAAATCGCCCTACTCAAGGCCAAAAGGCCACTAAAGGTAAAGGCTCCAAAGGAGAAGAAGAAGAAAATTTAAAGAGACAGTAGGTATTGGTTGACACTCCTTTCATAGTGTGTGCTGTAACTAGGGCAGTCACAACATATTCGCAGTCACAAGTCAGTATTGTGAGGCAACGGCTTTTGGCTCAAGCACGAAGTCATTTCCTGGACACCGTAAAGTTCAAGTTCACCTACACATGCCAGTCTCTTTCGTACTCCATGAGCACAATTTTGTATATAAATATCTACAGTTGCCTTTTTATTCCAGTCGTCAAATTTAACTTACATTTCAGCAAAATTAATTTCATGAGCTGATAACGTGTTTACGGCGTAAAGCGTACTTTTTTAGCCTAAATATTTCGAAAATTTTAATCAATACTCGAGTTTTACATACCACGATGGCCTTGCCGATAATTGAGTTGTCACCAACCAGAGAAGCCAAGTTATCTACTATATCAACATCAACATTGCCATTACTTTGGTAAACATTGCCAAAGTCGCCAACATGCCTAAATATGACAAGATAACAACATACATTCAAGGGTTAATGACATTTATGAATATTGTATAATCAAAACGTATTGGTGCATCACAAGGTAGAAATGACGTAGATTTACCTTTAATTACGGTACAAACATTTACGATGAGGCAAAAGTGTTCACGGCGCCGAAAATTATTGTAAAGAGTTCAAACTTATTGCTCTTCCATAATATGTTAATGTGCATCTAACTAACAAGTGTGGGTGAAAAAAAGGATCAACGTATAATTATTATTTTAATTTAATGTTTTGTTTTGTTTTTTTCGTTTTTTTTTGGGGGGGGGAGGGGACACACTTGTATATGTGGGGTACTTCGCTATTTTGTGAAAATGTACTTAAGCGCCCGACTTAAGTTAGAGGGGTGCTTACGTGCAAACTTTAGTAGGCCTACTCCTCAAAGTTAAGCTTTGTGAATACGGCCCTGAATTCCGGGTGCTACGTACATTTGAATAATAGCCCAAAGCTTGGGAACAGAGCATAAAGTCAAAATCAAAAGCTCAAAGAAAGCTCAAAAGACAAGGACATGACCTCGTACCTCTCTTCGTCATTTGGTCCACCGTGGCTTTTACCGAACGGGTTAAAATGACCTCCGGTTGATGTGCATCCATTACTCATGTCACTGGATGCATGGACGTGGAACCCGTGAAGATTGACACTGGTTGAGTCTATACCAGACACATTGCCAGATACACTCAGAGTACCACCCCTTGACTGAAAAAATAAATAATAATATTAAAACATCTTCAATTAATGGACTGTCATTTTTGGCACTCAATCGACTCTCCGGCAAAACCATGATGTCTAGTTATTGTTATTACTTGTTGTATTCGTTGTAGTTTCTTTTAAGTCAATACGGGTTTGCCGTACTGTTGTGAAAACTCTTTTAAGAACGATGCAACACTACGACTAGTAAAACTAACGATACTTATCTAACATTCTAGTTTAGACGGACATCTTTAAGTCCACTTACCGACTGCTCAAAGTTAAGTGTCCCAACGACTTGGTTTTTATCCTTGATGTCATCTGCCAGGTCAGAGTTTACTTGTAAGACGCATGTTGCACGAACCTTCGTTTCAGCCTTAATGGGACAATGAAAATAATACTAGATTGTACAAGTATGGATAATTTAAAGTTTATTATTAAAGTCAGTATATTTCTGTATTAATGTTTCGTGTTGTACTAACTTACAACATCAAATGAGTGATACTAATTATTTTGTACAACTGTTAATTACCAGTACTAACGATTCCCAAATGGAGCCTGATTCGGCAGGGCAATATTAATTCACTGATAAGCAAAGTTAAGCGGGGAGCCAGTCAAAGACAATGCACATGACGTGGCATTTCGGCTGGTATCATTGTCTGTTGAGCAAAACAGTTTAAGGCTTCATAAACCCCCCAATGTTCCCATACTTTAACACACGATCTTTTTAGCTTGTACACAAGTCCCTCAACTCCAAAGAAGACAAAAATAATTTAAAGAATTCCTGAGATTCCGAGAACATAATGAAGACACATTGGGGGGGGGGGGTGCACCATGCCACATATCGAGCACCAAATGTAAGGCTAAGTCTATTCTTGTCCGTAGCTCTATAATGTATGCTACGCCACCGAATCACACCTACCAGCATGTTGATTAATTTGTGCTTGCTGTTAGTTTTATCGTCCAAGTGAAAAACCATTTCATCATATGGAAATTATTCAACAAACATCCCAAGCGCCAAACTGTGGGCTTTCATCTCCCAGTTTTTATATATTTTAAGAACATACAACCAGTGAACATCAGACGAGTTGTCGCACATAGCTCTGATATTGAAGACAAACATGTCTTGTTCCAATAGACCATTTTGTTTTTGCGAGTTCGATGTTGAATACTGTTGGTCATTACTAAATTTAGCACTACTAAATTTGGATTCCACTAACTATATGCAGTGCTGTTACGTCACATGGTTCAGAAAATCGTGTATAAAGCACTAATAATGGGAAAAGCCTGGTCTCATTGTGCTATAATTGTGTATGGTGCTTGCCATCTCTTTGAAAACAACACAAAAGCTTGCATCGAGCCAACAATTTGTGTCATGGCAACAAGCTTGAGGACTTCCACACAAGAGGTCACTTGTGACGAAGCGAAATTCAATGTACCAGCAATTATTCTAGATGTAACTCGCAAATGGTTTTACTTCACAAGCCATTTGCGAGAAATGTACCATCCAAAGTGCCATGGTCCGTTACTTGGTTCTCCAAAGATAAGAAGAAAACAATATTAGTTCTTGATGTCACGGTGTAAATTATAATAATGATGAAGACGACATTCAAATTTTAACTGTCAGATGTTTCAACTAATAAACATAAAACACGAAGCCCAGGTGAAATCTGTCACCGAAATGGAAAGCTTTTAAAAAACAATAATTATTGCTTTATCAACGGTTCTTTATACTTTCAGTGACAACAACACCGATAGATAATAATGTTTAATGCTTCGTCCATTGTTATCGGAAAACAGATGTGCTTGTTTGAATTAGAGAAGCATTAATCGGGTTCGAAAATCATTATCGCAGCCAAATAGGCCTACAGAAAATTGGTTTTTATTAGGACCATAATATTAGGAAAAACTGTTATCAACCTTTTGGCTAAATTTCATTTAATAATAATAATATAATGGACATTTGTAGTGCGCCATATCTGTCAGAAAGACACTCCTGGCGCATAGAAAAGTGACTCTGCTAATGACGATACTTAGAGCTTAGACTAAACAAGTGAGTTTTCAAGTTAGTTTTGAAGCTGGAGAGAGTGTCTATAAGTCTGAGGTTCAGTGGAAGAGCATTCCAAAGAGATGGTCCACATGTGAGAAGGAACGGTCTCCCCCAGGTATGTTTAGAACGAGGAATGTTGATTTATTGAATAAAAGTTTCTCTTTATGGTTTACTGATAGCTAGTCATGTCTACTTATTCTAATGTAGTCGTCCATAATGGGGCGGTTCTTCTCTGTAATAAATAAACAGATTGCCTACAAAATATGCTAAGTTGCTAATTGTATTTGTAAACATTGAAATATTTTGGTTGAATGTTTTCGTTTGTCACAAATTACAAAACTCAAAAGTGCACACATCTAGACTGAGTGTAACCTCACTTCCAAGTTGTGGCTATTTAATATGAGAGAGAGAAAAAGAAATAAAACATTTCTTAAAGAAAAGAGTCTTAGATCTAACCTGTAGTGCATTCAACAGATTCCGCAGTACGGTGGTGCTCAAGGGTGAGGCGACTGTGAGAAGATAAGATTGAAATAATTTAATGCATAAGAAATAAAACAAAAGTCACTCAGAACCACGAAGAATACACCTCTTTGGGCATGCCGTGGTGATGTGTTCGGACCTCTTTGGGCATGCCGTGGTGATGTGTTCGGACCTCTTTGGGCAGGCCGTGGTGATGTGTTCGGACCTCTTTGGGCATGCCGTGGTGATGTGTTGCCTCTTTGGGCAGGGCGTGGTGATGTGTTCGGACCTCTTTGGGCAGGCCGTGGTGATGTGTTCGGACCTCTTTGGGCAGCCGTGGTGATGTGTTCGGACCTCTTGGGCAGGACTTGGGATGCTTTGGACCGTCTTTGGCAATACGCCGTGGTGATCTAATGCTACTTCCAGCATTGGGAGGAGTGTGCTGTGTTCGACCTTATTATTTTGGGCATGCGTGTGTTTTCCTCTTTGAAAAACATTGTGCATGTAAGTTGGCACCTCTTGGCAGCCAATATTATGTTTCAACCTCTAATTATTAAGTGCTGAATTAAGTTTCATTTCAATTAGTGAAGAGTTGCCAGTCGTAATCATGTGCTTCGGACACCTATTTGGCACCCCGTTGGTGAAGTGGTTCGGACCTCTTTGGGCAGGCCGTGGTGATGTGTTCGGACCTCTTTGGGCAGGCCGTGGTGATGTGTTCGGACCTCTTTGGGCAGGCCGTGGTGATGTGTTCGGACCTCTTTGGGCATGCCGTGGTGATGTTTCGGACCTCTTTGGGCAGGCCGTGGTGATGTGTTCGGACCTCTTAGGGCAGGCCTTTGGGCAGGCCGTCGTTTCCAATACGCCCATGTCTAATCTAAATGCCTACTTCCAGCAATTGAGGGAGTTGCTTATAGTTTTGAATATTTTCTTTTATTAAATTTTTGGTGTATTCTTGTTTTCTCTTTAAAAATAATTTGTGTCACAATACAAACCAGAAGTGGCATATCTTGACGCAGCAAATAATTACTCGTTTCAACTCCTCTAAAATTACTTTTAAGTGCTAATATAAAGTTTCATTTCAAAATTAAGATGAAGAGTTGAACAACAGTTCGTAAACTCAGTGTGCTTGCCCCGAGAAGCATGCCTATATATCGATCGACTCCCATCGTCTGGGGAAGTCCGAAGTCCGAATGATTTCCTATATAAAAATTATCATGAGACAAAGTCCGACAACATCTGTTTTGTTGTGTTTACATTTAATAATTATTTTTGTTAGAATAATAACAATAATATGTAAACAAAGATAATTGTGATGAACCATGCATTATGTATACATTGACACCTGTTATTTTGCTACCCTCACAAAAAGGCTGCATGTGCAGATTGGGGCGCCATGTTAAAACATAGAACAAGGACAGGTATGATACTTTCTTCAACAAACTACAGTGTTTAAGTAGTTTAAAGACACTGGACACCTTGGTAATTGTCAAAACCCAGTCTTCTCACTTGGTGTATCTCAACAGTGCATAAAACAACAAACCTGTGAAAATTTGAGCCCAATTGGTCGTCGAAGTTGCGAGATAATAATGAAAGAAAAAACACCCTTGTCACACGAAGTTGTGTGCTTTCAGATGCTTGATTTCGAGACCTCAAAATCTAATTCTGAGGTCTCGAAATCAAATTCGTGGAAAATTACTTCTTTCTCAAAAACTACGTTACTGCAGAGGGAGCCGTTTCTCACAATGTTTTATACTATCAACAGCTCTCCATTGCTCGTTACCAAGTAAGTTTTTATGCTAATAATTATTTTGAGTAATTACCAATAGTGTCCACTGCCTTTAAATCTATTGATAAAACAGTAAGTATAGTTACCTGAAATTTCACACAGAACCAGGCATACGCAACCAGCCAGAAGCGCGGTGGCACGGGTCACAGCCATGGCACTTTTCACTGCTTACCCAAACCAACACTTTACCTCAGTGTTATGGAAGCTATCAAGCTATGCAAACCTACTATACGCTGTGTTCGAACATTGCAGGCAATACGTTTATTGTTACCTAAGCTTCCTTGAACTTTGGTCCTTGCGCACTGGGTCGTAACAGGGAAACATGTGGACTTGCCCGGCTCTATTAAAAAACTGCAAATTGCCTTTTTATGCCTGAAAATATATCACCAGTAAATTGAAGCGACCTTTTTATTACGAACATGAGAGATAAACTGTCTGACAGCGGGGAATGCAATGCGATCTCCAAAGCAAATTATGGTTACAACTGTCAGGAGTTAAATTTTTTGAGAAAAATATGATTAGCTGTTGCAAACTGCTACCAACCAAAAGAACCTGTGGTATAAATGCTAACACAAGTTTATTGTCTGACGTTTCGACCCTAGCAGAGTGTTTCTCGAAGGCTAAATGACAACATAACACACAGACACAGGTATATTGGTGTAACAAAAGCAGTTGGGTTGGAACATGAACAGAGAGAGAGAGAGACAGTGCGGCAGACAGCACACAGAAAAAACAAGAGATGAATAACGAAAAAGGAAAAAAGTGGTGGTGAGGGGAGGCGGGTAGAGGATAATGGCTGGTTTGATCACAAGAGGTTGGAAACGCTAAGGGGAAACAAATCAAAGGTGTGAAGAGGGAGAACAAAGTCGTTAATTAGTGAATGAGACAGACTTAAAGTGGAATATTTGTTGGAAAAGGAGAAGGAAAAGACACAAAGTTATTAGTCATTTCCTTCTTGGACGTTCAGATCATAGAGTTATTTTGGTCTGCAGGCGCCTTATCCACAGTTTCTCCCAACATGGTCGAAAAGTCTCTATGTGGTTACCTAGTGCCTCAATGTCCTGTAAAATCACTCCAGAAATGGAGTAATTAGGACGATCGAAGCATTGAAGAGATGTCCTACGAGTGTGTCCAGTTTTGGGTTGTTGACTGTGGATCGCGCTATGGACATAGAAACGTCTTATGACTGTAGTTTTTGTTTCATCTATATATTGAACACCACAAACTTTGCAAGATGGATAGATGAGATTCGTGGTGGTACAGGTGACATGACCGCTTGTCTTATGGGTGAGAAAGTAGGTTGAGAAGGAAATGTAGTAACAGAAAATCTAAAACTTTTACACAAATCAATCGGTGCACGTTGGTCAGAGGGTTGAGATAATTTTATTATAATACTTACAACAAAACAACCCCAAAGTTCATTAAGTTGTTACATTTATTTATTATTATTGCATAACAACCGTTCTTTACATAGTAGTAAAACTCTTCCAAGACCTAGTGGATTAATATAATGTAATATTCAGACGAAAATGATAATGACAAGTTATACTAATTCATTTAATATTTTTTATAGAAATGCTTATAAGGATAAAACTCTGGTTAATAATTTCGCTCTTAAAATTAATAAATAAATTATGGTACACATTCATATTTATAGTTATACATAAGTAACTTCTACAATAAATAGGTTTTTTATAGACATCTGTATAATTATTGCGCAAAAGCGATTTAAAATGTCGATTTACATAAATTTCTCAAATTCTTTGGAATCTCCGAGCCATTATTTTTATCAGGCCTAAAGAAATCATAATCAGTCGCACCTTTTCTATATTCAATTTAAACTCATACGTACGTAGTCTTTGTTCAAGACGTCCTTACGCATGTTGTTGCCCAATAATGGTTTCTGTATACACTGCATCACTGTATGCACAATGTCCAGCGATAGAGCTACCTGTGTGACGCCTTCTCACTGTGAGTTGTGAAAGACCATCCATACAGTGTACAGTAACCAATCGGGCAATCAAGAACGTCTTGCACCAAGACTATTACACGCGTATATTTTCCCCCTACTCACACACAAACAAAATCGGAAGGTTAAGGCTGCAAAGAAGAAGAATGAGAAGAAGAAGAAGAAGAACAGTAAGAGGCAGAAGAAGAAGAGGAAGAGGAAGAGGAAGAGGCAGAAGAAGGAGAAAAGGAAGAAGAAAAAGAAGAAGAAGAACAAGAACAGTAAGAGGCAGAAGAAGAAGAGGAAGAGGAAGAAGAAATCAACAGCTTTAGACCTCTTGACGGTGTCTTAACCCCTGCACACGAAGCGCATTACTAAGTTCTCGTGTTTGATGTTGTTTTTTGTTTGTTTTTTTTCTCGAAAGTACCAGACTACTTTTTGTCAGACGATAATTATGGGAGGAGATTCTGTCACTGAAGTTTATGTGCCATCCCCTCTATGCGGTGAGTTGAGTTGAAACTGATAGCGCCCTCTTTTGAATCAATTTCTTTCAGCCCAGGTTATTTTGCCGAATGGGGGACACGTACACTGGGAGACAAAATCCCCTTGGACAGTGGCATACACATTGGCATAAAATGAAAATACAAGTAACAAGTTTTTAATTAATTCGGTATCTTTAACTGACATGCACACTTCTGAGCAACCGGACCAGTTAAATTACGTACCTAATGGTTGTATATTAAAGGGACACGTTGCCTTTGGATTGGTCGCTTAGGCCAAAAGCGAGTGTGATGAAATTAATGTGATTGGAAAGTTGTTTGAAGAGTAGAGTAATGATCCACACAACAAATATCCCTCAAAATTGTGTGTTTTTCCTTTTACTTAGTGAACTAACACGGTCCGTAATTTTGTGGAGTCAAAATTTGGTTCGACAAAATCGCGCAGCGTTCATGAATAAAGGAATATCACACAATTTCGAGGGATATTTGAGTGAAACATTATATTCTTTTAAAACATCTTTCCAACCATCTCAATTTCATAACAAACGTAGCCAAAAGTGCACAATCCTAAGGAAATGTGTTCCCTTATTGACTCAATGCGAGTGACTTGTTTGAAAAGATCTCATTTAAAAGATGAATAAATTATCAGGCAAAATGTTCATCTCAACGAAATTTATTTTTACTGATCTAAAGCTATACTCGAAAACTATGTACGAAATTAACGCACTCTCCAACTTTAGATGCTTCAATCGCCATACTATTTGGACATGCATCCTGAAATTGTAGCGCACAGTCATGTCACAGTCACGTTATGAAATAATCTAAACAAACACTTGCCGAAATAACTTCACACTTCAAGGAATAATGTGATCAGCCAAAGCTGATTTAGAGACTCAACCAAAATACAACACTTTGCATTCATTACCCCCTCTCCCCCCTCGATACTCACGCGCGCTACTCCCTCCCCCCCCCTCTCTCTCTCTCTCTCTCTCTCTCTCTCTCTCTCTCTCTCTCTCTCTCTCTCTCTCTCTCTCTCTCTCTCTCTCTCTCTCTCTCTCTCTCTCTTCTCTCTCTCTCTCTCTCTCTCTCTCTCTCTCTCTCTCTCTCTCTCTCTCTCTCTCTCTCTCCCCTCTCGCTCATACATGCCACGTTTTATACATGCCATATTTGGACCCTAAACCTACAAATTAATTTGCATAATTATGTATTATACCATTTAACTGCTCTTTCACAGCATTGTCATTGTAACGGTCTTTATCACTAAAGGTTTCTATTTAGTTTTGTTAGGGCAACAATTCCACAATGGAGCAATTTGATTTTACTTGCGAATTGCGGAAGAAACT
The DNA here is from genome assembly GCA_032158295.1 of Pycnopodia helianthoides. Classification (NCBI taxonomy): domain Eukaryota; kingdom Metazoa; phylum Echinodermata; class Asteroidea; order Forcipulatida; family Asteriidae; genus Pycnopodia; species Pycnopodia helianthoides. The sequence continues at coordinate 14,191,312 of CM063261.1, forward strand.
CAATTAATCGTCAATGGCAGATTTGCCCTGTTCTTATAATTTTTCAACTGCATTTCAAATTTGAATATCTCTTTTTATCAGGGAGGGCACAGCTCTCTGAGACCATTTTCTTAACTTTTCAAAGTAAAAGTTAATGGCATAAATGTCTTCATCGACGAACAGAGATTTGCATCAAAAACAGTTTAGTTCAAAGACCATTGGGTCTGATTTCTCACTGCCATGTTGTATAAAACTACAGCAACAGGGGGCGCTATAATTCTATAATCCGTTTCGGAAATCTAGGAGTTGAACAAATAAAATAAATGTTTTTGACAATTATCTTACTAGTTGAGGAAAATATGTTCGGGTGGAGGTAGGTTAGGGTGGTGGCGGGGCCTCTTTGTAACTTTCACAATTAGTATTAACTTGAAGAAAGAAGAGTTTAAAATAGCTTAAGCCCGTGTCTAAATCCACGGCCTTGCCAGTGACTTTGGCCAGATTGCAGTAAGGCCTATTCTTGTTGCACTTGTTGTCAACGGATAGCCAAAGTCGCTTTAATCCGACACGGCAATATTAGAACACAAAATGCTGTTCTATCCCTAGTTGTAACATTAAACTCGATGTTTATTTCACAATGTGGTTATTGTTCATCGCAGATGTCCTTTTACAAAGTGCGCGCATGTCGTTCAAGCTTTTGAAAAGCTTATCACGGAAGACTTCAGATGATGTAGTCGGGCAACTCTTCCATGACGCGATGGCGAAGAGTATGTAGTCCTCGTGTGGATTATATGCAGCACCGTATCCGTCTGGTACCACGGCTCCATAACACATGAACGTGTCCAACTTTGTGAGTACCTAGAATATGTTGAAAATGTCATTGCCACTACAGTAAAACATTAATGGTTAAAAGAGGTGCATTGTGAGAGAAAAAAAAAATTAATAAATAAAAAAATATTTACAAATTTGCACATAACTTACATGGTATAAAACTAATGGTTATGGTGGCAAACCTCCATTGAAATATTTTTTTGTTAGAATTTAGTAAAACAAATTAGTTTTGATCTTGCGAAACCCCAAAATTGATGTTTGAAACGTTGAAAACAATAAAGGTTTAGAAAGGGCAACGCTTTGCAGTATTATCTTTTTTGACTGAAATCGTAGAATTACTTTTTTCTCCATATTTGTTGTATTTTTTAGAGTAACTCTTTCGACGGTAATCAATAAATTAGATTTATTTTTTCATTCAAAGGTTTGATTGATAAAAACCTTTTTAGTTGAGAAGTAGGTTCATTAAAACGTTTCCAACGACGTACATACCCATCAAGAATTAATAAGAACTAGTGCGGTTTAAAAAAAGTAGTAGATCTTACTCACCTGACTTGTGCTCAAGTTAAAGTAATTACTGTGGTTGTATGATTCATCCGCAAAAATATCAGGCATAGGCTCTCCCAATTCTCGCGCGAGTTCGCGAAGTCCCAGAAGGTGGCAGTCAAAGCCTTGTCCCGTTATATTCTGTGAGGCAGAGATCAAACTTATAAGGAAAACTAAAATACTTTTCGGAAAATACTAGAACGTGAGACTAAAGTAATCACTTAAAAAAATTGTTGTTTTAAATCAAAACTTACCATAATGCATATATCTGTTTGTTGTTGGATTGCAGCTCGAAGCAATTCCATTTTTTCTTCTTCCTTCAAAACAAAATTGATTTTAACAAATTAAGATTTTAGTTATACGAATATTTATAAGCACGAAATGTTAACAAATCTCATAAAATATTTAACCTTTAAATTGCAACTGAAGACTGCAAAAGAGAGTGTCATTAAAAATGTACCCGTCACCAAAATGTCTGCAAAAGAAATTGCCCATAGACAAACAGATTGGACTTTATAGAGGGCGCCCGTCAAGTAGACCAGAAGTCGCCTAAAGATTTTTTGTTTAGAAGCAATTTGTCTGAGTTGATCATCGGTTGATATTAAAGTAATTTGGTTCAGATTTAATTTCATATTATTTTCCAGGCTTTGCGGTTTAGACTCTCGAATGGGCGGTGCAGAGGCTGCGTAGGGAGGCGCTGGGGCGGCAGAGCAGGGGCGGCAGCGCAGGGGGGCGGCGTATACCGGTAAATGGGGACGTGCCGAAGGCAGCTGCTTAGAGAGGCGCTGAAGCCTCAGTGCGGGGCGGCGGTAGCGCGGGGCGGCGCAAGGGTTGCGAATAATGTAGGATTGAAAGGAAATATTTTACAAGTTTATCAATTAGTGAAGCAGTCCCACATACACACGACAATGTGCTGGGAGCTAATTTTCGCTATAAAGCAAAACTTTATGAAGATCTGTTTTCAGCAACTACGGTCCACAGCAAAATTATGACAGTGACACCAATGTTTCTGCAGCTTTAGTGTTAAAAACTCCGTTAACATCTCCGGCAGTCTTAATATGGAAGCGATGACATGAGGGAGTGTATCACCGTAAACTCTGCCCTCGTTTCCCTCATTGGGAGGTGATTTATCAACTTATCCACTCTCTCAATTGCCCCAAATGAAAAACAACTCTGCCCTCAGTCCTGAGTCCGCGTCGGTACAGAGCACCTACCGTAGCAGTTCGATCCCCGACCATCGACCGGGCAAACTCTAGAGCCTCAACCGTAGCAGCCCGGATGTTGTCGACTCTTCCCTCCTGGAATCGCCGAGTGGAAGCGCTCTCGTAAGTTGACGTCAGGTGACCGTAGATCCTGTGTCGGTGAAAACGAAAAGAGAAACAGACTACAATGTGACTGTATTTAGCAATTGGTGCTCGATATGGGCTAGAGGGTTACCTTCCCTCCTATTGTGTCTTCATTGTGTGCTTGGTATCTCAGGAATTCTTTGGAGGATTTTTTCGGGGGTAGTTCTATACAAGAGGAAAATAGTGTGTTATAGTATGGGAACATTGGGGGGGGGGGACACCCTCTACCCCATATCTGGCAGGCTACAGTATTTAGTACAAATTATGCAGTGTTAAGGTTCAGACTACTTTCCCTGCTGACACAGTTATGGTCCTCCCACCAAAATCAATAGAAGTTCCATAAAAAGAAACAAAGATGGACTGAAACCACGGAAATTGTACATGTAGCGATTCAGACAACGATAGTGAATCTACTTAGGCTGTATCCAAATTGGCGGCTACAGCTACGGCTACGGCTGTTGCTTAGGACGTACTATACTTCAATGCATGATGATGCAGAAATTAGCCGTAGCCGTAGCCGTAGCCGCCAATTCAGACACGGCCTTTGGTCTGCATGTGGTTGGTCCCAGTTAATATGCCAACACAACGGTAGATCTGAAAATCATTTCACAAAATAACGCACCGACTATTTCTCTTGCAACTGTGTATTACCATTACATATACTTGTATATAGGAAAAAGAAAATATTCATGAAAATGTTTCATGGTGACATAAGTCTTTACCTGTAGTACGTGAACTGTAGTGCAATCTGAATGAACGCATCCGGGCTCATGTTTTGTGATTTAGGAAACCCCTTGCCATACTTTGTGTACCTGTGAAGCTTGAGATCAAAATCATCCACGTGCCTGTTGGGAGAAAAAAAATAATAAACAGCACACTGCATCATCAGGTTGGTATCTCTTTCAGTTTCATTAAGGAGTTAAAGGATTGATGTAGAATTGTATGCGTGGCACCTACAAGTAGCCACGATTCTGAATAAAGCCAAAACTTCAGTGTAGCCTAAATCATAATAGATATAAAATAAAGCACCAAATCTAAATGTAGCCCGAACTTCAGTGTAGCCTAAATCATAGCAAAAATAAAGCACAAGATCTAAATGTAGCCCGAACTGAATTGTAGCCTAAACCATGATAGATATTTTTTTTTTAAAGCACCAAATCTAAATGTAGTCCTCAGCCCTGACCTCTTTTATGTATAGCGTTGATGCTACTTTTAGGTGCAGGGTCGGTTGGTGCTACATTTTATGTTGTTGTTGTGGGAAATTTGATGCTGCTTCTGGCGCAGTAAATGACCTTTACGCTGTGACTGTTTTTACAACGACATATTTAAATGACTACGGTACAACATAAAACAGCCGTTAAGAGCTGCAGCTGATCTGTCTATCCCTTTAGAATTAATATTGTCAAATAAATTCTCAATGAAGATAAAATTCTACCTATCCATTCGTATTCTAGCCGTCTCGATGTCTTGGATTGATTCCTCTGAAAGTTTCCATCGGAGAACTCGTGGGCAAGGTAGCTCACATATCGACTGAGCCCTCGTCAACTTTCGCTTATGCGTCTCCGAATCACTTTTTATGACAGGCATTAAAAACAAACGGTTAGATACAATAAAAATGGCATGCATGAGGAAATGTGTTTATAGAACTGGTTTTGCAATGAATTGTTAATGTAGGCTTGTTTCACACCCCATTAACTTCATTGTAGTATGTAGGTCGTGTTCGAATTGAGCGTCGCTGAGACTGACTTTGGCTGTTTCATTTGGCTCGAAAGGTAGTGGTCAAGCCGCAGCCAAAGCCGAAACCGTCACATTGGACGTGACTTAGAGCAGCAAGTAATCATCTCATTAGGTCTCAAAGAAATTATTTATGATAGTCATTCACTGGAGATAACAATGTTAATGCAATCATAGTGATCCAACAAGAGTCGCATCAAAGTCGTTTCTTCATATACACGACTTGTTTTTTTTAGTTTTTTGTTTTTATACTTTTGCTTGTTTGTTTATTTGTTGGGGTGTTTGTTTATATGTTACGGTGTTGTTGTTGTTTTGTTTTGAATTTTTTTTTACAGAGATATGAGACTTATAACTAAGGTACTTTACATGTATTGTTACAGGGACAATACAAGGACCGATGATCAATACGCAAATATGCAAAGAGCTCTCGACCCACTTGTTCAAGTTTTGCAAATCATGCTTTTGCGTCAACCATTAAGTTTTAAAATGAAGAGCTGTCAAAATAGTAAATACTCATTAGCCTTACATATATCTGAGCAGATGTTCCACCAGCTGGACGACTGCTACGCCCTCTGACGGCGAGTGTTCGTAATTAAGCCCACATGTCCCGTCATCTCCAATGATAAACTATGCACATAAAAAGTATGCAAATTAATTAACGTTAGCATATCTCTAAACGGGATTTATAAATTTATTAGTATTGTTGCGCCGAGGTTGTCCAGGCATTGCTATACCTGACACTTCAAACGTCATCATTTTATTTGCTGTTAATAAAAGAAATTATTCTGAATGCCGTGGAGAATATTTTTTACCCGAAAGTACAAAATCTTCTTCGTCTTATATTCTAGCCGCAGGCAAATACTTGGGAGAAATAAAGTCAACACCGTTGTCAATTCCATTGAAAAAAAGAGACTCAAGCATTCATCGAACGTTTCGATGTAAGGTGATTAAAATATTACAGGGAGTGCCTGGCGAAAAAATTGTACAAATCACTCTTGATTTGAACGAATTATCAACGGCCAAGGAACAGCAGTTTTCCGAGGTTGGGGAAAGTAACTGAATTTAGGGAATATATTATACAGGAGCACAAACTCAATGAGGCTCACTCCGGGGTCGACGTCAAACGTTCGGATACACGGAAAGAGATAACTGAATTTGAGTTTGTAGCAAGTCAATATGCCCCTGGCTTTTTTTAGTGCACTTATTTGATAAAGCTATATGGCTGAAAAAGATGGGCCTTTTTTTTGTTTGTTTCAACGGGCCATCAAAATGCACTTCTTGTTTCGAGGAAGCCTTTTTAGGAAATATTGTTTTTATATATCAATCTTTAAAAAGCATGACGCAAATTTCTTATTGATTGATGAAATTGAGTTATTTTTCACTCTGCCTATATTGCAAGAGTGGATTGAGAGGAAGGGGCTGAGAAGGGGGCTAGGTCCGTCGGGGGGGGGGGTATGCTATTACTTGTCGCGCTAAAGTACGTGGTGACAGTAATTTAACAAAGGTCTTGGAGATAATTCCAGGTGCGATTGGGAGATTCTCCTATACATTTAGCGCAGCTTCTTCTCCACGCTATAGACCTTTCTATCGCAACGTCACATGTAGACCGAGTTTTTAACCAACCAAGGTTGGAAAACTATGGGAAGCCATAAATGCAAAGCATAATCAGATAGCCAGAGTTTGTAACAATGTTACACAAAGTATGAAAAAATACTGTTCAATTTGTTGGAAACAAAGTGACCATTCATGGGATGTATTCTTTTTAATAATTGAACGTTTGCTGAAACGTTGAATTTGGTCATAACGTCTGTCAACACGACTGCCTGTTTTGCTAACATTTGTCCGTCCATGCCAGCCATCGATCAACAACAGAAGGATCTAGTGCTAAACAAATGTCGGGGGGGGGGATCAGTCACGAACAAAGCACATCACTTTGATCATGGTATGAACTGTTCATAGCTAAGCAGCTCCATAAAAATGGACCTGCTGTGTTGATTTTGTAAGCGTCAATTCTTGAATTAAATCTGTACTCTGTATAACATTCATTGATTTCTCAATTTGATCGCTGGCCGTTGATCAAATTCAAATTGTATCTTCAAAGTGTCAATTAAATAGTCTTGTATTATGACGTATTGAAAACTTCAAGCACTTCACTTTTGCAACCGTGTCAAGTGGGGGAGGGGGCGGGGAAGGATAAACCTTTTTCATACACATTTGCCAACAATTTGGTCAATCAAGTATTGAAGGGCACTTCAAAGACTAATTAATTGATTTGTTGCCCACCTGCATAGTTTTTGTCGAACCACCTGTTTCCACTATTTAGAGCTGTCCCACCACCGTGAAGCATCTGATGGGCCAATGGTTCATCGTCTGCATCAATGGGCTTACCCACTTCAGCAGGGGGGTGTCCCATATTTGCATCAAGACAAAGTACAAAAATACACCTCTCGATCATGTCCAATGAATCTCGGTTAGTTGAAACTGTAGGAATTTGTAGGAATAAAAGAGGTAAGAATAGTAGATATGAAATATTGTAAGGAAAATGTGCGCAAGTGACCGAAGCCGGGGTTACAGAATCCTTTATAAAAACACAATATTTTTATCTAGCTTATGTTTCACTTTGCCATTATCAAAACAATAATAGTCTGGCTTCATCCGCCATTTTGGATCCAATGCCGAAACAATGCCATGCCTTTAAGGTAAATGACTTCGATGCATGGGCTTCGATGCATGGACTTCGATGCATTGACTTCGATGCATTGACTTCCATGCATGGACTTTGATGCTTTGACTTCGATACAAGGGCTTCAATGCCATGGCTTCGACACAGTCTCTAATTCGAAAGGTTATAAAACTTAATCACTGTAAAGTCAGGATGTAAAGAACAAGCAATTGTATTTTAGTATTTCGCTGATGTTCACAAAACCAGAATGAAAGGTTGTACAATCTTGAAAACTATGGGGAGGGAGGTAAATTAACAACATCAAAATACACACAAAATAGCGCGGTGATGTGTGACGTCTTTCCACAGATCACCATATACATTGGTATGAAGAAAGCCTGCATATATTTGCCTTTCCAATGTAATTGCAAATACATCAGCACTGTGACTTCAATTTCTCTCTCTCTCGCTCTCTCTCTCTCTCATTTTCTCTCTCGGTTCCGAAGAAGGAAAAGGCACGAGATTTTGAGAGGGAGACGTCGTACGATTCTAAGCTATCACTGCCACAGTTGATTAATAGTTGCAACTTCCGGGCATGATCCGAATCCTATAATATATTGGTTGCTTAAGGCACATTCAATCAGGGGGAGTCGGTGTGCTTTGGATAGTAGGTGCGATGACAGAATGGAGAGATACATATTGTGATTTGTATTTGGTGCTTGGGTTTGAGGACGATCTTGTGTCCTAGATATGTCCGAGTCGAGGAAGAAATCTCATATAGCTCGACTGTTAGTGCCTTTTTGAAATATTGTCTTCTACTAATAAATTGTATTGAGGGGTGGGTGGGATGATCAATACGATTTATTACAACTCCCCCACCACCCTCAAACATGATTACACCCGTTTTATTGATTTTAAGTTAGAATACACAACTTTTCATCTCATATAATGCATTAATCTCACATATCGAGTTCGGTAAATGTTTTTCGTTAGAGTGAGAGATTATTTTGCATGCTTGACGAGTGATAACGTAATGCGGGTTGTTATTTCATTCTTTAGATTCTAGTCAATTAGATTCTCACAGTGATTCAATTTATAATCTCTAGTCAGAAAGCTGGACAAACTATACTCAGTACAAAGTATCACTTCGTGAATTCTCCACCAATGAGTGGATACTAATATGTCACATGTTCAAATCCCACCAATGATAACATCGCAGAATTCACACGTTGCGCAATGACAGCAAAGTCTGGTCACTCCCCCTCCATACCGCCAATGAATAGCCAGATTGCAAGTCACATATGTCATTTTCCATTCCTTGCGGCAATGAGAGAATCTGTGCGGTCCTGGTCGTGTGAACAATCTCGTTCTTAAGACCAATGCCTCCACATGACTGCTCAACATATCTATCTGAACAAGTATAGTTAAAGGCCCTGTACACTATTGGTAAGATCGAAAAACACAAATGTTCACAGATTCACACATAACTTACATGATTTAAAGTAAGTAATGGTAGAAAGGGTTTCTTAAAATATTTTAATTTGCACGAACTGCCAGGCTCATAGCTCCGATCAAGTCACGAGCGAACCTACTACATCACAAGCTTCATCGAAATTAATGAGTTGACAAATAAACCAACGCCTCGCTCTACGTGTAGTCACCATTTAACACGCAGTGTTAAGCCCATGGCAAATATCTGACGTCACTACTGGAAATGATTCCTATGCTACCGTAATGTCTATTAACGTTTTGCACGAGATCATGGGGGTATTAGGTTCACTCAACACCTCGTGTGTTTGCGTTTAGAGCCAGATATTCTAGCCCTTACTTATTTACAAACACTTAACTCATGATATCAAGTTATCATGAAATAAGTATGCAGAAAATGACGGGTCTTTTCCTATAGGATATACGTCATACAAAAGAATAGATGCATATAATATTGTTCTTCTTCTCCCTTTATAGCTTTATTTGTAGCTCCTTCTTTAAGTGGGTATTAATGGCCTCATAATAAAAAGCCTTCATAATTATATGTTTTTCGACTTCATTGATCTTATGGAGAGACGACACTGATCTCTTTTATTGGATATTGTTATATTCCTTCACACTGAAGGTACTGGCTAACATGTTGCTACACCAATGTGCCTAGTACTGCAATGTACTGACTAGGAAAAGCCCCCCCCCCCCGCCTCCATTATGTGTGCATTATTATTGCGTGTCACTCAGATTCCTTGAGTGTCTTCTTTGTCTTTATGGTAAACAAGAAGTATAGTCTCTCCCGAGCTAATATGGCTCATTAGACCGGTGTTTATATCCATTTTGATTGGAATTAAACGACTGAGAATATATGTATCCCCTGGACAGTATGCCATAAATTCCATCGAATGTTACTCCCCAGCCCTCAACGGTACTCATTTGTACACCTGGCTGGAGAGAAACACGTATGACAAAGTGCCTTGCTCAAGAACACAAGTGTCGCGACTGACCAGGCCAGAATGCAAACCCACATTCTGTAAATTACAGAACTTGAGTTCACCGCCATAGACCACTCAAGGGTACCTTCAGTATCTTGCAAGGCACCCAATGGGATGGTTTTTCTATCCAGTCCATATGATAACAATATCACTAACATGAAAATGAGGACTATATGGACCGTTGGTGAGGTTTACTCCCAGTGCTGGGACCAGATCTATGAAGTTGTTGGCCACAAACAAATATTTGCTTCGCACGAGTTGCAAGAAGCAATTTAACTGTTGACTTGTGCCACTCAAATTTGCTAAGCAACGTTGTCCACTTAACGCTTAAAGCTTAATAAAATAAGTCCTAGAGCCAATGAAATAAGGTTGTTCGGTACAAACAAAATATCTTAGCACAGAAAAAATATTGATTTGCAGAAAAAGGTTACAAGCCCAAGTGCCAGTAGTTTGTATTTATTCTGACTGGTACACCTCTAATTTATTTTTGTTTCATTTAATGTTTCCACTAAGTAAAATAATTTGCTTATCATAAAATTGGATCCTCACCACGTGTAAAATGCCTGATGCGTATATACTTCTCCATGGTCAAAATATCGTATTGCATGAGCGATGAAAAAAAACGTGAATTAGAGTCGGACAAAAGATGGGGAGTTCTGAACGTGCCTTTCCATTCTTACGAATGTAGACACGTGCACGGGGACTGTGAATACACCGTAGTATTAAAATGTCCGATTGTGTGTGACAAATTTGTTTTTATCTTCTTTGAAATGTAAGTAATTTTATGTCTTGGTGCAGTGTCACATCTTTTCAATTATAATAACGATATTCCGTTCAGATTAATTTTGCATTATTTTGTCCTGTCCGTCAATATTACATAGAAACAGTCATTGACCCTTTCCCCCTAATGTAATGAAAACAAAACAAGAAATTAAAATAAAAGAAAACACAGGAGGCCGGGAGAAAAAAAGGTAAGAAAAGACATAGGAAAGAAAAGAACAGAAAAGGGGAAAAACCCACTTCAAATCGTCTTGGTGACCGCTTTTTGAGCAAGTCTTAAATAATGTATCGAAAAGACTTAAATAAAATACTAAGATGTCAGATTACATGAGCCAAATTCCTCGTTTTTTATCGGCCTTGTCAACGAGAACTTGTCGCCAGTAAACCCTTAAACTCACACAGTGTGGCGAGCTCCTTGCTCAATTACTCGACTGACTGCCCAGTTAATTGTACGGCGCGCCGCTTGCATAATGACATTAAAATGTCAGAAATTATTTAGCTTTCCCAAACTTATGAAAGATTAATTAACCTTTAAGGCGAGTTAGTGCTATCGGTTTGAAATCCGTTGGTTTTAGGCAGTCAGTCGCACTAGATGTATTCATAATTTATCTTGACTTACACTCTATGGCTGATCTTAAAACAGCACGGTATGTACAATTTCAACGAGAGAGCTTAGAAGTCGGCAGTTCTCTGGCTCAGCAGCTCGGAGAAACTCTGTACACAATGCCAGTGATGTATGCAATAATAAATTACGACTGATAAATAGCTAGAGGCATTATGGAACAAACGCGTGGTGTTTGTCCCAAGCTATGTAGAACACCTCGTGGCCATTTGAAACTCCACTTTGAAATGGCGGGCTGTCGTCTCGTAGGAGTCTTAACCTAGGGTGGGTGGCTCAGGGATGCGTGGTTTGTGGTACACAGTGTGTTTTAGGTGTACTTTTGGGCGTGGTCAAGCTATCCGAAAATTGACTGACTTTCAGGCTATGGCTATAGCTTCGGCCAAAAGGACGTGTCAATGTGAATTACTGAGTGATCTAGCCACAGCCGCAGCCAAGGCTTCAATATAAACAGCCATTAAAGTCACATTACTATGTCAACTCACACCCTCTATGTACAATCAGTCCCTGGTAGTGGCTTAATCGGGGGTGTGGGTAGGGGCGATAGCCCCGCCCCTCAGCCGCTTAGAACCTTGTCACCCCCCCCCTCTTTCCCTCGAAGTGAGATCGAAAAAACTGCGCAAATGATTGGTTCGAAGCTTAAAGTGGCCCCAACAAAATAATAACAAATAAATTGAAATATATAAAATATTATATAGAAAATATGACCTTCCCCCGCTTGCCGCCTAAATGAAACTGTCTGGTGACTCTATCGCTCCTTGAGCTACTATAACATAAATGTGGACACAAAGCTTTAATCATTACTGTCAGCTATAAAAGACAATTCACTTCATTAAACCACAGTCATTTAGTCATATACATTTGTCGTATGTTATCATTAACTGAAACACTCCAGTTTGAACCGTTGCTGAAAGGTGACCAACGGTGAAGAATGTCTCTGCGATGTTATTACATTCTATGTTCTCCCCATTCCTCCCTGTGGATTCTATTGATACCAACCTTTGATCAATCTCTTGCGTGCATGTGCCCACTCAACCCTTCCCATGGTGGAGAGTAGACCGAGTACGTGCGGGTCGGGGTTCTCGGCGGAGACGTCCACGATTCGCTTCAGCTGACTCAACAAGTCCTGCTCGCTCAACCGCTTAAAATTCACGATCACATCCAGTACAAAAAACTGACCAAAAGAGAAATAAATAGTTAGTTTCTTAAAGGTATTAACCATTTTGGTACAAGCTCAAAATCAGTGTCCACATTTTGTGTGATTCAACATATGCATGAACAAACAAACCTGTAAAAGTTTGAGCTCAATTGGTCATCGAGGTCACGAGAAAATAGTGAAAAGAGATCTTATGTGTTTTCTGTTTTTTCAAATTATCGCGCGCGATAATTACTATTGTTTTAGTATTCGTTTATCAGAAACGATAGCATTTTAGGCAGAAATATTTTAAGAACCCTTTCTACCATTACTTACTTTAAATCATGTAAGTTATGTGTAAATCTGTGAACATTGTGTTTTTCGATCTTACCAATAGTGTACAGAGCCTTTAAACAAGGTCACGACTGTATTCATTTAGACATTCAAAAAGTATGTCCTGAAGAAGAAACAGTGCCGTTATAAACAGTAATCACAACTTTGCTCTGGTGTTAAATGTATTTGTGTTAACAGTTTGATTGAACATTATCGGCGGACTCGATTGATTTTCTTTATTACGTCAAACTCACAATTTTGCTTCACAAATTATCTTATGTTGTTTTACAGTGTTTTCCTCTTAAATTCACCGTAGTCACAATCATAATTTAAATCAACTTTGTATGTCATGCTTATAAACGTTGCACACGAAGGTGCACCGTGACAACTTAATAAACCAATGACAGAAATTAATGATGGCCCGGTGATTGTGTTCATTAAGCTAACTTGTCCGTGAAGTCAACAGTCACCATTCAATAAGCCCTTGGGCAATTTAAGCCAAGCAAGCTAAAACAGTATGTGGACAAATAATTTACTGTCGTAACGGCACATGAGGTTACATATTTGAATTGCTTCGCCTTAAGTCATACAAAATGGCTACTAGAAATATTTGAATAACGTAACCGCTGGTACCTGATTGTTACATGCCACTATGATATGTTCAGGTTCGGGCATGACGCTACTCGTAGGGGATACAAGGTTGTCTGCTACCTCCCCTGGTACCCGGTATGACGAGAATAGACGGTAATATTGCTCCATACATAGTGGCTGCCCTGGCTTGCAGTAACGGACTCTATCTACCGGCAGGGCTCGCCTAAGAAAACAAGAAATATCTAAATGACTGTACAATTTCTTAACAACAAATTGAGCTACATTTTAGAAAGCAACTATTAAAGTAGGAAGTATAGCTTATCAAATTATTTGCTAAAGCAACATTTGTTGTGCACCAGTCACGGCCAATATGCATCAAATGTTATTTTGGCCGGTGACCCATTTCCACTGAGCAAAATGTTCCCTTGCCTAGCAATGTTTGTGCTATTCATCTCGATGAAGGGCTCAATTTGTAGATATTAGTATTCGTGCAACCATCTTTTTTTTCCCCCGTTCGAATGAATGTAACCAAACCGAGGCTAGAAAGATGAACTCTGACCCCATTCCAATACATTGAGAACCAGTACTAAATGTTGTTATTAACTACATGGAGCGTGGTCATATACCTCTGCTCTCCATTTTAATGTGATTGGTTCGAGTCCCGCCTTGGCCGCATGTGAGTTCCCTATAGGCCAGGGCTACACTTAGACTACCTGGTCGGGTCTACATTTAAACCCGGGTTGGTCCAATTTGGGTATTATTGGCAGCACAGGCGTGTGTGCGTGTGTTAAGTGTATGGTACTACTTATGGTGCATAAACAATTTACATAACAGCGAACTTATGACATTTTGCAAAAGGTGCCTGGAGGGGTTTTAGCTAGTGTTGGTCCAAAACCATAATCCTACGTAGTCCAAAAATAAATGTTTTTTTTTTTGGGGGGGGGGAACTGATTAGCATTCTACATGTACTTGTCAATCTGTTGCAGTTTTGACCGTTCAGGTCAAAGTATTGTTTTTGCACTCTAGTTTCAAATTTCAAAAGGTTAGGATTAACATTAAGCCACAAACACTCATTAGGATTAACATTAAGCCACAAACACTCATTTCTAATCGCAGCTTAATTTAATCTTGTTTTGTAGTTATTTGTCGGCGATGTCAACAAGCTTCTTTGACGTATTCTTGTTTTAACTATGGTACTTTTTGTTGCTTTTCTGGACATGAAACAGCAAATTACTGAGTGGGTTTTATGTAAGGCACAATCAGGCATTGCCTTAAGAAATCTATCTATAATGAAAGAATCGTCCCTGGTAACCCGTTTTTCTTTTTTGTTTCGGTGAAACGATTTGTTTTCGTTCCTTTGAATCAAATTTGCCTCGCACATATTGTTGGCCTCCTTTTGACGATGATCACTTTTGCTATTATTTTTGTTTGTGTATAATGAGGAAATGGCACGAGGCCTGACAAATGTCGATATCAACAGCAAATTAACAAGCAAGGATCTCAATTTTTGAAAGCAATTCATTTAGTTTGAACTAAATTGTTTAATTTCTTTCCGTCTATTGTGCTATCATTTTCTTTGAGGTCTAACAAGTTAGTTTTAGTGATCATTACTTAAGCTCAGACAGACACGCTTTAATATTCAAACCATAAACTTCCAAACCCATTTAGGGATAAATTATACCCAACAAAAAGTTATTAAAGAAAAGCAAAGAATAAACAAATCTGGAGTGCGGTTCACTCGACTCGAAGATTTGGTTTACAGAAGAAGAAAAAAATACCGTTAATAAAAATGTTTTCCAGTTATCTAATGACATTAATAGAATTGCTCGCGCTCTCAAATTAAAAAATCAATGACTGTAATTACTGTTATCAGTATGTAAATGTACTTAGGCTTAGCTCCTACGGAGTCAATGTTATTTCAAGATAATTCTATTCTGGACCATCCTCGTTTCATCTTCTTTGTGGTACTTGGGGTACTTTTAAATTGCTCATAAACCAGAAAAGGATTGGTGGTGATGGGAAGATATGAAATCTTGACTTACGCATCAATGATGACTTTGTAATCTAATATCCCAGATATAAGCTTTGCTGCAAACCTGAAAGAAATATAGATATATATATAAACGATTTTAAACGTTAATGTTACGATGTTAAATTATTGGATATTTTGACTGGTAAAAGCTGGAAAGGGCTAGAATGAACATTGAAACGAAATTAATTTTGGAAGGATCCATCCGGTAAGGAGGGTAGCACAGCTAGCCCCGTTCGAGGGAAACCACTTGTTTTAAACTTTGATCTTAATGCTCTTTATATCCCTTGGCAAACCCTCTACTATTGTTGTGATTAAAAAAGGTATAAATGTTATTATATTCAACCAAATACTCAGTGGATAAGTCAATAAATATTAACTGTACAAGGCAACCATTTTGTATACTTTACTTTCTGTGGTCCCTTTCTCTATAAAATCGGTTTCATTATTTTTCTCTTTTGTTTCACTGTCATAAAGGTTTTCAAACGTCATGTGACGTACGGTCTCAATCTAGAACTTTTATTTCAATTATGTTCATAGTGTTTCTTTAATTATCATGGAATATGAATCAGGAGTATTTTGAACACTAGACGCCAGAACACACTTGAAATGTTGCTATTTTTATTTGCTTTGTTTCAGTGATTAAGTGACATAGTTTACAAAATGTTTATAAACACTTCATGCAGCTCAGTAATCAAACACAAGCTAATTGATATCGCGTACTTATCACAGGAATTCTAATCTTCAACGTCAACCAACTCGTCAGTATATCCATATGGGGACACAATTTGAATTTTGATTTTTGCAGACGCAAATGGCGTTTGAGTTCGTACCGTAATCTTTGGCCCTCGTCTCTGAAGTGCTGTTTGGGAAACACCATCCCGGGGTTGGAGTTTAGTGGAAGTGGTAGATGATTTTTCAAGTACATGTCGTTCAGCCACCATCTGTTAGACTATCCACGGGAAATAATAATAATAAAAACAGATGAAGCTTAATTTCAACACGCACTTCGGGTAAATAAAGTGTTGTAAGTTCTTATGAATTCAAAGAATTTGCCACTTCAAAATAGACGACATATTGTGCATGAATGTTTTTCTATTGAATAATGACATAAGACAGCCAGTCTAAATGCTGGATCGATTGCACTTTCTTTTAGATACTCCGTCTTCCTGTTTTGTTTATTTTTAATATCCTTGCTAGAATTAATTATCATTATTTTGTTGAATCAATTGGGCGAATTAGGCCAACTGCTTCTTTGACAACTAATAATTGTAACTCAAAACTTTCTCTTTTCTGCCTCACAATTTTGCCTTAAGAAACATTCGCTACAAATGATCAGCAATGTTGAGTAAAAATATCAAAGCAAAATAATGTTACCTTTATGAAAGAAAGACAAATTGCACACTTTAAGAATGTTTTACAAAACCATGCTACGATTGTCTCTGAAAACGTAAAAGCATATTTTCGATATCACCTGTTTGGTTTAGCCAAACTGAAATGAATTCTTGTTGTGCTTTCCCTTCAGGATAGATTCTCAACAAATATGTTACGATTAACCGGATACTGTGTTTGTTTTGTTCTTACCCAGTTGATAACCGTCTCCGTATACTCCAATAACTTTTGCTGTAGGTACTCCCCCTGCCCGCCGGACTTGCCAAACTCCCGGACAAGTTTCTCGGTTCTTTCATACTGTTCTCTGGATACGGTGGCCCGTATCGACTGCAGGTACCTCACTAGGGTATTGTGGAGAGTTGGTACGGGGAGTCGAGGTAACGGTCTCTGATTGAAAGAAGATTTAGAGAATGAGGTACATTTATATTCCAATAATATCAACGCACTATTGTGTCGGTCAACTGATGTGAACTCATATTCAGCCCATTGATACGTCTGACAGACTATTGTGTGTGTCTTAAATGGTTTATATTAAGAGATCCAATATGTCTGACTATTAATTATTTCTAAAAACATATTATGTCGACAAATACATACTATTTTCCCGACATAAACATTCCGGAGTATAAGGGCTACTTTAACAATTTAAACTACACATGAAATGGACCATCTTAACATATTTGTACACATCACATGAAAGGAGTTATCTTTTAACACATGGAATGAACGGTTTTGTTCCAATGTTTAGTCGTGCAGGTTTTACAGCTGGTTGTGACTGTATTAAGTTCCTATTGATTTTTTCCCTGGACATATTAGGAAGAAATAGCTTTCACTAGTGATGCATTTACTCTGAATACTCGGAAGCTCTCCTTACGATAACTGCACGTGAAGTGAAAACACTACGAATGGCTTAAAGCGTTTGTGGTTACAGATGAAGAAAGTGACAAATAATTTGGTAAATTTTGATCATATCGTGGATTATTTTAACAGCGCCAGTATAAGTTTTACCAACATTATCTGCAGAAATGATAGTGCTGTATGATTCAAAGAGACTGCGCAAACCAGAAACAACATTATTTCAACATATATTACTAGTGATATACCTTATCTTGATTCATACAGAGTAAGCATTTTGGCAATTAATTTTTACCAAACAAGTTATAATCATTTTGTTTTAGAGAGAGTATACACCAGTAGATGTGATTTGGGCAACATGATCATTATTATACCTTATCTTGATTCAAAGAGACTAGTTTTCCAATATCCTCTTACTGCATGCTTTAACATTAAGCTGATTAATTCAGAGATTTGTCTAATGGAGTGAATTTTAATTTTTTTTCAAATTTGCATTAAGGGCGATGACCTCATGTTTTAAAAGCAAGACAATTAGCCAATTACATACAGTTTACTTTGGTTATCAGTGAGCACTTAACCAATTACTGATCACTTAGAGCAAAAAAGTGGTAGTTGTTTAAGGAAATTGTGATCACTTTGGTTAAACATAAAATCGTTGATGTGGTTATAGACAGCTATTGGAAAGGTTTTAAAGAACAATTTTAACATGTTTAAACATTAGAGACAAATTTACACGCAGACATAGCTTTAAAGTTAACACGAACTCAACTACAGAGACCAACTGTGTTATTTTATTTCGACTATTTACATCAAGTACATTTTAACGAGTCTTTAATAGTGATTAATACAGACAAAATACTGTCACTGCAAACTTGGTTAGATAACACAAATTAACGTGTTATGTTTCGTTCTGAGCCGGGATTCGAACCAGGGTCCACATGAAGACAGGGAAGGTACGGAGATGCTATCTGTAGAACTCGGTTAAATTTGGAACCCATCATAGGTGAGCGGTTAGAGAATAACTACGATAACACGACCGCGTGCCAAAAATCCCCAAGGAGCCAAAGCATGTTATCACAAGTAATGTTTCGAATAATTTAGGCTCTTTCGACTCGTCAAGACGGGTCCAGACACTCCCTCTATGATGATGTGTTCCAGGAGTCGGATCGTTACGGCCGTAATCAGCTGGAAAATAATCATCAGCCTCACTGAAACTTCATGTATGGTCTGGCACCTTGCCTTGAGGTGTAATTAACGTCACTCAGTCGCTGGAAGAATATGACGCAGACTATAACTAGGTGTTACTTGAGAATTTGTTGAAGGTATGTTGGGTCTGAAATGGATACAATATGCTTCGGTGATTTTGCAATAATATTCTGGAGGGATAATTTCACTAGCCTCTGATATAAGGCCGATTGGTCGCTAATTCCACTTATGACGTCAATTTGGTAATTTCCAGGCTTCCATGAACAACGAATTTCTTCTCTGACTGTGACGTCAAAAGAAATGTTGCTTATTGTTTGATAGCTGAAGAGGATCCTTTTCACTAGAACACGGGACAGTTACTTTACTTTTATCATCTCGCTCAAATCTTCCAAACCGTAGGGAAACAAATTTCATAGAGAACATGATCTGTTCTTTTTATCGTTGAGTTCCCCACGCTTCCGTTTCAAAATAAAGCAAAATCTTCCAAAGTAAACATTTAATATTTCTAAAACCCTTTCTTAAAAAAAAATCCCTAAAGTACTAAAACATACTAAGCTCAATGTCTTGATGAATATTAGAAAGAGTGTTCATA
Source organism: Pycnopodia helianthoides (assembly GCA_032158295.1). Taxonomy (NCBI): domain Eukaryota; kingdom Metazoa; phylum Echinodermata; class Asteroidea; order Forcipulatida; family Asteriidae; genus Pycnopodia; species Pycnopodia helianthoides. The sequence continues at coordinate 14,210,410 of CM063261.1, forward strand.
GGACCCTGTGAGCCTAGTTCAGCGCCACAAAAAAAGGAAATATTGTGACAAGTTAAGTTTGTTTACACGCTGTTTTGTTTGTTTGTGTGCTTTTTAAATTTCATTTATTTATTTATGCTTTATTAATGTGAAACTTTTTTTCACATTCCTCGTTTTGTGCAGAAATAACTACAACTCAAGAACAAACTATATTAACCTTGGACTATCCTTTTGGCAGATTGGGAAAGAATCTCCGTAATCTTTCGAAGCTTATAGATATTGTTTCTATAAAGCAAGTAAGAATCAATATCAATAGCGTATATATACCCAGAGGGCAATGTTAGAAGATGGCGCCCGTTCAATCTTTTAAAATCTTTCCAATATTGTGAGATATTAATAACAACCATGGGTTAGATATTAGTCACAGTATCGAGGGGCTTATTTCAAGGTAGATATCGTTCAAGTGAAAGAAAACAAGTCATGGTAAAGTAACACTAAAATTCTATACGCTTTGGCGCCCGATCAAGGCGTCTCCCGCGGGGCACGTGCTCCCTTGCCACCCACTTCCAATACCCTGGCTACACCAATGTCTAATATTTAGGAAGATTTTGTGTATCTACCTTTATTAAGCAATCAAATTATTCAAATCAATGGAACCATGCAAACCAATCATGTGCGAAAGTTGAACCGCTCTCCTGCACTTTTTTTCGTAATTAAATATTAAGAGCGCAAGTTTACCAAAGAGGGATGAAACGAATAAATTTGCAATCCAGAATTCGGCAATGGTATCAATCATTCATACGCCTCGCCTTAAATTTGATACCGTATCAAATATAATTTACTCTAAATGTCGATTGCATTTGACTTTGGATTAGTTGGATGTGTTGTATTAAAGGGGTAGTATATGCAGCACTATACTCTAGACTGAATGACATTCATTCAAATGTACTGCTTGAGAAGTGAAGATAAACACAACCTCAGCATTCTTGAAAAAAAGGAAATGTTGTGCTTTTGTCAGAGGACACCCTTTTTCAAATGTAGTGCAGATTGTATTTCTAAAAGTGACAGCCTGTCGAGCAGGAATATTTCTAAGGTTGGCTGTTACCAATTTACTTTAATAGAACACAAAATTCAAGAAAGGTACAATGAGTTCGCTGAATACAGTGTCTACTTATTGATAAAACAGCAAACAACTATCATGGTAGTTTCATCAAGAACGTCGAATCCATCCACGTTTAGCGAGGTGACAGTGGGTGTTACTAACCGAATCTCTGGTTATTGAAGACACCATTCAAACTGACACCACGGAAATGTAGGTGATCTTTGGATTTTCAAATTTTTCGACGCAACTGTATTACCATTACCAGAATATGTTCCTACCTTTAAACATTGTAACAAAACAACATAATAATACAGTTAATAAAAACGAGAACTCAGTCGTTATGATTGTGTTTTTCACACAGTTTTACAGACTGTCATGGGCGTTATTTTTACCAAGTTTATACAACTTAACTTGGACGAATTAATAACAACAACAACAATGGTGTTAAGGTTTAGTGTGTTAGAGTATTAAACTGATGTGCTTGAACTATCAGTTTGTTAAAAACCCATACCAAAGGTGACTCTGTGTGTGCATTGGAGATTGCAGACTTTCCGCTTTTCACTTTGTGGTTACGAGAGGCGCTAGATTGGACAAATTCGTAAATAACGATAAGTGAATCATGTACAAAATTAGTATCATATACTTTTCCTCTGTGGGGCTTGTTTTTGAGCAGGTTTATTGTTATGTACAGGTTCCTAACTAATGCATACTCTATAACTCTGCGATTTGTTCAAGCTCACTGAATACATTTCATCTTTACAAAGTTTTTGTTTTTTTCTTTCCCGAATTTTTTTGAAAGAAGTGACCGTTCATCAGTTAACAACAATACTGGTGGGAACGGCAGTTGTATTGGACATACAAATAAATGCAGTTGGGTCGGGTAGGTATAAGCATTCAACCAGAGACCTATAACAAAAGTTTGGGTGATGGTCCACGGTAAGAAAGTGTTTATAAAACTAATGACGGCTGTTACCGAAAGTTTAATACAAACAAAAGAGGGACACCGGGAGGTACCCGATTGCAGATATTTATACATTTGAGTGGATTGTCGCGAAAGAACACAAAGAGATTGTCGTAAGTGCGGCCTGGTACCAAAATGTAGCCCAAGTGTTGTTGTCTACATTTAGGTCCGGGCTACGTTGATAGGCTGCACAAAAGTGTCAAATATCACTGACCTGTCGAACTGAAATGATATACTCATCACCTTGATAACAAACTCGAGGACGTCATTCAAAAATCGGAATTCATTTGCATCGTAGCATGGGGATTGTGAGACACCCGAACCTTTGCTTCGTTAACGCCGTTTAACCAATTTCAAGATGAATTTTCAGCGGGAAGAGAAATAGTCTGGGGAACGACTCATGTGGCTTGTGGTGGAACATGGAGGATGATTCCTTTTTATACACTGTTCCCAATTGGTTGCTACGTTACGGTTAACTGACTTGTGGACGAGACTCCAGAATCGTGAGTGTGTTACGCTTCGCGTCACACCACTTACCCTATTTCGTCTTTTTACGCTCGTCCTTTCTCTGCTTAGCATATTATTCCCAAAGATGTATTTTTTCCCATACAAGAATAAGCAATAATCAACTTTATTTTGTAATAGCAGAATTGTTTTTGTTAACGAAATGTTCTCAAAGTTAAAATTATACACAAACTAGTCGAAACGTCCTGTACGATAAAAATACGATCGAATAAATACGCTCAGCGATAGTTAGATTACGAAGCTTCCAAGTGGTCTCATGTAAACCGAAACTGATATCGATCTGCCGAGTGCAAAATTCTCAAATCTTTCTAGAATAGCCTTGCCAGTGGTCGTGGCCATTTAATGATGAGTTATAATAAAACGATACAAACATGAAACTACTCCCATGTAGCTCTAGTAAAGGCCTATTTAGTTGGCTTCTAATTATTACTTTTTAAAATTAATTGTTAAAGATTGTAGAGCGTAAGCTTTTTACACTCGCACAGAACGGAAAAACAGAAAACCGACTTTAAAGGATTTTTTTTACTGGTTAATAACTTGAATTACAATTCAAACAAATCTATAAATATCTTCAATAGCATTACATGAAACTGGATTTGAAAAGTCTAAGTCGTCATTGCGTGGTGTTAGAACATAACCTGCCGCGCTCACTCGCATCGCACGCGAAGATTAAGGTCCGGCAGTCACCGAGACTTATTGATTCGATTAGACGGGGGAAATAACGCCCTTGGCAGGGTATGGGAACATCTCAACACTCGGCCGTCAATTCATTTATCTTCAAAGAAAATCAACACCCCGGATATCCGGTTTGAAAATATCCTTCAATTTGCTTAAAATGAGCTTGATCAAAACCATGGAATTATATTTTCTGATTTCCATACAGGATTGGATTTTCTGTTTAGGCCAATCTTCTACCCATGTGATAATCCCATAATATCTCCGGGAGTATATTTTTAAAGTTTTCAATCATGAATAAGAGGCAAGTGGGTTAAGATATCTGCCTTAAAAGTATATAACATATCTAGTATATTATTATTGTTTAATATAACAGTTTTCATTTTAAAAGTCACTGCTGGTAAATTGTTATTGCGTTTTGTTTGTTTGTTTGTTTGTTTGTAGTTTGTTTGTTGTTGTTTGTTTGTTGTTGTTTTTTTGTTTTTCCCCTTCTTCCGCTCTTTTTACTCTTATTAATTTTACATTTTCATTTTGTTTTCTAAAAAAACAATCAAAATAATGCTACAGACGAAAGGGGGGGGCGTTTTATCGACAGGAGAGCCAATTAAAGCCACTTCTTATAAATATACGTTCTTATGAATTATCCTGGTAACTCATTTTACCAATGGTTCGTAAGTAATATCAGACAGTGAAAAAAAATAATAACTTCCTCACAGCAAATGTAATTCCGAGAGAGCTTCCATTTTCCCCCCAGATTTGGTTTGTAATGCCGCTCTGCATTATTATTTAGAATAGTTAGATCGGTTTACAAGGACAAATATTGTAATATAAGGTTTGATATACTCCCCGTGGGAACTATGACAATACTAAGATTGGTTTGTATTATATCCGTCGGCTTTGAATTATAACACACATACGCCTACTACAGCTATATACAATGTGCATTGATATGATGTGTTGTGTACTATGTATTGTAGACCCCCACTAAAGCCTTTTCGTAAGTGTGACGTATATCCTTTGTAAGCCACGCCCACCTCAATGGCGCCACTGATTACTAGGATTTGCATTGAGCTAATTTTTCTTCGATGATTTATGCAAGAAAAGTTCAGGACTTGGCTTTTACAAACGTTCTTCTAAGACTGGAGGTCTTCTAAGAATTATAAGTTTCTGTCATATTCTGGTTTTTGAAGATGAAATGGGTGATGTCTGGTAAATTACACGTAAACATAAGTCAATAAGTTTGGATTGGGACGTAGCGTCAACTTTGGGCGCACAGCAAATACCTGCGAGCGTGAAACAATGTCTTACCATTAGGATATTAAACTAACTAGGCATAAACAATTTATATCCTTCATCTTGCTTTGTTTTTGAGAAGAAAAATCTAAACAAAACCCCAAATTTTTCAATTTTTGTCCAGTTTGGACTTGAGTGACCGGGATCTGTTAGATCGTTTAGAGACTGTTCAAATATAATCCTATACGTAACATAATTTGTTTCACGAAAGTAAAAGTGTGTAAAATAAAACAACTTCTCAAATGGCTGTCCAATCGATGAATTTGGCACGCTGTACTGAAATCAGATTTTATGGGTTGAGTTTCAAAGGCAACATCAAGTAAAATTGCAAAACATCCAGTCTCGGAGCACGTCTGACAAATATCTGCAATGTCTTAGTTTTTATAAAGGAATGGATGTGTTTTTCTTCAAATTTGCCCCAATTCGATATGTCAACCCATCAGTCTAGACTAGTGGGAATGTCTGACTGTTGGGTTGTCCTTTATTTGGTATCAGGCTGCCATCTTCTTTTTATTGTTCCCTGCATTCAATTGCATTTAAGACTGCTGATTTGGACTGTGCAGAAAAGGGAATTGTCTTCTAGCCTCGGTTTAGTTAGGTCAACAATGCTTAGAACAGGTTGAAGACAAAATGACATTATCTGTGGCAAACATAATAGCACGAAAGATGTTTCCACACGCTGAAAGTAATTTTTTGTTTTAGTATAATATTATTGTTTTTTCTTTCAAAACAGTCCTTGTGGCGAAACCAACCCAATGCAAAATACACCACAAACATTGTAGAAAGAGACATTGCTAGAAACAAGACGCGGCATCCTTTTAATCGATAAGATATACATCAGACATATCCCCGACTATGCACAACTGTGTGGACCTTCTTCAGCGGTTTAATAAGTACATATATAATAAGTAGCGGCGAAGAAATGCAAGAGAGCAGTCAGTGTGACGCTTAGCAAAATTTACCATCCAATTAGTTGCTGTCGGATCAGTTACTGTATTTAATTCAAGGGCGGGTACGCGAAGATGCTTCAATTTCACGCGGGTGGTTAGGTGCGATTACGCGGGGCATGGTCCGTGAAGCTTGTTGTTTGGATGCACTGGGACTGTCCGGTGAGATTTGTCGGTGTGTAGGCCTGACTAAAAATCCGACTCTCTCCTCATGTTGTAGGTTTTACATGAAAAAATACATTTTAGGGAGGCTGTACTTTTAAAGACTCCGATCATGGTGAAATAATTTAAAATGTTACTCATTCAAATCGGTGTGTCAAAACTTAGATTTTATAGGAAATTGTCACTGGCCTGTTTTGGCATGACGATGTTGTTTTTCCACACCAAGTTTGGTTTTAGCAATGCTGCATGACAATTGAAAATGAGATAACACAAGTATTGATAGGACAAATAATCGATCAACACAAGTTCAAATGATTTATTGAGCACAAACCAATAGATGCAAATATTATCTTTTTTGGTTAAATCAGTCAAAACTATAGTTTGGAAATTAAGAGATTTTAGGCTGGTAATCTGACTTACCAACTGGATTGGATTATGGATGTCATCGTCTAGATCACCGTTAGCCACGTACCGGGTGGTGGTCACGTGGTTCATGTACTCTGATGGTGCCCTCTTTGCCCCACGCTCTTTCCCTGAAGATGTGACTCCGTTTGATACAGGCATGGGTCGTTGGTGGCCGTTGGCTACCTGTGTACACATCAGTCCAGCGGTTGCCTCGTGTATTTTTACTCAAACCTTTAAAAAAGAATGGCAAAGAGACACAAGAGAGAAATAAGCATATAGCTCACAAACACTTTTAAAGATAAACTTCAAAGGGTCGATTGAGAAAACAAATTTAAGCAATTTTTACAAAATTTACAAACAAGTTTGGATAGAAACTAAATTGAAGAAAACTATTTGTGAACCATCTTTACAACTTTTGTCGGGGTACTAAACCCACAGAAAAGCTAGTTATTCCCTTTGTTAGTTTCATAAAAAGTACCAGACTATTTTCCCTTGGTTGTATGTACTGAGTTGAAAGGACAACAACCAAACATGGATGCGGATACGAGTTATAGGTCTACCGTCCAAAGATTTAATAAAATAACTGTTTGAAGAAAACGACCCAAGACAGAAGTATTATTGTTCAAACTAGCGTTATGGATCGACAACAATACAATGATACGGTGTTGGACTAGAATGAAATTAAATGTTTTCGTCACGTGGTTATAATCCAATCGTGGAATTTGCCTTATACATTTCAAGCTTACAAATCTCCTGCTGTAATAATCATAACGTGATTTGAAAGCATGAAGTTTTTTTTATTATTCTATTTTGATAACTGCATATGAAAAGGCATGTCTTCAGGCTTTTTCCAAGTTTAACGAAGCCTTATATCTTTAGTTTTAAAAGACAATATTACCATAGTTTGCTATCTGCGAGGCATCTTTCATGATCAAATACACCTAGGTAATTTGTATATATCAAATGTTTTCATTCTATTTTGTTTTTGATATGGCCGGATGAAAATCAAGTTTCGCTGTAAATTGACCGAATTAGTGTTATTATGAAAGATCAACCTGCTGAAAGTAAACTAACCTCCCGGTTAGTTCCTACAAATCCTGTTCTTTTTACTAACATTGCGTTTTCCCTAAAACCCTTTCAAACGAATAGATTTGGTGGTTTGGATGTATAGGAGTATAAGCAATTATTGGAAGCTTTGGAAGGAAATCCTAGACTTGCGGTGGGTAAATAGAGCTAAGAAAATACCGCACAGTGGACACTGTTGCTTCATCAGTTCTTTGCGCTTAAGGGCATGTGATGGAAATACATTAGTTATTTGTAGGGATACGGAATCATGTTCCCCCAGGAAATGTGAAGATAGAGTTTGGGTTGACGAATGGATAACTTCACAACCACTGCTGCTTTCTTCTACAAAGAACCTATGTGATCGAACAGGTCAATTATACGAACCAGTTGCAACTTGACATAAGCTCCTGGGCAACCGGAAAATCGTTAGGTAACAAGGTGTTAGATAAATTGCTCTCCGGACTGATACTATATCGATTACTATTCACCTTAACTGTCCACATACTTTGAACAAAAATGTCCGTTACTGGACATTTTTAAACCGACTTCGTGCGGTCTACAAACTACCACATGGTCCAATGGGGGCCTGACCTGATTCTTGTTGCGGCTGCTTCGTCATTGGTTAACATGGGTCAACACAATTCTTTTTTTCCCTTTTTCTTTAACCAACAAGGGACAACACTGTTGATGGTTTGCTCCTGGTTGACCGGTATAATGTGTGTGTTTAACCATACAATGGTGTGCTAAGCACTTTCAGTATTTACTGTACTTGTGTTGACCATTGTAAAATGCTTGGAGAGCACAGACTAGTTAAGCAGAAACAATAACAAATTTGTAAGCAGAAACACGTACGGTATGTGGCTGGGTTTCTCATCTCCCTATTTTGTCCAAGCAGATAAATTATCTGCTGAGTGTTCTGCAGGGCCGATCTATGACCCATGACAGTAGATCGAGTCAGGTTTGATGAAAAACTAAACAGACGATCAGGGAATGCTCGCCCCCAAAAATTAGTTTTCAATGTCCTATTTATATCCATTTGAATGATTCTAAAACTACGTTTAGCGTAGAGAGGGAGAACCTCTCCAGCATCCAGGTACCTACCTGTCAATACTGACTTCGACCATGTCAATCAAATTGGCGCCAATTGGGGCAAGAACGAGTTCATTCAGAGGCACTTTTTAAAACAAGAAACGTGGATAGGAAGGGTCAGACGTGTGTAGTGATAGATACAAAAAGAGAGAGCTTTTCTCAATCTTAATGGCCTAGATTGGTTTCATGAACGACGTGCTCACAAAGAGGCATCAAGCTACGCTGTAACCTCGGCATCGTCCACTGCACGACTTGACCTATTTATAAATTAGGTCCTATATAGTTTGGGTTGAGTCGATGTGTGGTGAGAATAACATTGAGAGGCAGAGTTCTTGCACAGTGCTATATCAAATGAACGGCATGGTAAATTTGCTGTATTAAGTTATACCTGTCGTGGACTTGACCGTGTGGATCGTTCTCTTGGGGCTTGACTTTGAAATATGGTGACCAACAGTTTGAACCCGAGGTGATATTTCGATCGTAAAGACAGTTGCTCGCATTATCTTATTATACTTGTGGGCACCCTTGCTCCAGTTCGAGTGGGTATATATCACAGGGTGATTGTCACTTGCTATCCCGTCTAGGGTATATGTTGACACTGATTTGAACATGTTTATGCCAATGAGGATCAATTAGGATATTCCATCAAATATCGTGCGAATGAGTTCAACTTATGCTTTAGACCAACATGTCTACTATTGGTTTGTATTTTTGTTAAGAAGGTGTATCAAAAGATTTTTATAACGAGAACACAGTTTGGTGCAAATCTCACTCAGCCGAAACCGAAAACCCAAACCGCTGCTTCTCGATATAGACACACCGCTTGATCATACATGCACAGTGATCGTCAACGAGGCAAATCGACTAATGATTTGGTATCGACATCTGAACAAATAGCGATACTCATCAAATCGAGTCTCGAGTATCGAATGGTAAGTACTTGTACAATGCCCGAGGCACATTAAATACACTGAGAGATGATAAATGTACATAACACACATATCTCAATTACAATCTAATTGATAACCCGAGCCATATCAAACATTATGGGATTACATGTTAGTCCTATTTTTGTAAACATTGAAAATACAGTGAGAAAAATTGCAAATGTATATTGTCTGTTTAAATATATTTATACGTGATTGATTTTAAATTTACGTCCGTGTTTAAAGTCATCCCGCATACAGATAGAAGGCACCAGACTGTCTCGAATTTGAATCTTTATCATGATGTAACTATGTATTGTTTCCTGTGTACTTCAACGACAATGAGTACTGATGTTAATCATACTAAATTGCAACCAGACCATTATTTCCTTTCTACCTCAGTTTGGCTTCAGTGGTTTTAATTAGCATAGACAACGTCGTTTCGCCAAAATAAACGCATGAATAGAATCAGCTTGACTTGAAACTGTTGTTATCTTTGATCCCTTATGTTGACCAGGGTTCGAATCCCGATATACCGGGTCACGTGGTTTTATTTTATAGTGTGTCCTCATCTTCTTCCCCATTGGGATGTAACATTACTCTGAATGTAATATTTATATTCCAATGAGGGTATCAATGTTCTCTATTGAGAGACACTTGAACGATGATACCTTTGGTCCGTAAGGGGCATGTCAAACGGGGCAATTTAAAGGCAACCAGTTCCAGGCAATATCATGAAGACAAGCATTCAAGTGTCAATGTCTACATAATTGGGTTGGGGACACTGAGGCACTACCCCAGTATTTCCTTTTGAATGCAGTGCAGTTAGTTGCCTCCAAGTTACCTGTAAGAATCGCCCTGTGTGACATGGTCCTTAACACTCACAGAAGTCACTGTCACTCAAACTATTCCAAATTGGGATATGTTCATTACCCTGATTGGAACCTTTATATCCCAATGGGAGGATAAATGTTCTCATTCTGGAAACTTTTGAGTAAAGTTGTCATCTGAGCCTGTAACTGCTCACAGGGTCGTTGTCATCTGAACTACCCCAGTTGGGGTACTTTACCCTGATTGAAACCCACTTCTTCAAATGAGGTTATGAATGGCACTCCAATCGTCTTTATCAGTAACTCTAAAAGGGTTGCTGCCACCTCTGCTACCCCAAATGGGATATACTATCTATCAAACATTAAACCATTAAGTCACAGGCATTTTTTTCTGCTCAGAGATTTAACCGTCAGTTGCGAAAGTTGATTGACAAGCATCAAACTCTCTGTGCGTGACTGTCTAGTGGAGAGGTCATTCTCAAAGCAGTGCTGTTTCAAATTGCCAACTAGACAAGTTACAGTCGGTACCTAAGAAGAACAGAATATGGGTCACGACAAGCTGTTTGTCAAAATAAAATAAAAAATTCCTCACAGCACCGTACTGACAAAATTGATTATAAAGATGTTACTATAATCGATTTATAGCTTTTGGTTGATTTCAATCAGTAGACCCAAGTGTCAAAATCGATTCTCTGTGTGGCTACCCTGAAAACCCGAGACAGACTGCGAGAGAACGTTGAACGTAAAGAAGTGCAGTGGCCTACTAAATATAAAATGGCGTCTTGTTTTAGGATTGCCTCTACACGTGCTGCTGCGTAAAATTTGAATTTACAGTTGGTTATAAAAGGTCAGTTGGAGAAAGTACAACCCTAAGACTTTACTAGCCTACAACCTTGCGAATCGATTAGGATGCCTGCATGGTTGGTTTAAGTTATGGATATACCATTCTTCGTGAACATTTTCTGAATAGAAATATTACCTCATGACTTGAGTACACACGTGTCACTCAGACCCGAAACAAACAAGTAGATGGTAAAAAAATATATATACAATCTTTGCAGTAAACTCCACGGGATATGAACGGACATCATCTTGAACAGGCTGAAATTTAAGATAAGCCTTCACAGTTTGTTGTAATGAATAGTCTGACATGAAAATGAACTACTGCTTCTGCAAGTCGTAAACGCATTAGGGAAAGTGTTTGACATTATGCATTGAAAAGAAAGCAAGGCAGACGTGTTAAGACCACCATAATTCCCACCTGTACAAACTTTGTGTTTCTCTGAGTTCAACATACGTGAATGTAGAGTAATTGAGATCTGGATAGGACAGATGGCAGGTTTATCCAGACCGGTAATGATGGAATTTAGAATGGGGATTCTTTACTGCTGATGCATGGGGTTGCCCTCATTTTATTTATTTTGTTTACTTTGTTGATGTTGTTGTTTGCCATGTTGCAGCGTTGTTCTACCCCACCCCGACCCCAAACTTTGGTTTCTGATGCTCGTTTCATTTATGTCCTTTTTTGTTTAATTTTTCTTCTTCTTTTGCTGTTTCTGTTTTGTTGTTTCTGGTTGGCTGTTTTGATTTGTTTTTGTGGGTTTTTTTTAAATTTTATTTTATTGTATCTTATCCGCTATTTTCTTTGGTGGTTTTGTTGTTGAAAAAGATCTTAAGGGTGTTCGTTGTCAATGTGGTTACTGCTGCTGAGTTTCTTTCGGAGTCAAAAGCAAAGAGATTGCAGGGGAAAACAAGTTTTAAAAACCTGGACCACCTCGATTTCGTCACATGCACTTAACACGTGAGAAATTTAGCACGGTGACAGCCAATACCAAGATCTTGGTTTGGCACTTTCCATATACCAATATTAGCTCAACCTTTACGTAATCATACTCCGTCTGATCAATTGGAAGAGGCAGTGATGAGGAAGATGGTACCGATACCTAAGCTAGACACGCTGTCACTCTTGCCGACTGTAACTACGTGCCTCCCTCCAACCAGTCACAATTATTCAGTTTCGATTTTATTGAATCCATTAAAGCCACTAGTGGAAGTTGACTTTCTCCTTTAAATCTTAAGTGCAAAGTAGACACCCGGGAGATACTTCGGGGGGGGGGGGGTGGAGTTGAGGCGCGTAGGTTTTTAGTTACATGCTTCGATACGAACGTGGGTTTACATATATTTGTCACTTGCTGTTACTTCCACTGGTTTAAATTTGTTAGAAAAGGGCTCAGGAAAATTCAATACTATGCTTTAAGTGATAGTCTCTAAAGAACACCCAGCCCATCATGCATAATTGAGAAACATTTTACACATAAATTATTTTATTTCCAGTTCCTCTTCCTTTAAATTGTTCTCTTAAAACAACAAAGGAATCATCTAGATGTTGCCTGAAGAAACTACTTACTTACGCCTACGGAATGCATATTCAATCCAATAATAGCCAAGCTGACAGTTACGGGGTTTTTTGTTGCGCATTTAATATGATGTGAAATGTGGTTGAGGACTGTTCCATGAGAACGGGTTCGAATATGTTTCTATGAATTGAAGTACAAGTCCAGAGCAATCACCTGAAGTATGTCTACATTCACATGAGTAACAGTAAAAGCAAGAATACCATAAATGGTACTCATCAAACGAGAACGAGTACATTTTAATGAGTACATGTGCGAGGGGAGTACCAAAAATGGGACTCAAAATAGAGAACGAGCATGAATAGAGCGGAGTACACTGTTATTATATACAGGTACAGTACGGCTAAATGTACTGTCGTGTACGAGTACGAGTACGCGTACGTTTACGTGTACGTGCACGTGTACGTGTACGTGCACGTGTACGTGTACGTTTACGAGTACGAGTATGAGTACGTTAACGAGTACGTGTATGTGTATGAGTACGAGTACGAGTACGTGTACGAGTACGAGTACGCGTACGTGTACGTGTACGTGCACGTGTACGTGTACGTGCACGTGTACGTGTACGTTAACGAGTACGTGTATGTGTATGAGTACGAGTACGTGTACGAGTGCGTGTACGAGTACGTGTACGAGTACGTGTACGAGTACGTGTACGTGTACGTGTACGAGTACGTGTACGAGTACGTGCACGAGTACGTGTACGAGTACGTGTGCGAGTACGTGTACGTGTCCATTTTAATGAGTACAAGTGTGGGTATTACAGAGTATAACCAACAACGATACTGAAATACGAGTACAAATATGAGTAGAGTGGAGAACACGTCTGTAAGAAAAGGAAATTACACAACATGATGCATGTACTCGTACTAGAGTGTACGAGTAAACTGTATTCTGTACGTATTTAACAATCGCTATAATGGTTATTTATAATGCGCTTTTTTTCAAGACAAGTATTAAACATATCCAAGAAGCCTGTTAGTATTACTACTTCTGTTCATGGGGTGCTAAGCATTCCTGAAACCATCTAAACCTCCTAAGGCGTTCGTAGAACCAGCTCACATGCTTATAATTATTCACATCAACATCAGGTACACATATACGCCTTGTTGATGAAAATCTAAAATAAGTTATGAGTCTTGCTCAATGACACGAGTGTCACGACCGGGATCCGAACCCACACTCACATGACTGAGCCACCAAAAGTTAATTCGATGAGCTGGGCTGCTCGGCCATGACACACCACAACATAAGAAGATTAAGACTTGGATATGATAAATACGTATTTGCAGATAGGTAAATCCTTACATAGATGCACACAACCTGAATGATGAACGGCGAATATATCTTTTCTCGGAGAGCTGTTTGTTCAAGACAAATATGGCAGATTTTATTTTATTCGTTAATGGAGCTGCACGCTGCTCACTGAGTGTACCCGACGTCATATTTTCTTAATTGTCATGGATGGAGGTATGTACATGTGTTGGGTTGTGCTCAGACGGTGGGAGAGCAGAATTATATCAAAATGGGATTAGTTGCGCAAACCCGTAACCTATTTGTCATTTGTTTATTACATCAGACTCTTTGTTCAACAATAATGTGCATCTCTTCCAGTAAACATTAACAAACGGTTCCTTATAAGGAATAATTGTTTATTAATACCGGGGATTAAAACTAAACTGTGTTTGTCGAGGGAAGTTCTAACCAGTGCAACATTAGAGAAACATTTATTTTTCTCCTCTGTAGTTTGAAAATGCATCGGCCACCATCCTTCTTCTTCTCCAGACCTCTATGTTTCTTTGTGTATATTAAAACATTGTTAAATGTTTGGTTTCCTCTACCGTTGTTTGGCGGCCATAGTTAATTAGTCTTGTCAACTCTTCTAGAGCTAAATCAGATTTTTCGACCGGACAGGGATATCGTCCTTACACTGTATAGACATAGAGGCATGTCTAGGATGTCCTGGTCTCGGTGTCTGCATGTACTCGTAAACATTACAACAGAATAAACTCCCGTTACCAATCTGTCTACGCTTACTACACATCACTCAGTCCGACCCATACTTTTAACTTGATAAAAAAAAACTAGAATGCCAGCTCATGTTGCGCATACAAATGTTTTTTTTATCATTTTCCAAATGGCCTCCATGAACAAAATCAATTTGTAAAATGTTTTAATGTGCAAAAAACCTTAAGACACTGTCTTGACTATAAAGCATGCATTGGTTTAGGTTATACGTGGGCTATAACAGTCCTGCAGACCCAACCAATACCATGTACTATTCCAGTCTTTAAATGAAATATAAGTTCCAGTACAGTCTATAGTTAAAATGTTGGAAGATTATATCTTATTTCGTTCACAGCTTCAAAATACTTAATTATAAATTTATTTATTTTGGGGGGATGTTACTTTCCAGAGCTCAATAAGGTAGTTGCCATTTCAGTTGTTGTGATATACTTGTGTGCAATGCTTTTATATGGAAATTTACTTAATTACAAGTGATACTCGGCTCAAGTCTTTACCATTTCGGTACCCTTTTATGTACTCAGGCCGTGTCCGAATTAGCGGCTACGGCTATACGGCTGGATCGCCGCGTCATCAAGCATTCAAGTATATGACGTCCTTAACAACACCCTTAGCAACAGTCGTAGCTGTAGGTTGTAACGGACCTTCTGCATTGACGTCATCACGCTGCCATCTTAGATGTAGAACAACATGAAACAATGAAAAACGCACATCTATGTACGCGCAACACATAGGATGGGCCAATAGAGCGTGCCCATGAAATGTGTAATTTGCACATTGCGCGTGCGCACTAACTACTACTGGGCCCAATTTCATAGAGTAGCTAAGCACAATATAATTATGCTTACCAGCGTAAGGTTACCAGCCAAAATACCGTGTCACACGTACAAGCTGTGACTGGTATACTGCTTATTTTTGCTAAGCAGAAAATTGTTAAGCATTATTTGCTGCTGAAGCAGCTCTATGAAGTTGGCCCCTGGGCCCAATTTCATAGCGCTGCTTAACTGTAAGCAAATTTTCGTGCTAACTGTAGCAGAAAAATGTGCTTAAGCATAAGCGTATTTCACAGGTTAGCAAGAAAATGAGGCGGTCATCTTGCGCGTTCACCGTGTATTTGCATTGTTACGTCATTTATTTCCGTGCAGTAAGCAACGGGAGGTAGCATGCCTTTTCGTGTGCTTACGGTTAGCAGCGCTATGAATTAGAAATCGTGCAGTAAGCACAGAATCGGCCGTTAAGCAGCTCTATGGAATTGGGCCCTGGTTGGTAAAATGAGGGAACACCGCGCCTTTTAGTACGGCTGATGGTTTGCATGACGCACACGCGCTTGTGCGACAGTCGAGTGCACAACTCTATGGCGTTTGCCAATCAATAGTGCCTGTACGCATGCGTGAATGTAATATACATGAATCATGGGAATGGTATTAGCAAATGTCCTTTTGACCTCTAGCCGAGGGCGCCCCAATCAAATGACGCCATTTTCATAATGGTCTATTGTAAGAACTCTTTTATTACAATAGTGCTCCAACTGTGTACTCGACTTTTTGCTACAACATTAACTCGTATGGCCGTTCTTGTACTTGTACTGGCTTAGGAAGATGAATATATCAAAATATAAAACCTCGGGGTCAAACACAGCAAGAATGTGGGTTAGTATGGCATCTTTAAGGCGTCTGTCTGTGTAGTATTTATTGTGAGACTTTTTACCCAGCCCTTGGCGTGGAACCTTTCGTTCACCTAAAAACCCCATACCGACGAAAAGGGCAAGTGGTTGTAAAGTGGACACTTGACAGTGTGTGTCCATAATTAAATACACTGGTTCCACAATACACCGGCTAAAAAAGTCTTCATGAATATGGCATTGCCCGGGAGAAGAGTGTTGTTTTCCCCGGTGAAGTAACATTAGCCATGTAGGATTGGAAACTTCGCATACTGAGAATTGCAACCTAGGGTTTACGCTAAAAATAATAATGCTGTATATATTTTATTGGAGTTGTGCTGGCTCTTAAAAAAAAACACGTCAAAATCGACGTCTCGATCGGTGTGTTCTAATCATATTAAAGAATTCTTGTTAGAAAATGAGCGTAAAGGAGAAATCTGCTCTGATTTTACCTCAGGCCGTATTGAGGTTCTAGCAATCTCTATTTATTCTTATGAGGGTAACTTTTCTTTGAAATTTATGTTTCTTACGAATCCAACGTTTTCTACTGTGAAGATCAACGACAGGCTTAAATTTGGTGATTAACCTGGTAAAACTTCAACATCTTAACAATCAACACAATGTTATGACATTTACAATTCATCAACACAAAAACTAAGATTTACTTTAATCCAACTCAATTTAAAATGTGATTATTTGTTTTCCATATGACACACCAATAATTTGTTTTCTAACTTAAACATTACACTGAGAGCATTGGTACCGTTTTTGCAGAAAATTTAAACTCTATTACTTTCAACTCACACCCCCCATTACTCTTGACCTATCCATGTGTGTCTGCACAAAATGAAGTTTGATATAAGTAAAATGCACTGGTCAGTACGGTTACCAGACTAGAACAACCTTATTTAAACAGTTCTACACATTTTGATAAATTAAATTTTCTTCATGTGTTTCAACGTTTATTTCTTAACGCTTAATATATATATATTTATTTGAAATTTATATTTCGTTTTCGTATCATAAAATGTCAATCAGACTTTCATGTTCATCATGAGAAGAAGAAAAAAATATTGTTTAAAACAAATTAACATGGTGCAAAATGGCTGTAACTTGCACTCTAATACTATTGGGTTAGAATTGCAGGTCCCAGAGGGCCTGACCGAATTCTGGGTTTATATGACTCAGAATCTGTGTCAGACTGATTCAAAACTAACGCAGAATCCAGGTCAAAATCCCTTTTTCAACCAGTTTCCGGGTCAGCCTGATCCAGAAATGGATCATAACTACTGGGACCCTGATTTCGTTTCAATTCTTACCTGTGAGTTGTTAGAATGTAAACGTCACTGGATAAGTGTATACTTAAACTGCGTATAACATACCGTTATGATACTATTATCCATTTGTATTCACTAAGTCAATATTTCCAAGAGTAAACCCACGATACCGTTTCATATTCATTGTTTTACATTTCAAAATCATACATGGGCATAAATATTTCAAAATAATAAACGACATGCTCAAACACAGGCCTTTTAGCGAAACCGTGGCTTCGGGTTTTGGCTTAGGCTTATGGTGATTGAAGCCGAAGAGACTTAGGCCCTTTTCGAATCCTTGGCTTTGGGTTCGGTCTTCGGCTTGGGCTCCGTCCACCTGGTTGAACCCTGGAACTCAACCAGGACCCTCTCAAGATTAGGTTTAGCGCTGTATATTTCTAGACTAGAGTACCAGACTAGAATCAAACTGACTTGACCGTATTTTAGACATGTGTCAAATTTTAGAATGAATTTTTCTCGTTTAATTTTTTATACCATTTTTCTATATACATGATCTTAAATAAATATCACAATAATATATTTCTCTCATAATCCCCCTTTCTGAACCTTTACAAATATGAATAGTAAAACACCATAGTTTTTGTAATTATTTAGCTAGTTATATATTATTTTTTAAACATAAAGCGCTATAATGATTTTACAATACTGAACGTCTGCACGATTTCTACATGTTTTATTGCCAGTTGGAAAGACGGGTAGTGGTCTAAACTAAATAATGTAAACCATTTTATATAACACAGTTTTTTATACAAAATATTTGTCATTTCTCAAATTTCAAAGCATGCACTTTGAAGGGGAAAAAACCAACAGTACTATCAAAAGAACAAATGCAGAAAACCTATTTATTTAGCATCGGCTTAGATCTAAGTATAGTAGAGAATCGCGTACAGAAACCCCGTGGGTCGTTATGGCAGCATGTTGGTTGAAGATGTCTTTCTAGTCATACACGAGATTACGAGCCTCTAGAGTGTGATTGTATTCCCCATTGTCTCCAGGGACTAAAAACAAATTGGCTCAACTTTAAGGCCTGTCTATACCTCACTGTATGACATTTCAACTTGCCTTGCGATTGAGGTTCTTTAAGGCCAACGGATCGAAATGCATTTTTATATGTTTAGCATTTTGTAATTGGCATTCTGGTTATGGTTTGTCTATTTAGTTTATCGTTTTCTTGATAAAAGGGGGCAATAAATTTAATTTAGTTTCTCATGACAAAGAAATTAAATCGACAATTTACTTTACATCAATACGCTGATGACGTCATGTAATGAACTGATGACGTCGTTGTATGCGAACTTTTCATGAATTACATTCAAGTTGGTACTCAATAGTCTTATGTAGGCAAGTTTAATTAAAAAGATTAATTACTACATTTCCCTTTGTTTTGGGGAAGCCAAATTTACCCCCTTTTTTCGCCATATTTAGTTCATTGTTTTCATTATTATTCGTGATTTCATGATCAGGTATATAAATGCCCAAGATGATTTTTAAGATCGGACGAAGTAAACTAAATTCATGCTTATTATTCTTGGGATTGAGCTTTCTACACCTAGGCGATGGATACGGTATATAATCTCACCACGCACGGCGCAAACTAACAGATTCACGTTATTACAATAATCAATTTTACAGACTTAATTAAAATACAACATGTCAGATGAGATGATTTTACAATAAAAGTATTTATGGTTTTCTATTCAAAGACGTAAAAATTTCACAATGCGACTTGCAGGCAGTAAGATAGACGTTAAATTGTTGAAGAAGTGTTCGGTTTTGTAATGAAGCGTCAATACGTCTGTTAAAAAAAAGCTCTTTGAATTATTTGTTTGAAAGGGACTTTGAGAAATTGATATCGAAATTAACCCTAGCATTTTTTTAAAAGTACTTCGGTCCTTTTATAACTCATGGGTAAGGAAGGGTTCTCTTGTGAAACTGCTATTTCAATTTGTAAATATAACACATGTTCTAGGTACATGTCATCACATCGCTATGGCTTTAGTTTTTTTCAAAGAAGATTAGTCGATAGCAACATCTTTAAGGGAATGCTTACACCCAGCTGTGATAGCTGCGGAGACAGATTGTTGACCTTGTTTTTTATTTATTTACGGATAAAAAGCTTTGTAAGTACCTCCAAGTTTTAGGTTGTCAAACCTCGTAATGTTAACGGCAGGTACAAGTTCTCATATCTGCTCTTGACAGATTTACCCTTTAGCTTAGTTAAGATAATCTATGGCTGATATAGCCAGACAAGAGAAGATGGGCCAAGAAGTTCAAGGGTCTTTCTGGGTTATTTTGTTTTGTTTAAAGTCCAAGTTGGTATATTTCAATCATCATGATCCGCGAAGGCCCCGTACCCATGTTGATGGGCAATCACACTCCGTACGTTATCCTCCGTCCTGTTGACAGCATTACTCGGTCTTCCTGTGGTCATGTACCTACTGTCCGTAGAACTAGCATCGTCACTATCCACCACATTACCATTCGGTACATTGCCGTTTACTTTATGCATCCTGAACGCATTATGGTTGACATAGTACTTGTCCCCTTCCTTAGCTTCCCGCTTCGCCTCTGCCTTTACTGTGTCGTACAGCCCCGTAGCCGGTTCTTCCGTCAGGAGTACGGTGTCTTCAAATTGCATTGGTTTAAGATCGTAGACCCTCCTTAGCATAATCAAGATGGGCGCGTACGCTATGTTAAGAACTCCTATAATGATGTTGAGATTAAAAAAGCCGAGGTTTTGTACAATCTGACCAGCAAGGATTGGACCCACGGCATAGGCCAAGCAGTAGGATATATCAGCAATTGCATACACGCTGCCGTAGACTGACGCGTAGCGTACATCCACAAGGAAGCCTAGAGTTGGTAGTAAGGAGGTATCTACGAGAGCTACTCCATAGCAGATACCACAGAGGGGAATGATCAGCACACCAAATGTCTCGCACGCAGGTACTATAAATGTACAAAGACCGATGACAATAAGTCCAATAGCGGCGTATAGCCACTGGTAGTGTGGGTATCTGGAGGCAAGTTTCACGGTCATGACGACACCGAAGACGTGGGGAATAAAAGCTGGTAACCAAATGATACCTGTCTGCCAGGTGACTGCTGACATGGTATCCTTCATCCATATTGTTATTGTGGGCTCGAGGAAAGCCAGAGAGACGTTGGACATGGAAAGGGCGCCCGCTACGACAGCAATGTAGGGGTCAACGATGAGCTGGTAGATTGGGGTTCCTTTGGGCATTTGCCAGCGACGATCGCTGTAGGGTTTAATAACGAACAGTAGGAGTAGTCCATCAACGACAGCAATCAAGGCCAGTGAAATGAACGGCATTTTCTTCCCGACGAATTCGTACAGGACCCCGCCAAAAGGAGGTGCTACGAGGCAGCCGAATGAGATGAACGCTAAGGCAATGCCTAGAGCTCGAGTACGTTCACTCTCAACCTGGAAGCGATCAGCAATCATTGCAAGACCTGAGGTATCTGCGAATGCAGACCCAACACCTTGCATGCTCCTAGCGATGAACAAGACATTGTAGGAGGTACCAAAAGCAAATATTGTGGTGGCTATAAAGAGAATACTGAGCCCGATCACCATTGGGATATCGTAGCCTATCTTATCTATGAGGGTTCCGGAGAAGGGGTTTATCAAGAGTTGAACGATGGCCTTGGAGGCAAACAGTAATCCAACGTAGATATCCTCATTCTCATAAGTCACATCGGGTTCTGCGGTGGAGTTAATGGTGGTATTACTTATATTGCTATAGATTGGTTCAGCTGTGGCTATGATTTTATCCCATGCGCCGATGGACCTTAAGTAGTCCGGTATAACCGGTACGATCACCATGTACAGCATGTTATCGAGGAGAAGGGCCACGCAGACAATGACCAGAATAAACCGGCGCTGTGTTACTGGATTCTTGATACGCGTCTTGGCCGTCCCTAGAAAATCAGACATGGCATCTTTGGCGTTCTCCATCCTCTCTTTAGCTGTCTCCATATCCATTTTGCTTCTTGGTAATAGTGCTCCAGGTGGTACGAGAGTTCAAATCAGGTGATTCTTAACAGACCGAAGTCGGCATATCCTACCAATCAAAGATCTTCCAGCTCTTCAGTTGTAATAAAGTCGAGTGCCCATGCTTTATTTAGTGCAGAGTTATTTATCCAGAGCACAACTTAAATCTGGAGAGGGTTTGCAATTATCGGTTGAATTACAACCTCGCTTTAGGATAAACAGTCACAACCCCCTGGGAAAGCACTCGGCATTGGATATTTTGCACACCTGTAGAAGAACACAGAAGGAAGAAAGTGTCTCGATTAGAACTGTTTTTGAAAGACCTCAATATCCCATGGGTTTAATTTAGGGACATTGCTGATTCCAGTAAACTGGATGTGGTTCCCAGTTCAAATGCATGCAAAATATCCACTGCCGATACCAGCGCACAATGCAGCGATTTCACGTTTAGAAAACTCTGTATGAAATGAATAAAAAGAATTTCATTTTCAAAATATCGTGCCTGTTATTTTGTGTGATCCTTTTTGTGATTAATTCATCTAAAACCAAATTTGATTATGTGCGGTGATACAATTACAGATACTACAATGAGATACAAAAGATAAATAAAACAAACCAAAAACGGAATAGTGTAGTTTGTCACGACTTGTGAGTTTTGCCGTTTTAGAAGGATTCATTTTAAAACATTTTCAGAAAGTTAAATTTACAACAATTTTGCATTTTAGTTTCAAAATTATGTTATGCTATAAGAAAATAAAATTCAGTACGATATGAGTAGAACTCCAGTTATTATCAGGTCGTGACAAAACGCAACGTGACAACAAATTTTCGTTGACAGTCAAAAGTGATTGAATTTACCAACCGTATTGGAATGAACATAACCTTCATACCGCAATATTTACACGTCAAATACATTTTCAAGCCATAGGCAAAACATTACAGCGTGAAAAAATCCAGAACATCATTTCAATTATATGTTATTGATATCACATAAGGTCATGTTCACCGATAACACTCGGCATGGATAGTATTTCTGCCAAATTCAATATAAGTCTCTCGCAATGTGTGGGGCTAAACCATAGTCCATCACCCGAATCAGCCACCTTGCCCTAAAATCAACATCTTAAATTTCCCGCCAGTGTAATAAGTGTAAACATCCCAAACCAGACCTCGGTCATATAATTTGTGATATCGCACGTGGCGGAGGTTTGTTTAATGTAAAGTTATACCTCGGAGCGACAGTGAGACTCCTAGTTTAGATTATAGTGGCCCGTTGTGGAATTGAAGGTGGATTTTGTTAAGCATTGGTTCTCGATTATAAGGGAAGCCAAATGTAACTTGAGTTAATGTAGAAACGCTCTGCTCGTTCATAATCAAGAATAAAGCAATTTAAAACATTGTGCCTGCCAGCGAGTTGCCTAACCATTTGAAACCATTCAACTGCACGGGTTTGGTAGGGTGGAGCAATGTCCACGAAGCGTATAGTTTACCGTGTGGTTATGCATTCACTGGAAAAACAGGCATAATGCATCTATTAAAGACGTCGAATTGTCAATGTCCGAAATCGCTCCGTCCATGATCACCGTGCCACCTTGTTTCACTATAACATAAACAATTAACCCCATGGCAAAGAAGTTCCAGTGATGTTGCAATTAAAACAGATAAATGTGCCGTACACAAAGAACCGGTGTATGAGTCAAACAACAAGATGGAGTGTCTTTTATCAAAGCAATGAGGTTTTAATTACCACTGAATCCGTAAATGACTCATTCATTTAGTGCTAATTAATGAGAATTGTCCAACAATGACAGTAAGTTTATTTTTGCTCTCGTGTTGATTAAATCTTTTCAGGGTACAGACCTAGCCGGGTGTCAATGTTAAAAAAGGGCAGATAATGAAACGGGTTCGGAATTGGATTTTAATGACGAATGATGT
The DNA here is from genome assembly GCA_032158295.1 of Pycnopodia helianthoides. Lineage (NCBI taxonomy): Eukaryota > Metazoa > Echinodermata > Asteroidea > Forcipulatida > Asteriidae > Pycnopodia > Pycnopodia helianthoides. The sequence goes on from CM063261.1 coordinate 14,233,755, forward strand.
TCGTCATCAGAAGTCAAAATGTTACATAACGGGCTTGGTGAAGACTCTGGTTCATCACCATAATAATACCGTATATAGTCCTTGATCGTGTTCCCTAAGTGCGTAATCGCACAAACGAATCCGGACTCCCGCTAGGGATCAGACTATTTGCCCATGCAGCCTCAGTTGAGGTTCTAGTTGTCAGAAAGGGAAGAATAATATAACCATATGGAAATTACTCTTAAGAATACCATTGGTGATGTTTGCCATTATACCATGGTTGAAACTCAAACATAAGTTTGCTACAGCTGGTCTAGTTTGTGGAATTGGTTACCGCTGCACACACAAACCACAAGTATTATTAAATCTAAACTCAAAACGCATTTGATATCTCTAGCCTTTTCTTGCTAATTGTAATTTATTTTTTATTGTAATTTTTCATGTATTTATTTTCCAACTTTTTGTCTAGGTTTTTGGCATTGTATTCTTGTAGGCCTCTGAAACACTCCAAGTCTGGATATTACGTGCGCATTACAAGTTTTGTTATTATCATCATTATATTATTATGACATTTCTGGTTGATAATCAAACTTTGTCGTATAGACCTCAAAAACAAAAGTTATGTGTTGTTCCTGCGAGGAGAATGTTATGAAAACAATTCCTAACAACTCTATTCGCTATCTCTCTACTCAACTCTGCGCTATCATTATATGCATGAAGCCCATCTACTATGTTTCAAAATTCTGAAAAACCAGAATCTGAAAATTTTGCTCACAAAAAAAATTAGTTCGATCGGCCAATTTCATTGTCTTATTCTCATCAGTGTTGCGTTACAGGGCTCTCTCTCTCTCTCTCTCATTGACATTTCTGTTCATAATAATGCAATAATGGGACAGTGGACAAAAAAACCCAGTCCGAACCCAGTATACAAAAACAGGTATGCCTTGTGTTTTTTCAGACTCATTCAAGTGTTTCGGGTGCAGTTTATTGCCCGGGGTCGTCTTACAATAATTGGATATACAAAAGGGAAAAACACCCGGAACACCTTGTAACTACAGCTGCATCGGAAGTCCCGACGCGTCAACGGAGAAAAAAATCCACGAGCTATTAAATAAAGAAAAAAAACCTCATAGGTGACCCGTAGGCGAATAGCAGTGTTTACGTTACCCTACGGCTCTTCAAAGCCTTGGTCCCAGGGAATAAAGTAGAAATTACCAGCTAAGAATTCCATTGAAATTAATTTTTAACACTAGCAGTCGAAAGAATTGCATGTTTAAATTATGTCAGTATTTCGGCGTGGAATCCCACAGGTTTAGACCTTGGTTGTGTAGCATGCCTTAAGGGATAATGAGATTGCCCGTGAAGTTGTGCCTAAAAGGACAGTGTGGTTACTTTGAGATAGGCAATTATGCTTATTGTTTTAGAGGCTTGTTTCCAGCTCAAACAGATAAAAGGGAAAAATTGTCTCTCTTTGTTTGAGAGATATTGATGTTATGCTGCTGTCAAAATAGGTAATACGTGATAATAATTGACGTCCATTAAATAACTTGCTTAGCACGGCACAAGTTACATCAATGTTAACTAGTAAGCAGTTTGACTGGTAACCTGTTTCTTCCAAGCCACTAGTAAGCAGTTTGACTGGTAACCTGTTTCTTCTAAGCCACTAGTAAGCAGTTTGACTGGTAACCTGTTTCTTCTAAGCCACTAGTAAGCAGTTTGACTGGTAACCTGTTTCTTCTAAGCCACTAGTAAGCAGTTTGACTGGTAACCTGTTTTTTCTAAGCCACTAGTAAGCAGTTTGACTGGTAACCTGTTTCTTCTAAGCCACTAGTAAGCAGTTTGACTGGTAACCTGTTTCTTCTAAGCCACTAGTAATCAGTTTGACTGGTAACCTGTTTCTTCTAAGCCACTAGTAAGCAGTTTGACTGGTAACCTGTTTCATCTCAGCCACTAGTGAGCAGTTTGACTGGTAACCTGTTTCTTCTAAGCCACTAGTAAGCAGTTTGACTGGTAACCTGTTTCTTCTAAGCCACTAGTAAGCAGTTTGACTGGTAACCTGTTTCTTCTAAGCCACATTTTAAATTGTAGTAAATTTTCGTTTTTACAAACTTGAAATATTGATGGCTAATGGCGTGCAAAGTTCTACTGCTACTTATCCGTTGGTATGTTAATTACCAAGAGAAATTGGCGTCGATGCGCAACGTGCTGAAAAGACAGATTTGAATTTCCAGTTTCAACCGTTATGCCAGGAGTGGCAACGTGTATCTTTCAATGGACAGTAGAAAGCAGATAAACCATCTACCTTAAGGCCAACTAGCAACTTCTCTATATTGCCAGCACATCGGTTCATGTGACCCTTAACCTTACATGAGTTCTACGCATACAACAGCCGTTGGCTGAGACGTTCAAACGCAGCTAAGAGTGAGAACCATCAAGAAGTTTAAGACTAAGTCAACGGTTGGTTTTTTTAAGGCAGCGGAGCGTTTGGAACCAGATAAAAACCCTAAATGCTTGTAATGTAAAAACGTAAGCTGTGAAAGCCTCTGAGACATACGGACACAAATTTGCCCCCGGGATACGAGTGGCTATCGCCTTGTTGGATTTCATGGGAGTACATTTGTATGGATTTAGGTTCGGCTGCGACACTTTGGTTCACTTCTTATAACAGGAAAATAAAAAGGATGTCAAGTTTGGGTGTTTTTTTTCTGAAACTATTGGGATTTTGTTTTAAAGGGTGGACCCGTCTTTAAAAAGCACTAATAAACATTATACTCCGAGTACTTGTTATACAATTTGGAATTATTTATGTAAAGGAAACACTCGTTCAGTTTTCCTAAGATCGTTTTTGAATTTGATGTTGTACATTTTTGTTACGATTTCAAATGTTTGCTGTTACATTATAGCAATTAACGAGAATTGAATTGTTCTTATGCTGTGGTATTAGTTTATTCAATATTTAAGCTGATACCAGTAGCTTGCTGTTAAATTTTCTTGCTTTTTAAAAAGCGCCCTTAAACCATTTCGATCTTATTGGTCTTCGTCGAAATTTACATATTTTGTTAATATGTATTTATTCAGCCTTTAATACTGCAAAAAGAGACAATCAACCAAATGACTCTGCGTCATCCGGGTTATAGGAGAACGTAGACGTCATTCAAGTCGTTATTAGACTTCCCTCTATTTAAGCCTTATTGATATTATGAAGGCCAGAAAGTGATGACGTAAACCAATTAGGTGTACACTTACGATTTTCGAGCTTGGTTTCATGGTCCATCCTAGGTAATTAAAAATGCAATTATTGACTTGTTGGCACCGGGTAGACGTCTTAAGAAACAAATTTAATTTTGGAAACATATGCTTTTAAAACATCATGTGATAATGTATCAACATTAGTTTCGAAGAATATACAACATTTTGTAATCTTTGTAGGGACAAAACTTCACTGAACCTTTGAAGCGAACTAGCAATTTTTGAATCAATTTGCTGTGAAATTTTCTGAATCTGGTAATAGGCCTATCTACATTTATATTTTTGTTTATATTTATACTGATATGTATTTAAATTATATAAAATATAACCATTATCATGATTTACCTGGGAAATGTGATTTACTTGAAAAAATACATCAAATCTGTTAGACTCATTTTGGGGGATACAAATTTTTATACAAAATCAGTTAATGAAGTTGTTCTAAGGCGCTGATATGATAAGTCATATCGTGACCACATGAGTGTAATTCATAAGACGCCTCGGGCTGGAATCGAACCCAGGACCTTCGTGGTACTTCATGGAGTCAACTACTATGCCATATTGACAAGTGATTCACGGTGAGTCAATGTAATCCATGAAACGCTTCGGGCTTGAATCGAACCTAGGACCTTCGTGGTAACTCATAGAGTCAACTACTATGCCATATTGACAAGTGACTCATGGTGAATCAGTATAATTCATGGGACGCCTCGGGCTGGAATCGAACCCGGGACCTTCGTTGGAACTCTTAAGGCGTCAACTACTATGCCATATTGACAAGTGACTCACGATGAGTCAGTGACAAAGGCGTGACTCTGTGGAGTCAGTTACAACTGACATATGGTTCATTAACATTATTAATTAACTTGTAATAACGACGTACGCTAACTCGCAATAATCACACCAAATGGCATTAACTAAACGAATGTCACATTAATACATTTTTAAAACACGTTGAAACATATAGCTACCGTATGTTTGTTTATTTCGGATGCAGTTGCCGGCAGTAGCAATTTTTTTAATTAGTTCGACTGCCAGTATCGATCCTAGAATTTCATTTGGCTACACAAGCATGGCTGTAAGTACGGCCTTACTCTTAATTTGTACTTACGCAAATCAACTATTCCAACAGAATCGATTTCTGCCCTTCTTTGATAAAACTCCGCCAAGATGATCGATTTGCAGAATGTACTGTTTTTTAATAGATCCCGTGCAATGTAAACTACAATTTGTAATTCTCCACGTGAAGGGTATGCGGTTATACATAGTATCACGTGATAGTTTCCAGTACATTCGGCTGGGCTGTAAATATTTACTGATCTTTGTTTAAGTCTGCGGGAACCAACATTGAGTAACCTTGACATACGAGCAGTTAGAAATTGAAATACAACTGCATGGCAATAGACAATGGCTACGCGTCTTACAATTGTGTTATACACACAAATTGTAAATCATTGCACGCTCGTTCAGACTATTTTTCTAAATGTAATCTGACTGGTAGGTTTTCTTGTTGAGAAACAGAGTGGGTAAAATAATTATAATTCCTTATTAATTTATTGTTAATGTAAATGTTATTTTACATCGACGAATTGCTTTCTCTAACAGCTATAGCCTTGTCACAAGGTATATGCATTACATTTGAAATGGACTAATTGATATATGTTTAGCTCGATAGATCCCTAAATCTAAGTAGTAAACATCACTACAATGATATATTTATCCTGTCTCCAACACGTTGGATTTGAAATAGTGACAAAATAACAAGACCACAACTCGTGTCTAGAAGGATTGGTTCAAATCTTCAATTAAAGGGAAATTGCATCATTGGTAATTTAAAAAAAAAACAATTTAAATGTTTTTATTTGTGGGTGGGATTTAACACGAAATATCTTTTTAACGATCTGTTCACAATTGTTAGTCCGTGACTGCCGAGATAAATGAGAGCAAATGATGACGCCGTCAGACAGACCTTGCTGTATTAAAACTAACACGTTCAACTAATGGTTGGCCAACCATCGCTTCAAAGTAATACAACTTAAAAATGATACTTTCTTTAAAATGAAATAAAGGATGGCAAACGATTTCTACTTGGGAACAATATGCACTTTCAGTCAAGTAAGTTATTTTTTATAGTAACTTGGAAGTACATTGTTTTTATATCTTCAAATGATGTGTATTGTATCTTTGTTTTATCGAGTTTTGTTTGAATCTTAGGGACCATCCAGCCTCAAATTCCATCGTTATTTACAACCAATTAATTTCCATACTGAGAAGAGAAAATACCAAAACATCTACACTCTTAATTATTAGGGACTCGTTTTCTTGGTGATCAAAAACTTTAAAAAAAGTTCCTTCCACATTTTTCCCACTGATGACATCATTTTCTGAGTTTTTTTTTTCAAACCACCTCTAGCTCGCGCTAAAATAATTATAGTGCAGGAGTCGATATCATGTTATCATGCACGTGCAAATTAACTTCCCTGGTTTCGCGTCTCATTTATATATTAATATTTGCTGACGTAACTTAATAAAAAAGCAAGCCTGCCGTACATCGATAACAGTCACTTTATTAACATTGATTTGGACAGGAATTTCCATTAGGCACGCGAAACCAAGTGGCTACCTTACCCCTTAGGATTCAAGGTGGTGAAGCCTGCTTGCCAGGCGAGGTATCAAATTATGCTAACAGTCCTTTATCACCAGCCCCGTTTTATATGGATCCCACTAAATGGATGGGCTGTTGACACAAACCCATGAAAATACAGGCCTAAGAAGCGATGTGACAAAATAATAGGAGTGAATGGTTGTTTAAAAAAAAAATGCGCTTGTTCCCTTTATCAGTGAGCAGCGTTTAGTACGGATAGATTAAAGTTGTTGAAACTTCGAGCCGGGCTTGATATCAGAGTTTTACTGAGTGAAATGAATCTATTGTCTGAACCATTTTCAAGTGAAGTCAAATTGACATATTTGGCTCCAATGCTTGAACGATAATACCATCGACTCAGGCAGTGAGAAACGTATTCCAATTCTAGTTGCGATTGCGGAGTGAGTACGAATTAATGTATTTGTACGTTGCAAATCTTTGTCTTTCTTACCTAAAAAAGAGCGATTTATAATTTTTAAGAAATAGTTTCTCATTTTGCTTCTTGTTTAACACATATTAATTTCTTTTATGTGTTTTTGTATTCATCATTTTGAGAAACAGATGGATCCAAGTACTGGTGATTTTGGTATTTGAAAACCCTCTTCCTAATATTAAAAAACACGAGTTGAACCCACCAACTACAAAAGGAGCAACAATGGTTAAGGATTATAGCACTGATTATATATGGAAGGGGGATTTTTTTAGTAATTATGTTTCCTCTACAAGATTCATAGCCCCGGTTTGTGCAACTTCCTCCTCCCCTCCCCCTCCCCTCCCCCTCCCTCCCCCTCCCTCTCCTCTCCTCAATCCATCCTTTCTAGTGATGAACATAGTCCAACCTTTAACACAAATCTGATCAGGCATCATTTGCACATCGCATTGTGATTCAAGATGGCGTATGTCTTGCCAAATTGGCAATTTTTTGTCTCCCGCGTCATTCTTTTACCCCATTTTTGTTTTTCATGCCGTTGCACTCAATAGGCCCGATTCCCAAGGAATCGGTTTGTACCCGCAGATTGAAAACGGCGCCCGGAGTGATTCGACGGTAACAAAAACGCCGAGCGAGCGCCTCGATACCGCACGCTCAATTTGTGCGTTGACAGCTGACGACATCTTCGTGCCCGGGGCGGGAAATGTGTTGGCGGAACCCGAGTTTAAATTTGTCCTACTTTTTAACGAATTTTACGGGTGCATTTCACGGGCCAGAGCCTTTGGAGACCGTGAAACCATTAACACTTTAGACCCTTGGTCCTCCTTTGCATTTTAAATTCCCAAGTATTTGTGCGAGTAATTCAGCAAGTTTGATGTCAACAGAGAGAAGCATATTGGAGGGGTTTAGAATTATATGGTGTCTGGGAAAAACATGTGTATCGTTTTCGTAATTAAGTGAAAGAAGTAACAATGTTACCCTTTGCATTACCTCAAACTTGATTTCAATGGCTGGCACACATGATCTCGATTAAATAAGTCCCAACCTTCGTTATATGAGCCAAGAATAACATATACAGATATTAAATCGGTCTTCTTATGTCACACATGGTAGACACATAATCTGAATTATATTTCGAAGGTTTTTTTTCATAAAAAACTATATTTACTAGAAGTGGTAACGTATTATTTCAAAATTGGTTTCACTAGTAAGTGATCAGAGGGGAAAATAAAATGCATAACCTTGTTGCCTGAAACATGATTTAAGTTGCGGACACATTGTATTAATTATATTAATATCCACTTTAAAAGGACATGTATATTTTGTGTTAAATTATTGACAGTCGCTCAAAATCCGATTAGCCAGACGGCTTGAACTTCCGTCACTTGTTGTCATCGATCTGACCAGCGAATGGGCACGGATCACTGCAACTTCTGACCAATCAGCGACAAAATGAATATACCACATGATTAAACACGATTTTCATTCATGACAAAATGCATAACTAATTTCAAGTCGAAATACGAAAGTCTGCTCACCCTGGACATTGTTTTGGCTGTCAAAACAATTTCCCCTCAGAATACACACTCGTTTCTTCCTTCACTGCCCCCAAAGAACTCATCGACAACATCAAGTTAAATCATTTTCAAATGATCTGAACCGAACCAAAAACGAAAAACCTCTGGAACAGTTTCTGCCCGGAACCCTCAATTCATTTAGAATTCATGGCCGTTCCTTCTCCGCCCTCAGCCTTTGAATATTTCGCGATGATGGTATAATACTTTGGCCCTGGCAAACGGGTACTTAACTGAACATGAATCTTGCATTTGGCTTTTAGAGTAATGAAATCGCGGGGGGCACACGGGTTCAAGTGACTACTCATGTCTACTGGTTAGTGGTCGCATAAACACTGTATTTCAATCACTCATACAGTAACCCATCGTGGGAGGATGCATTATGTCCACTGTTCTCAGGTCTCACCTACAGGTTAATTAAAGAAAAGACCTGCGACGTGCTGATTTGATACGGGTAATACGACCCCCAATTACATCACTGTCAGTCAGTCCGTCTTTTTCTTGTCTTTTTTACAACTCTATACCGAGTATGGGCATCTTTTAAAGCTGAGACGACGTTGGATTCAGGGAGGTTGCTTCGGGACAACCGGATCAGGTTGTAATCAAAACCAGGTTGTGTTTACGGTGATTTCTTCTCTGCGAAAGGGTTGTCCATAATTGTTTTTACATTGCCATTCTGAACTCTTAACATCTTCTCCGTTCAGTTTCTTCAACTCTTATAACATTATATTACTTTTGTGATTTTGCATAATTAGAAATGAAATGTTTACAGGTTTACTATTGGGTTGTCGGAACCCAAGATTGATATTACTTTGTATAGTCTTTCAGACTGGGATATTACAGCCGGTCCCAACCAAACCGGAAGCGGCCCTGTCACTACAAGTCCGTACGGTGAACAGCTTTCCAAGTACAGCAGCTGCTGCGATTTCCGCGTGTACAGGTTTAAATAAGGAAGCCACTTTTCATATGCCAGCTTCGAAGTCAACACCAATCATTAACGGTAATTTCATATGGTAACAACCGCTCACAAAGCCAATTGTGCACACTCCTTCCTTATCATGGGGGCAATTACAACCGGGGGATAAATTATTTCATACCCGATGTTGACTAAAAGCTACAATGTGGTGTTTTTTCAGTAAGCATCTCAAACGAATTAAAATAATAATGCCAAACACTTTTTGTCAATTAGCGATATCACTTAGTAAGATTTCCAAAATGCTTGATTTAATATTATCCAAATGAAAGTGCATTATACAGTAATTGAAACTGACCGATGCAGCGACTTGCCATTGATCGTTAACTGTTAAGTGTGTTGATATTGAGAGGAAATCATGTGTTAGAACGGTTCCATCATGTAATATGTTTTTCTTTTCTTTTAACCGAAAGTCTTCAGATAAAGCATGTGGCTTGGGGGAAGTATTAATCCTCTAAGTAAACAAAAACATAAAACAGAAGGAATGTGATTTTTGTGGTATCTGAAAATGGTACAGTAGAATGGGCAGGAGCTTTTGATTTGATAACATTATGAATATACTTTTATTACACAAATTGCACACGAACATTGAAAAGATTAAATTTGATAAAACCAGAAAGAAGAAAACATGAACGCCCCCGAACAGACAAAAAAACATTTCATATAATCCAACGGGAAATTTATGTTGTTGCTTTTTCATAATTGTACAATGAACTGAGCTAGAACATGTGTGTATTACTATATAGTATTAAGGCACCTGACATTATTTGAAAGTGTACACGGCTTTAACTTTTTAACTCGATAGAAACCAGAACGACAAAAATTAAGCCGACCTTTACAGAAGCACGCATGTGAACAATAGTCTCTCCGTGTACCATAGGACTTCCTTGATACATCTAAAAAATGTGCTCTTTTCAGCACAACAATTCAAGACATAATAACTATTGTGACTTGTCCATATAGAAGTGTAAGGCAATATCAAGGACAAAAAGATAATTCTTGACCTTGGCTGGAACTTGCTTTTAGAAATTGAAATGATACCCCCCCCCCAGGCAGACAATAGTTATATCCTGGTCAATCTTAAAGGTTCAGGAAGTACAAATACTTTTTGATCGTATTAAATTCGCAACTTTGGCAATATCAGAGGGAGTGATACATCCATAGGAATTTGACGATAACGTACCGTCGAAAAAAGTTTCTTTATAAGAATAAAGCTTATAAAGAAGAACTTTACACTTATTCTATAATTGCGATTTTCATTATTTATTTGTAAGTGTTTTCTTTGTAAGTGTTTTCTTCGTAAGTGTTTTCATCATCATGTCAAGGTATGAAATTTTGATATTTTAGAATTTTGACATTTAAGTATAGATCTGGGAATGTTTTTCGATTCACGAGAGAATCTAGACACTGATACTTTTTTTTGTTTTGCATTTTTTTCTACCTCTCCCTAAACAAAATCACCGTCTGAGTTTGCCAAGAGCCATCACTCCTTCAGTGTCCATGTTTTATTCATAGTGTCATCCTCGTCCTTCACGGTACTTGAGGGTGTTCTTCCCAACGGCCAGTGGCCGTTCGGAGAGCACACGGCCAGGTCCCGGTCGAATGAAGCATTTTGTTTCATCACATTCGAGACGGTTTTGCGACTTGGGGGCAGAGACACTAACACGGGTAGTGACTTTCAAGTGGCCCTCTCGAAGACTTTGATTCCGATATTCGATAACTGGCCGAATGCAAAGCTCGCAAGAACGATAACGGCAGTTGTGTATGATACGCCAAATAGACAAGGGCATGACTGCAAAGTTGTGTACCCAGCATCTTCACGCCTTGTGACACAGTCAAACAAACCCGGTAGGAATATTTGCACATTGGAAAGTAGGAACAATAAAGAAACTGCAGCTAAAGAGAAGACAGATCGCACTTTACATGATTTCGAGACTGTTTTGATAGTCGTTCTAACACAGCTGAAAACATTGCAGATTTGTATGTCAAAAAGACAGACGAAATCTTATTTCTTTTATTCTAAACGGTTTGGATTAACTTTTCAAACAACACTCTGAAAATGTGTAAAGAAACGTCTGGAGCCTAATTATCAGACACTCTTCACTAAGGTCTTTTACATCGTGCCGCCATCTTGTCTTTTCTCTGGTTCAAATCAATGCATCCAAACCGAGGCTAACATAATAACATATTTTAACCTCATTTTGGTAACCAGCAAAATGGTATTCAACATTTTTTATTGTATACAATGATGACCAGAACATTGATAGTAAAAACACATAATTTTTGGCCCACTCTATCAACCAAAACAAAACAGTTGCTTTGATTTTGAATTTAACGTATATTGATTCAGAAACATTCAAGTTGAAAATCTTTTTAGACACTCTGCAATTCATAAGTTTACAAAGCAGTTAAACAAGTTCTACTCACTGCACTTGAAACGAAAAAAAATTCTGTTGCGAAACATAAATCTTCAGCTCATGAAAAACGATATTTGTTCTTCAAAGGTAACCTATTTAAATGGGTGGAAATTTGAGTTCGCTAAACAGTGTGATCACGATCAGATTTTATTGTATCAGGCGGCCGGCGTAATCCCCCTCAGTTTTCCCGCGAAATTAGACCTGACGTGTTTATTCCCCTGGCTGTTCCGGTCAATTTGAGAGTTGCCAAAGCGTTTTTCTCCGAGCTCGTCACGGCTGGCGACCCGGGGACAGTAAACGGGGAGTGTGAAAAGTGTTTGCCGAACGCTTTGTGTGAACCAATGGAAAAAAAAAGGGCTCAGTGTATTTACTGTGACAACAAAAATCACTTTTGTCTTGTGTGGAAGCTTATTAATTGGCCTTCGCAGTGTGATCTGGTTAATACAACGACTAATTATTCTTTTGATGGAGTCTTGTTACGTGTGATGAACGAACGAGCAATTTCCAGGTACGTACTGATATTATGTGAACTTTTAAAACCAGTTTAGTGATAACTATCACTTCTGCCCGATTTCTTGTGCAACTGCTGCTGTCCATTTCAATAATACGTTTATACAACAAAATGTATAAGTTTCAATAATTTCGAATAATTGTTTTGCTGAAGCAAACACCAATTTGCACAATAGCCAAGTTGGTGTACAGTGTTTTCCCGAAAAGGGATACAATTTTGTTATACTGCGTTTTGCGCTCTTTACCTCGCCAATGCATTTGCGGATATTAGACAACTAGGAAATTCACCCTGTCTTAATTTTGACATTTTCCATCTTTGAAAAACGCGTTGTCAAATAGGATAAGTTAATGTGTTTTATATAACGACAGTCATTATTGAATAACTGCAAGCAGAATTTTCTCCGAAATGTTAAACCGCGCTGTCACTATATTCTGATCAAAAACCTACCAAGATGTTACTAGAACTCGATAATTACAAACGGAAACTGAGAAACTTACAAAATAATTATCATGAACAAAAAAAGTATAATTCAACAACAGGAAACATAATCTCTTCATTGGGTGACAAAACAACTAGATTGGTAACAAAAAGCGTTTAAAATATGTATGGAAATTAACCTTACCTTTGTTGTATGGATGGGCACTACTTGCAAGATACAGTGTGTGCTAAGACGAGTGCCTGTGACCAAAAGAAAAAATAATACATACACCCCTAAAAAAGACTTTCTCCATGAAGGTGCGTTTGTCATGTGTCACACCACCCAGCACCTGACGCGTATATACGGCACTCATTGGTCCTCAACCAGGCCCATTGATTGTCATGACTGCGTATTGATTTTAGTTCCGATGATTAGCTATAAAGCCCTTGGGCATGCGCAATAAATCGCATCAGCATTTTACAGTGTGGAGACAGTACCATATAGTGCAAGGCGCGCGCAGCGTGTGCGTGGGACTTGGAGGTAATTTGTGAAATTGTCATTAAGGGTTGGGTTGGAGGAGATTGGAACATGGGATGAAAGATTGCTAGGAAGAGTGAAAAAAAAGCTCATTGGATGAGAGGTATGGGTAAGGGGTGAAGAGAAAGAAGATGAAAGACAAATACAGCCATAAAGAAAGGCCCTATCCAACAAGAATTAAGGGTCAATTGAATTGCGAATTTAAAATAAAGGAAAACGTAACCTTTTATTCTGATGTTCTATTTTCATTAAAACTACAACTTCTTAGCATTTTATTCAGATGATACAGTTACTTAGGAACCGGCATCCGAGTAATCTACAGTTTAATTTTCAGGTGTTTTTCGAGTTTTTGTTTCAGAGCTTGACGAAGCAACTTTTATGGCCGCCTCGTACTGGACTATAATTTTTTCGTCCACCAACAAACAGAACGCTAAGCATTCCCGTTATCTCCTAATTCCCTTGTCGTTATATTTTCTTAGATAATCTATTCCGTTTGAAGTCATCTGATCCCAGTCGCAAGAGGGGAGGCGTTCCTCCTCGAAAAACGAGCAATTACCAAATATACAAAATCCACACGGTGGCGTCTCAAACATAAAAGATAACTCTCTCGCAACTAATTGATTCTTCACAAGATTAGTAGCAATACATCATAATCAGCACTACACAACCAAATACAATACTCAATAGTATAAAACGTGAAGGTCACAGGTCAACACATGGCATTACATTGTACGATGCAATAACGATGACTAGAGTCATTGTCTATCCCTAAAAAATACAAATCTCTCGAACAAAAATGATACTCACTGGGAGCTCTAAAAGGTTATTCCTCCCAGATGACAAACGTTAGGAGTATGGCACGAGCCGCAATGCCCTCTATTAATAAGGGAGAATAACCCAAATGAGTGTCTTCTTTATCCATTGGATTCAAACGGAAAAGAGAAAAAGGTCCAAAGGTTGCGGACAAACACTTTTAAGTTTTTGTAAAAGAAAATTGCAAAACAAAGTTGCACAAGGCACAAGTACACTGATGATTCACTAGATATCCCTACCCATATGCCAAGAACAAAGAATGATATTTGAAATAAATCGTGTACAATGACTACACTGGTTCAAGTTCAGGTTAACAACAATTATTTTAATAAAATAACATTGAAACGTGGACATAAACACAATGGCGACTGTCACAACATTTCCAGATTTTAACAAATCGCAGGATTTTCTTGTGGTAAACCAGTCATAATTTATAACGGCTCTCGTTACGGAGGATGTCGATGGTAAACGGACAGTGCTCAGGTCCCTGGGGTAGTAATTATGCAAAATCCTGTCTAAATTTATCAAAAGCAACCAAAGTCGCAATGACGTCACAGAGCGGCAGGTTGCTGTGACGTCCATTTTAAGTTGATCTTGACCCGTACGGATGGCTGCTGCTGACAGTGAAACGACTGCTGTTCATTTTTGTACGTTTAAATGTGTATTATTATTTGTTTCTGCAAAAGTTGATTTTATAACTGTGACTGTCACGGTTTAAAGGAAAAGAAAAGAAATATGAAATGTTATTAATTCAAAGCAATTGTAAGATAGCGCTCATTACTTACTATACTTACTATTTAGTCATCTGAAATCGTATTTTCAATTTAACAGAGTGACCCAAAGGCTTAACTGGACCCTAAATTACTAACTCTTGTGTGGATAATTCTCGAGGGCAGAATGTAATTAATTAATCATAATAAAATAAAACAAAAGTATGCCTTCATATTATTGAGTCAAAGCAAAACGCATGCCACTGTCTTCTCGTCACTGAAGATATTTGTCAATATTGGTACTTTTTCACGGGTTAATTTAGAAATATTAATTTGTTCATCAATCTATCCAAGAACGGAAGTGCCGCCAATTCCCGGAAAGGATAATATAATGAAACATATACAATTCTTAATGAAACCCCGTATTTTATATTTTATAAAACTTTACAATTTGGGGGGAAAGAATGAACTCTTCTTGTACACATTTTTTATTATTCTTATCAGCGTTTTACGCACTAGCAGTTTTCTTATAGCACCATCGACGACTGCCACGGCTCTCCAAGGAACACAAATGAGAGTATTGATTGGAGCCGTCTAAATGAAGGTTCGTATATCGATTGATTTCCTCAAGTCATTAGCAAAGCCTATAAGTGTGACTTAACAAAAAAATGTGCCTGGCACTTAAAATGACATATATATCCATACACATACCACTCATCGTCTAAGCATCACTTATTTTATCTTAACCCTCCCATGGCCTACAGGTCTGCAACCTATAGACCGAAAACACATTTTCCTTGATTATTTGTACATTTTTTGCAAAAAGGTGAAACCCTTTCAGTTCTATCCTCAGACTGGCCCAATTGACCTGTCCATGACCCTTTAGGTAGTATGATCCATGGAATCCGAATCCCCAGTAATAGTAAAACAATTTGTAGAGTAGTGTACATCAAAAATTGTCGTTTTTGCAGTGTAAAAACATGATAATTTTCAAATAATTTGAAGAAAAAACAAAGTTTTTATTTTCATTTTTTAGCCAAACCAGGCCTACCCCTACAACGTTTTGAAAAGCTATTAGCTTTGAACAAAGTATGAAATCAACAAAGTAAAGGAGGTTTATACGTTTTCCCAACGTACAGCACGCTGTGTACTGCAGGGCGTCCAAAGAAAATTCAGCAATAAATTGCAATGCAGGATTTTAAAGGAACATACATTATCAGTGTTTTTTGAAAAGTACAGTCCTTTATACTCTCTCCTGTGAAGACATTATTATGCAACTAACTGATGAACATTTGCAAAATCTACTCGGAAGTCACTATTTATGGAAAAACAACGAAGAACTTTTCATGTTTCGTCAGCTACCAGTACTTTTTACACGATAATTTCGGGTTTAATTTGATGGCAGCGATCGCAATAAACAGTGGTTGATTCGGGGGCTTCGACAATGTTTCGTCCGGTCTATTTCTCTGATAGAGGATTGGTGCTTGTGTGATAATCAGTAACTGACGATAATTAGATAATTAGCAATGCTATACTTTATCTTTAAAACAACTTTTGTTAGGATTGTTGTGGGGATCTTATTTGCTTTCTCCCTGACACCCCCCCCCCATGTCCAGCCCCTTTTGTCCTGTAACATCGTATAGGCAGGTCCTTACAAAATGTTGTTTCATTGGTTCTTTCTCCATTGTGATACTTTTTTCAGAAAACGATTCGCTTCAGTCCCGCTTTGTTTACTCAAATAGCGTTGACATTTAAAATTGTCACTTAAAAACACGTACAACAAAAGCAGTGGCTGATTACTGCGATTATACCATTCTTTATTTAAATATATATAAATCTAACTGAATAGTTTCCTTACACCCACAGTATAATAAAAATGGAAATTAATTCTACATTAAATTTAACCATTAATGGACTTTCACTTCCAATCTATACATTTCTACAAAAGTAATATATTCACCTCTAAATTGTTTGCTTCAAATGTCAATGTGCAATGGAAAATATATCGAGAGAACCCATTGACCGGATCCAGACATGCCGTTATATCCTTCACAATATGAATGCAATTGAGCTGTCTGAACTATTCCTAAATCCCACATATCCTCAAATTAATCTTATAGAGCTTTCATTCCCTGAGTTTTCCATGAGAGATGTCAGAATCTAATCGTTAACTTGAGCAATAAAGCTTCAAGTGATCCCTTTTATAAATTGAGAGTGTGGCCCATCATCCTTGAGATGTTCTTGCAAACGAGATATCGAAATGCGAGAATTGCAGAAAAAGAAGGTGCTGAGAAGCGTAGTTTAAAATCACAAGTGATCACTGAGCAATGTTTATCACCACCCAGTGCTATTGTTGCCCATTTGTTAAATAAAACAACACTCTTAACCTGTGAGATATAATATTTTAATGCTGCTACGTGTCATTTTGGGCGACCTCTGTAAAACATTTTACCCGACCGTCGTCGGTGGCCATGTTCTTTTTATTTGTTTACATTTGTAGAAGTCGCAATTTAGAAACATCTCACAACCTATACTGAAGTAGAGTTCAATTATTTGTTATCAGGTATTGCACATTATTGGTGTTTGGAATACTCCTCTCAATAAAACACAATGCAACAGGGCTATCTTTAACTACTCGCTGTACTAGGAAGTCACGTTTTAGAAAAAACAACCAATATCATTTTTTATTTCGCCAGAGAGTTTGTGCCCATCCATATGAAACCTGAATTCTGAATTTTCTTGCACATATATTCTAAGCGGAAATACTTCCTACGACAATTTGTTGTTTTATCAAAATGCTTTAAAAAGGAAGAAAATATCTGATTAGAAATAAGATATTTTCAACTATTCCAAGGCATCTCTAATCTCTAATTATCAACTTACTTTTATCCCAACCCTGTACCTACATGAAGCACGAACCTTAATGTAGCCTTCTATCCCAACCCTGTACCTACATGAAGCACGAACCTTAATGTAGCCTTCTATCCCAACCCTGTACCTACATGAAGCACGAACCTTAATGTAGCCTTCTATCCCAACCCTGTACCTACATGAAGCACGAACCTTAATGTAGCCTTCTATCCCAACCCTGTACCTACATGAAGCACGAACCTTAATGTAGCCTTCTATCCCAACCCTGTACCTACATGAAGCACGAACCTTAATGTAGCCTTCTATCCCAACCCTGTACCTACATGAAGCACGAACCTTAATGTAGCCTTCTATCCCAACCCTGTACCTACATGAAGCACGAACCTTAATGTAGCCCACCCTCCATAGTAGCCCAAGCATTTACCTAAACATTAGACAGGGCTACATTTAGGTACAACGTTGGGACTACTTCTGTATTATTACTCTGGCATTGTAAAAAGCATGTAAGAAAAAACCTGCGACACAAATTTTTCTATAAAAAACAACATGGATAGGAATGTTTTTTTAAAGGATATTACAACTACCATACCATGTAAGCTCTTATATGAAGTATTATTAGTTTATGAATAAACACCTAGGCCACATCCACCAACTTTTAGGCCACATCTTACGTTTGAGCAAAAGCCAGCGGCATTCGTCTGTCTGACATGACACTGAATCTATCCTTGACATTTTATTCTTTTTGCTAAATCAATTTCAAAGAACATTTTTGCGTAGCCCAGGGAAAATAAAGCACTCTTCTTTTATTCATTTATGACAACAAGGAACAGGCTATTACTCCTCTTTTCTTTTAATGAAAGAAGCGCATTATTGCAATATTTCGTCGACAGCACTCTGTTTTGTAAAATAGACTCTGATAGTATATGCCACCTTAATCAATTTTAACAATTAACTTGCTGCCATTGCCCCTAGACAGAAAACATGTAAACATTCTTGTTACTCGTCGAGGAAAACATACTCAAAGTATAATATGTATTAAAAGAACATTGTCAAGGGTTTTAGAGAGCCATTCTAAACTCATCTTAAAATCAACCCGCGAAATCAATCATGGTCAATTTCAATGTGAATTTAAATATATTCATATTTATTTGCCACATTTTGTTTCTTTCTTTTTTCGCCATAACCCTTTAAAAATCAAATCGCCCTTAATACTATCCATTATAAAAAACACGTGGGAGGTCCCCCACTGTTATCGAGAATATAAAGTTTTAAAAATGATGTATCAAATCGACGGCGTTCGGTCTGGGAAAAGTGAATCCACCCGACAGGTGGCAGCGGATATGTTCTCTTTTCTAGACCCTCGTCCACCGGTGCTAATTCCATCAGAATTAACACGCGTGCGCAGTCAGCTGTGTAATTAGTACCGATTTGCAATAACATGGGTGATGGTTGATTTCCCATCATGCACAGCGTAATCTGGTTTTACTGATGGGAAGGTTGGGTCGTGCGTAGTGCAGCGTGTGATATTGATGCTGGGCTATTTAAAGGCGCTACGCACGTCGTCACATTTTAAGTTAGCTCAAGAATTAAGAAAAAGAAGAGGCTAATTTCCCCCATCGTTTTTAAACCGGACTGATATCCCCTAAAAATAGAGAATTCCAAAATTCCCACATTTCGATACAACAAGAAAACATTCACAACTTACAAAATGTTGGTGTTTAACGGAAGAATGTTTAAACCACCAAACTCGTCAAGATTCTTTCGCAAAACAAAAAGTGCCGGAGTAATAATATCTAAATAAATATGGAACATTTTAAGGGTTATCTAAAGCCCTACTGACAGGTGTTTCGGTGGAAGGAGATAACACCCCCAACCCCAACCTCCTAACCCAACCCCAACCGCCGTCAGTCTTGTCTGCCGTCGACCTGCCCGGCAAAAGAAATACCTTTACCAAATTTCACTCATTGGATTACCCTTTCCAATAAGACTGTGCATGTGGGAAGCTGGGAGGTCATTTGAAAGCTAATTTGCATTTGTTGTACATTTTGCTGTAGCAGTTGGTAAGGAGTTTGCGGCAGCGTTATTCAGTAGCTGTATTTTTGTCTTGTTTTTCTGTTGACGAAACCAAATGAATCCCCACACTGACTAACCATGTGACACTTAAGCCCACTTCTTTTCTCTGATTTTTCAATCCCGGACCAATTTTGTATCTGTATCAGTAACAAACAAATAAACAGACAATGAAGAATCAAAGTAGATAAAGAATTTGATTTAGAGCAAATAAAAATAAAGGAAGCCGGCTTCTCGTGCGAGTCGCTCGACAGGCCTATATTGATAATTATGTATTTCATGTTTTTTTTCCTAGTAAAGTATTGTAATGAAGCGATGGTGACGACGTAAATTATACATGACTGTAATTAGAATGAACCCCAATACACACGTGAAGCTTCAATCTGACGCGGGATTCGAACCAGGGGTACACAGAAGAGAAAGGCAGGACAGGGTACCACTAAGCCAACCTGATCTGCTAAGTTAGTTACAAAGAGATCTATTTACGTTTTTACTCAACACTAAGTGTACTTCCATTTAAAGGTATGCATCAAATGCATTGAGAGCCGGCGACAGTGAATTTAACCAGTCCACTGAATGAGACATTCATTCTATTTATAGTTTTCATAGTAAAGAACAATGACTGACAAGAGTTTGCCTTGTGCTATAATTCGAAAAGGGTATCCGGTATATCAAATCATGGCCTTGAGATTCTGTATTTTAATTATGTAGATTAAGAAAATAAAAAGAAGCCTGTTGAAGTCTGAATTTGCAGTAAAATGTTTTTGTCTTATTGTGTTTTTTTTTTTAGGGGGGAGGCATGCATGAAATTATTGGTCCACTTTGCGAGTATTTTAAATGAAACGCAAATATTTTTTTTTTCAACAAGCACGTGGCACTTCTTGCATCCCAGGCGGCCATTGTCCTATATTAGTACAAAGCACCCTGCTGGTTCAGAGCACAATGAAGAGTATTTGCATATGGGCAGTAATTGACAATTAGCGCTAAGTGCTTTTGATTGTTTTACTTACACATTATATAAAGTACCGACCCCACGCTGGTCTTTATTGGCCAGTCGTCATTAAACAGGTGTATTAAAACCAACTGCCGGGTTCTCAGTGTATCCATTGGTGGTGTGTGACTCATGAGGTGCATTACAATGTATACACAGAGAGCAAACACGGTGGAATTTCATTTACGGGTTGACGTGTAACTTCATCTTGGCTACACTCTTGTGAATTGATATTCATGAAATAGGTGGTATGGCCCTATAAAATGACAGCACAATTTTACACCAACGGAAATCCACACCCTATCGAATGACACCGAATATGTAACCAAACAGACCGTACAACACAACCTACAACAATCGAAGTACAAACCTACTTACAAAATAGAAAACAAAACAACACCGAATTTTACACCATCAAGAAACCAGATCTTGGATTGACACCAGCAATTATACCAATGATGATTCAGACACTACCATCACCCCATGACTACACTCAAAATATGTTCAAGCACATACACCATTCAACAAACTGCAGTAAATGTGTAAATGTCAAAGAATTATAAAGAGTTAGGTAAACTAAAACTAAAAAATCAATCCACTATGAAAAGGTGGTTCCTGTACATCTTCAGCTGGAATGTGTCTTTATCGTTAACTCAGGAATGTTTCATTATGTGTTACTCTTGATCCACACTTCAAGCCAACAACTCATCATATTCGATTAAATCTTGTCTATAAATCAAACAAACGGACCAACAATGTATTTATGTAGTTGCTCGCTTTTTAGGGGTTTTCCGGTGCAATTCGTAAACTGAAAATTGTGTAATCTCAAAGTCTAGTTGGCCTTCTTAACATTTGGTTTGTCTACTGGAATCTCCATGTCAAGACTTCATATATTGTTAACTTATTATGTGTCGATTCTTTATTAAGATTTTGTTTCCAAAATAGGTAATTTTATTACATAATTTCTACACAAGTTGTTCACATAGATGATTATATTGTTTCTTGCAAATATCACAAATCTAAATTTATATTTGATAATTATACTGGAAAAAGGAAAGTATATCAAAAAAAATGTTTATAGAAATTTAATTTGTATCGTAACGAATGTTCTATACTGTTTCTTTTTAATAAATTGTAAACTGTATTCCTGATTTTCGACTTGGGGAATACATTTAAAGGAACATTACAGAATTGGTTTTTGCTAACAAAACAGTTGCTGGCAGTGTAAGCACTTTATGTAATCCATCATATTCATTAACTGACAAACCTGTAGAAGTTTGAGATCGATCGGCCATCTGGGTCACGAGAAAATAGTGAAAAACCGATTACACATTTGCATGAAATCATAGATTCAACAAATTAATAAAACGCTCGCTGAGCGATAAACTCTAGTCGGAAAATGAGTTTATTCATTTCTCATCAAATATGGCATTTCAGACAGAAATATTTCAAAGGGATGTTTTCCACTATCATCATCATTAGACCGTGTAAGTTTTATGTAAATCTGTGATCAAAAAGTATATTTTACAAGTTTTTTTCTTACCAATTCTGCAATGTTCCTTTAAAGACTATAAGCGATAAAACTTACATATTTAGATCACATGTGACAATACAAAGACCACCTGCACTAGCATTCAATCAAATTTCAATCAAATTTCAGTCGAATTTGTTGCAATTTACTGCTGGTAAAGAGACTAGATTCTGCTAATTATATTTGGTTAGGGACGCGGATGGCTGCTCACTTGACATAATTCGATTGCACATAACTGTGTTAAGAGGAGATATTATTAGGAAAGACAACTCGACCTTTGAATCTATCAGTGTGGTGACTAAGTCGACCACTTCAACAGGAGACTGGACTCTACGCCACTCAAAAGGATGGTACAAACTATTCATAGGTTCTAACATCTTGGCTTCAAAAAAAAGCATGAATGAAACTTGGCCCTTTTTTAAACCACGGCTCTTGGTTGGGCTGTGCGATGCGCCTACGGTACGGGGCTTGAAACAGGCGACGCGACGGAGCTTCAGCCAAACCTAACCGAAAGAGCCTATGTAAACATTTTAGAACATTATTAAAAAGGGTAACAACAATTCGAGAAAATTAATGTTGAACAATGTCGCTGAGAGTGTTTTATCTGTCGACATGAACGGTTTTAACAAAGGAACCGGAGTGATATTGGAAAACGAGGACGTACACAATTTGTTTATAGGTACAAAACCAATGGAGTAATCGCTTAATTAATTAAACAATACAAGTAACAAAAGTTACCATGTGGAGAAATGTTGTCTTTAACTGTTTGTAGGCTACACGTTTAATACAGACTTTAAAACATCACCTTATGGTAAGCAGTATGAATGCGTTTCGAAAACACAAGTGGCAACTTGTTCCTCTTACAATTTTGAGAAGAGTTTTACCGCAAAGCCACCAATAATTGTCACGTTCTAAGTTTGGAGAAAAAACATGAACGAATCCCTATAGTCCCCCTAAGCGTAGGCGCCAGGCCATCGATGAGGTCAAACAATGAAAATGTACACGTGTGTACGCACCACAATAAGCTCTCAGCCAATCATGGGTCTTCCTCAGTTAACAGTTTTCATATAATTTTTCATTTTAAATCTTCGGACATCAAAAAGATGTGTCTTCCACAATAAAAGGGTAAGCCTAACGTGCTCTCATCTTTAAAACATGTACATGAATGTGAGATAAAGATACCTGATAGTTATCGACCGTTAAATCTGACTCTTACTGATGCTGTATGCCTTTACCTTCCCCTTGGGGGTAAGAAAATTGTTATTTTCCACGAACATGAAGTCGTTACTACTTACTCCCTGTGGAAAGTGTAACGGAAAATTGTTTCGTTTAAAAAAAAAATCGTCAGAATGTCTTCTGTCGTTTCGTTCAACAATTTGTGGTCAACCAAGCCCGTACCAATCTCAATGATCACGCCATTAAATTATCTCTGGATCCTCCTGAAGAATTGTAATCGAAGAGTTTAGTTAAGCAAATGGAATTGTGGGTACCAGACATCCAACGATTTAATTTCATCTGCCAGACATAATGTCCTTGTCCTAAAAACAAAATATTCGCTTCATGTGTAAACTTGACTCGCTTATCAGATCCATTGTCACGTTAAAATAGATACACACAGACCATAAAATATGACTTGGCTGTTGTCTTGTAAATGACCTACAAGTTATACGCCGAATAAGAATTATGTAGTCTATTTAAGTATGATAAAGTTCACGCATACTAGTGCGCATGTATAATAGCTTTATAACTTTGATATAGGGTGACAAGGTTAATACGTGTGAATTATGTAACCTATTTCAATCTGTCAAAGTTTACACACAGTCAGTTTACTAGTTTCATTTCCTTAATAGGTAGGCTAGAATTTCACTTTTGGGTATTTAAGGGCGAAAGTTTACGCACTGAATCAGAATACAAAATGGATACTAAGCTTATTAGCCGAGAAAGAACTTCCTTATTAGTGGGAATTTTTTTTATAAGTGGGAACTCCCTTAATTGTGAGAACTTCCTTATCAGTGGGAACTTCCTTATCAGTGGGAACTTCCTTATTAGTGGGAACTTCCTTATTAGTGGGAACTTCCTTATTAGTGGGAACTTCCTTATTAGTGGGAACTTCCTTATTAGTGGGAACTTAGTAGTGCCTAAACTCTCAATTCAATCGTTTCCAGTAACTGCTGCTAATGACATGATTCGAACTTGGCCCTCTTTACCAGTCCTGTGGTCTAGCATTTTATACATCTACTCTAGGATACGGGATTGTGAATGAAATCCAACATAAACAGCGTGTAGAGTTTTGTTCCGAAAGACTCCAAAACACCAAGTATACGGTGCTTCTGGCACATCGGTGTATGGGTAAAGAATGACAAAAATAGCAATGAAATAGTTTTATTTAATACTTAATTAAAAGTGAGATTGGAGAAGTGTTAATAAACGTGGATTGAATACATCTAACCAGCTAAATTATGTCACAAGAAACAAAACATTTTACTGATTTAATGGACTAGTTAAACTTGCGGCTTGATTCACGAAGTATTACAGTAATTAGTATGAAAACCAATTAATACAATTAACTCAAAGTAGTAATTAGAGTTTAAATTGTAAACGCGACAGAGCAAGCGTTTTAGTTTGTTTTGAACCTGTTCATTACCTTAATTGAATCATGTATTGAGTGTTTATTATTTGGCACAATTGAATTAACTTCTCATTATTGAAAATTTGAAGTAATAAATTGAGCATTTGAATAAAAGGAGCATATCGTTTATATATTTAATGCTTGTTCTTTAATGAGTAGAATGACCATATGGGCCCCAAGGCGCCTACTGTACATTATTCCTCCCATGCAATTATTACTATTATTGATCTGTTAATGTATTGATGTAACCTGGAGGGAATTTTGGTCTAATTTCTTAGACTGAATGTCCGAACTGGTAAATATTCTCCATGGTCATTAGGCCTACTTGTCCATATTTATTTGTTTGAGGCTACACGGCGCCACGCCAGTCTTAAATATCCCTTCGGGCATTCACGCATGGATAAACCATTTGAAACAAGCGCATGTAGTGGTGTGTTTTTGGTTGTTGCTGTCGTTATTTTAGTTTTGTTTATTTGTATTATTTGTTTTGTTTATTTATTTATTCATTAATTTATGTTTGTATTATTATTTTGTTCAGGAGGAGGTATTCCTCTCGCTCTCTTTCCCCGCAGTTTCATTGTCATACCCTATTTCCGACCAGAGCCTGAATTTGACATAGGGTATCCGTAGTCAAGTACAATATTCACCCATTCACATGAATTAAGCTAAATGAAACATGGGGTGTAATTATAAACAGTTGCATTTATAGACACTTACCTCAATGCCATGGGTTTAAGTCTTGGGCTGTTTGTCACGACGGCAAGAAATTGGTCGTCTTGATAATAATTTCCTTGAGATTCCAAAACGAGAGGATTTATCTGCAGATCAAAATCAAACAAATGTAGAGTTTCTTGCCCCTGTGCACACACTTACATATTAGGTTTTGTCTCATGCATTACCTACAGAGGGATATGTTATTGTTAAATTATAATTTCCTTTTCTCCATGAAAATGTTAGAATGAAATTAGGTCAATATTTTTGACGTGGTAGCCTTGAAGACCTTTTTTTCGCATTGTTTATTTTCTCATTGTTACATGATGGAGAGCTACTCGCAGAATAATAATATATCCTTCTTTGGGCGTCATCAACACCTTATCAGTGTAGATACATGGAAACATGTAAACTTATCGGCCATTTGGCGAACACTATAGTTCATAAGACTAAATGCAACAACTTTATTTGTCATACGTTTGCTATATACTTAGTCTGTTAGCTTTACAAAACTGCAAGGCCGATTTATTGTTAATAATAATAATAATAGGAAAGGGAAAAAAGAGAGTCAGAAAAACGTTTTATACAATATACACTACAGAAGTAATCACATATTACATACGTACAAAGAAACCATTGATAAAGAAGACGTGTATTTTAAGAATGAAATACAACTTATCAACGGAGGAGCTTTAAAAAAAGAGGGAGTGAATTTCTAGAATTCAGAAGATGCAACCTGAAAGGTAGTAGCTGAAAAATTCTTTAGCCAAAATTAAGATCTCTTGCAGGACAGCAATTTTAGGTCAGTTCTTGGAGATACTCAGGAGCTAGTCCATGTTTGCTTGCATTTGAATGCTGTTTTAATATGTATTCCTTATTTCTTTCTTTATTTTCACGCAGTACTACGATGCATTTTTGTGTGTGTGTATCTACTTTCAACAAATGTCCTTGCAGTCAACAGAGAAATAGAATAAGTTATGATGTACCTTTGTTCCAGTTTTGCTTGCGTCAACATGCTTGTGAGCGCTCATTTTCGTGCTCTGTGGAATATTTCCTGCGTTAAGATCATTCATTTTGGCGCAGGGAAGCTCCGGAAACAAAGAAATATCTATAAAAAGTAAAGGATATACATTTAAGAGAGCTGTGCGAAGACTAAACCATTGTAGTGGGGAAGATGGGGGAACTATTTGGGAGAATTGTCAGTGCCTTTGATGATACAAACATGGAATTTGACAGCAGTCGGTATATGACATGAGAAAGGTACAATAAAGCCAGAATTACAAGCAATTTTCAAAAATTTCAGTAAGGCTGCCATTGTTTGTAACAGTTGCCTATTTTGTATTCTTTCTTTTAAGGGAAAATATGCAATGGCCCTTCAGCCAAGTAGATTTGTCATAAAATGCTCTGACTGTTTGTCAACATCATTGCTTGTTTCATCAAAAGCGAAATCTCACCACCTACCAACCGTACTATTGCGAAGCATTGAAATAATTATCATTTCTAAAATATACAGTAAACAACAAATCGCCAGATACGTTTTGTTGAAAATAAGTTTATTTTCTTTACTTGCCATTGTCGTAGCATTCAATCAAAAAAATAATCTCCATTCAATATAAAATGGAATTGTGTAGAGCTCTTTTGAAAGGTAGTCTGTTCCACTATCCCATGAAAAGATTTATTCATGATATGTGTAGTTTTATTGTTTTCGCCGGATTTATTAATATTTGTTTTTGCCAGTAGCATTCGCCATTGGGATTGACCTACTACTGTTTCAATGTAGTTTTCATTGTTTTCCACAGAATTTTAAAATGAAACTTCTGTTTTCATTGAAAATAATCTTACTGCCTTTTCAAACTGAGGCAATATTTGGAGCAAGTGAAGTTTTCAACTAGAAGCATGTCTTTCTGTCCCCTGAAAATATTTATTAGTTTTTCTTAAACCGCTCTGACGAAATTAGCCCCTGGAGCGCTACCGCTTCTCCGTCAGTGTAGCGGATGTATCAAACACGAAGCCCTATTAAATTATTCATATTAATATTGCACGGTGCCAGCGGCAGATTAAGGGAAAGATTTAATCCGTTTCCTCTAATCGGATTAAATAGTTTTTATTTCACACTGTTGGTTTTGGCTTATTGGGGAATAAAACTTACCGTACTAAAGTCTATAACCCTTGTATTTTATAAGACGAATTGTAAGACCGGGAATAAATAAAATATTGAGGTTTAAGGTAGAGGCCCTTTTTGGATACCAATGCGTGGGTTTAGTCTCTGGCTTGGGCTCCTTCAGTAATTTTGAAAACATACACTTCGGATAGGGGACTTCAAACTGGTGGACGCGTGACGGTGCCTATAAACTGAAGCGGAAGCCGACCCGGAAACATGGCCCTGGGGCCGCCTAGAGTCTGTGAGGAACTTTAGTTTCACCTTATTGATGAGCTTAAGTCTCGGTACCAGACACTTTCCTAACTAGAAAACCCCATTAGAATTACAGATGCATAATATAGTTGACTTGGTGTTAAGGGCGAGTTATCAACCCATGGACATGATCTATTTCGTGATGTATCTTGTTTCACTGCTACTCAATGGAAGCTGGAAATAAAACAGTCTGGCTCCTTTTTATTTACGCCTTCAGCAATATCAAACCAACGAGATGGTCATAACTTGAATTGGACACCAGGGTACCCTTTTTAACGATAGTTTGTCTTCCTTACCTTACATAATATATTCTGTCACCTGGAATGTGTGCAAGTCAAAGCCCTGAAGCCCACTGTGCCAAATGTAGAAACGTGGACCAATTTTAAATGCGGCGAATAAAAGTCTTTTATGTCGAACCAGTGGGGCGTTCTGGTATAAAATGAAAGCAGAACAAAAAACACAAAGTAAGGTATTTTGCATGGACTTGTGCATTATACTTTAGTTGGTTGTACCATCATACTGAAGTTTTGTTGCATTATTCCCTTTTTAAGACCCTCACGACTCATCTTCACTGAAAAGATATTCCATTTCAACTCAATGTTTATCAAGTCACGATTGGACCTGCCAGAGTAGCAGTCGACACCCCTCCCTTCTCCCGAAGGCGACTTCCTGGGTGCACAGCAGTACCATGTCGCTCAATCACTCGATATTCGCCCCCACTCGCACTGAGGCCACCGTAATTGCATGAGAGGGGTAGCGTAGGTATTGCTGACGGGCAAGGCCGTGCTGTTTACGGTCAGACGCAACTCTCAACCATTACAGCCAGAGCGACTAAAGTCAATACACTTTCGAAAGAACCTAGGGGAAATCTTCATGCAAAATGAGAGAAAAAACTCCCATTTATCTTTCAACAAATTTAAACAAACAGCGAGTTTATAAATAATATATTAAATTGAAGGGAGCAATTGCAAATGGGAAATTCATTGCATCTCGTAAAGTGTTCCATAACCAATCTCTCCGAAAATCGACATTTCTTCAAATAGTTCCAAGGGGTGTCTATTTGAAGGGAGAATGCATAAATCACTTTAGCAATTTCATTTTGGTTGCAAAAGGTATGGCCAAGAGTATAAATTCAAAGTTGTTCGACAGATTCCCATCAGACGTGTCATCTACGGCTCTTAAATGTATAGCCTGATACAAAAATGCAGCTTGAAACTAAAATGTAGCCCCAATCTTGTATATACATGTAGTCTGAGCCTAAAAGTAGCCCCAATGTTGTACCTAATGTGGATCCCTGACCTGAATCGGGCTGCATAGGGTACTCCAACTGTATATTAAGCATTGCTTGAATAGTGTTGGTATATTTTTGATAAACCAAATATCGACTTGTCAGAGAGAGCTTCGTGACCACTCATTCCAGTTCGGGTATGTTCGGCTTTTGTTATTGCCTGTAGTGGTAAGTGTAGGCACGATGAAGACACAGATGCCGCTGTCAGTTAAAATCAGTTTATTACCACAGTCCGCTTTTAGTTTAATAGTTTAATACAATACATTTTATTTGACTGCTGACCAAAGAAGTGGCCGAGTGGTGTACCCCCCCCCCTATAAAGAAGGGACATGAAGGTAACATCTCTGTCAATACGATATCAACTATCGAACTTCTCAGGTACAGCCATTTTGTTATTCCCTTTTAACAAAATACAAGATCAAACCGAGGCTGGAAGTTAACAATAATAAATACCGTGTAAGTATAACGGGAATCTGACAAAAACACAACAGCCTTAAACCAGTTTACCTAAAGACAAGCACCTGTACTCTCTTTAGGCATTTAACGCTAATTGGGAAGTTGTCCCCTATTTCTTGGTATGCCCTGTCCCTCCCCATATTCCCTGAACTCACATACATCAAAGTCATTCTCGGCTCGAATAGAATTAATGCCAAACTTCATACTTTTCTTTAGCCTTGAGCAATACGAAACCCTCTTTATCACATACATAATACTGCATTATATATATCAACTCGCTGACTGTAAGCTATCTTAGGCCGTGATATCTCCAGTTGAATATCAGTTTATCCCATTGGCAAACCCGCCGTTGATATGACACACATACACAAACTCTCTGCTAACTTGAAATACACGCTCTCATAATAAACACATACCTGGGCAAAATGGTTCCCGTAAATTGGTAGAATCTAACTCAAGTCATATACAATTTCTAAATTAGGTCTTTGTCGTGTCAAGTACGCTTTCATCAAGTACGGTTTATTACCCCTACAGCGGTTACTATCGATTGCCAGGCCCAGCGGATGGCCCCCATATTTTACGGAGATATAAAGCTTCTCCTGTCGGTTATCGCTGGACCCAAGCTATCCAACGGCTGTTGCATGGGTCTGTTTTGCAAATACAGACCATCCAGTCGTTGTATCTAAATTTATTATACGTATTTTTTTTATCACGCCATATAAAAATAAATCTTATCAATACCAGAATTCCAGCCCATCCAACACGGAAAAAGGAGTCATAAAATCATTTTATGGTGATATTTAAACAGACATTGTAAGAATTTGGACCAAAGAAACAGCAACCGTTTACTTTTATTAGCGCGAATTCTGTTTATATCGGACATGGAAGAACCGTCTGCGGTAATGGATTTTCTGAAACAGATTTCTGATTGGCTTTTGAAACCAGACGCGCCAATCTCATTTGTAAGTTAATCCAATTGTGTGCACAACACGCTCGCAACATAAATCTCCCCGTTAATAATATGACTCAGGAGAACTTGGTTGGACTCGGGAGGCCCTCAAGAAATGAGGAGTCAACAAGACAATTCTCAAGTCAGAGGATCGGAATACTTGCGAACAAACATCCGGGTTTTAGGATTTCATCTTATTCTATTTTTCAGGCCAATAACCCCCAAGTTTGCCCTGGTCTTTTGACCTTTATGCTAGAGCGGGAATATTTTGCATAATGGATTGTTTTCTTATTTTTCCCTTTTTTATCAAAGATTAAACCAAATGCGGCAAAAATACATAAACGGGTTTTTTGTTAAACTAATTTTGCTTAAAGGAACATTACAGAATTGGTAAGAAAAAACCTTGTAAAATATACTTTTTGATCACATATTTACATAAACTTTACACGGTCTAATGATGATGGTAGTAGAAAACATCCCTTTAATTATTTCTGTTTGAAATGCCATATTTTATGAGAAATGAATAAACTAATTTTCCGATTGGAGTTTATCGCTCAGTGAGCGTTTTATTCATTTGTTGAATCTATATGAATTCATGCAAATGTGTAATTGGTTTTTCACTATTTTCTCGTGACCCTGATGGCCGATCGGTCTCAAACTTCCACAGGTTGGTCAGTTTATGTATATGATGGATTACATAAAGTGCTTACACTGCCAGCAACTGTTTTGTTAGCATAAACCAATTCTGTAATGTTCCTTTAAGATAAGCCAATGGGACAAGTGTAAGATAATGTCATAATAAACTAACGTATCTGTATTCCCAAGTAAAAAGAAAGACACCGCAAAACACAGTAAGTAACAAATTATGCTGTCGTTTGACAGTTCTTGGGTTGTTGTACAATTGCATATTTGCAAAAAAAGTGCTTTTCATTTTTTGGGTCACAAATTGCACGATATTTTTGGCACAAGGTATGACGGTACCCCGTGCATGGCGATATATTCATAATGTCATATTTACGTATGTTTTTGATAAAGTAAATCCAGTGGCTTGCGTGCAGCTATCCGTGTAAATTGGATTCATTTATCTCGTTTGTCCATTTCTTTCCTAGCGAGTTTAATTAATTAAAAACGGCAAAACTCGAGTATGGAGAATTAGGGTGTCAGTTTGAAGGAGGTAGAGGGATGTTTGTACGGTCATCAATCACCAAAGCTCGCTGACGAATAGCTTGATAAGTAGGCACAACAATATCACTCCAGAAGGGGGATTAAAGGTGTACAGGGTCTATAGGGTAGGCTTCGGTTTGTCCGGAATCCCCCTTGACAGGTTTAATTTTAGGAATCCTGGTCAAATGGTGACGTTTAGATGAACAATAAATCAAAAGTAATATACGTTTTCCCGCTCTATGGGAGTCGTGTGCCCTGTTTGTGTAACGGGTAAACGAATACATTTTCGTTATGACAAAGGGGTTCAGATTAGTGTGGTGATGTTGGGTACGGATTAATGAAGCTTAATAATACTCTCAGCTAAATACAAATATTGCTTTACCTAGTATCAATAACGTAAAACATTTTTGAGAGCACAGAAGAAGAGAAGTGATGTGTTCAGACAGCATTGCATAAAGCAAAAGGAAACAAGTAACGAAGAAGATAATGCGAATAAATGGAGACGTGATCCAGGAACTCAAACTTC
Source organism: Pycnopodia helianthoides (assembly GCA_032158295.1). Taxonomy (NCBI): domain Eukaryota; kingdom Metazoa; phylum Echinodermata; class Asteroidea; order Forcipulatida; family Asteriidae; genus Pycnopodia; species Pycnopodia helianthoides. The sequence continues at coordinate 14,265,609 of CM063261.1, forward strand.
TTAAGAAATAAATTCAGAGTTTATTGTTAGTGTTTTTTTAACTACACAAAAGAGTGAACACGATCTACATGTACCAAATTCATGGATAACCACAATTTACTATGACTCAATGTCCATTACTTGTGTTCGGGTCTCAGTCAGCTAATGTAATTTCATGCTATATAAACCCCTAGTGAGATAAATTCGTTTGTGTCACAATCCTGTTAATATTTCGTCACTGGCCTTTTCAATCTGGTCTATTTTTTGAAACAGATCTACCAAAGGGGCTTAAATTTATTATATTGCAGTTTATTGTTAATGGTATTCGCTAATGATATTTGATTACAATATAAATTTGCTTTAACAGGAGAGTCTCTCTCTCTTTTAATCTGAAATACAGTATAATTGTCTTTTCCCTTTTCCCTGGCGATGAAATGCATCTATGTTCGCATCGAATCCAGAGTCCTACTTAGTTACACAAACTGCCGACGGCAGAACCGGTGTACATGTGCAACTTACATAAACATGCAGGCGGACTTGTGTTCCCGCTCTTTCCGGCGTTCAGCGACAACGGCGCATGCGCGTTGCCAGGGGCTCTAGGAGGACCGTTTCGAAGTGGATCATGGTTTTAAAATGCGTTCGGTTGCGGTACGTGCAATAACACCAGTGCGGACAGAAATATATCATACGCCGTGAAGCTATCAATGCTATACTTTTAAATATTTCGGTTGTATTTGTGTTTCGAAGACTCTGTGTGGTTTAACCATTTTGTATCCAGGTTGCCCGATGTACACGTCCGTTTGTTCGATACCATGATAAACAATCCCATTTTACAGTTTGTAGGTCTTTGATTATCGGGATTCAAGGAAGTGTCCCGAAGGGGTGAAATGCCGCCCAACTGAAGAGCACTTACGGTTCTAAGCGAGAGCAATATATACCCACTGCGATTCTCGGCATGGCCTGTGTCTTCTCCGTAGTTACCATAAAGCCCGGGTATATTGAAAGGTAATGTTACTAAAATAAATATTGACTCGGCAAGCTTTTTGGTTGAGGCCACCGCATCCACTCTGGTAATTTGGTGAACAGAGGGGGATGTTTGGACCCAGGTAGCGTTTTAGACTAATATTGATGCACTGCTGTGAGGAAGATGTATTGCTTTCACCATTCGATCTTCATATATTTTTGTCTGTTATTTACATGGAAGTTCTTAAATTCTAAACCTCTGTATTATTATGTTACTAAATTAAAGCTCTGGTAATTTGGGAGATCACATTGGCTTTACTTAAAGACTCCTTATGTTTCGGTAAATAACTTGGTAAATTTGGTAACTGTAAAATATACAATGGCGAAAACATAAACTTGTTTACTACGGTACGTCTCAGATACATTAGGCTAAGAAAAATGAAGACAGGAGAAATTTACCGTTCGAGTCCAACTTCTCAAATATTTCAATTTCTGTCCTCGGGCCATTTCGCCAAGAGTCACATTGCACGCAATGCTCAACGGTTGTGCGTATACGAACGCGAACCAACATAGTTTACATTGAGAACAGTAAGTACTGATATGACTGCCTAAACTGTGAGACACGAATAAATTTTCCCCATTAGTCTTTGAAACTGATCGATAATGAAGACTTGAAAATGACAACAAAAAGATTGTACAATACTAAGTTCAAAGTTTCTGCATACTAGACCAAACCCATTTAACCAACTGGAACAAAAGGTTATGCAAAACCGACACTTTTTAAAACGATTGCAAGGAAAACAGTTGTAAATCTGGAGCAGAACATATCCAAAATTCATAATATCCGAGGTTCCTTGACTTTAAAACAAACAAGGTCAGATTCATGATAACTGTCGAGGGAAAAAAAGAAGATTTTAGTCTGAAAATATTGTAGCTGTAAAGTCCACACCAGTACCATATTTCCCTTTGAAATACTGCCATAGTCGATAAAATAGCATCCGAAGACACCCCCCCCCCTCCTCCCCAAACTCTATGCATGTCAATTTGTATCATGTGCGCTATAATCTTGATGGAATAGCGCCTTATAAATTGTAATTATTGTGTTATGTTAAAAATCGGCGTTGCATATTTCGATTGCAACGATAAAAAATAATTAAAATTTCAAATTGCACAGAGCATTTGATTGAACATGAAGCCTTTTGGTTGTTTTTACTAAAATGCAACAACAAACTTAGATTCACTCAAATGGAATATTACTTCACAAAAGTAACGACTTTGCTCTTTAAACACAAACCATATACCATAGTAAACATTGCGTGATTACGAGTCATTCACAGAAAGCCGTTTTTATACAAGCTGCTCTGTATAATTTTAATCAAGTTGATGGGAAATCTTGCTGAAAGCGCACTCTCTTTAAATACGGGACGCGTCCCCAATAAAGTTATAGTTTGTGTATGTATTCTGAAGTGAGTTATTTTATTACGGTTGCCTAACCAAATTTACTGCTTCGAATTCCGCTTAATGTTTGGCTGTTTGACAATGGCACGGAAGAGAGCACTGCCTTACTGAGATAGATATTAGTTACTGTTTATTGGGAGTAGATTAATGTATCTGTCAGATTAATGTGTCTGTTGTTGTGAACCAAGCTAAATAAAGTCAGTTCATTAAGTATATTTTCTGTTTGATTTCAATATAATTCGTCATCCTTTTAACAAACCAGTTACAAAAGCAGGTGAATACCAAATTAAACCAGACGAAAAATACAAAAGTCGTCACCGTACAATAAGCCTTTCCTATGAAATATGCTGATATAATGATAATAATAATACCATGTTTATTGTGCGCATTTCAAAATAAAACAATGTTAAAAAGCGCATTACAATATGCTACAATATCGTAAAAAGTCAGCACAATGGAGTAAAACAACAAAGAGTAAAAACAAATCTAGCCAAAAGTTTATTTAAAAAGAAATTTTGTAAGCATAATCTTAAAACAGAACAGACTGTATCGAATATGAGAGAGTAGCTTGTTGCAGCTTTAATAAATGACTTGTCCCCAGTTGATTTTTTCGCATTTTACGTTTTGTGGATTTTAAAGGTAACCTGTTATTTAAACGTGAATAATAGTTTGAATGGTCCTTAACATGCAACATACCAATGATGTACTTTGGAGCGAGGTCATGGGGTGCCTTGCATGTCTATAAAATAACTTTTAATATAATATAATAGCGAATAATTACATTCACGCATGCGTACAGACACTATTGATTGGCAAGCACAGGGTTGTGCCCTATAGGCAGACGCAAAAATGCGCATGCGTCACGCCACCATCAGCCCCATACAAAAAGGCGCAATATTCTCTCATTTTGAAAAAGAGCAGGGGAAGTGCGCACGCACGATGTGCATCTTACATATTTCATGGTTAAGTCTATTGTTCTCATGAGATAACGGAAGAAACATATGCTTTTGTCATTTATCGATAATAATAACACTATTGTGTTTTATGAAAGAAGCCCCTGTATCATCTCCAATTAAGAAATGCACTAATCATACGTATGATACCTTTTGCGAAATTTTTGTTTAAAATATCTTTTACATAGATATAAACAAAGGTTCCTGAGTTACTCGGTTTTCGATCTCATATATTACACAGACTCCTGATCGTATAGCTCAAAATGACATGCACACAAACACCCCCTGGGAGTAAAAACAACAATAATGCAAGACAATTAGTACATGCACATGACGGTATTTCATGGCAGCCTTGCACTATTGCCAATTGATAGGATTTCTACAAAACTCTGACTGGAGGTAGAGCTACTATATAATTCCCCAGTGATCCAATTTAGTATCGGTCTTTTAATGAAATAAGTCCATAAAATGTAATGCGATTTCGCCAATAGCATATACCAAAGCAACACAAGCGGTAAATTATTTTTTCGTCGACGGTACTTAACACTGAGGGTAAAGCGAATGCCGAGATATAAGGCTTGCCAACCGCCGTGACCAAACCTCCTAAAAGTGTAAACATTCAGACAATAAAGTGTACAACGATAGTGTGTGCCGACTTGCAAGACTCCATTAATGTTTACGAGTGTCACATTGCTTGATTTTTAACTAAAAAAGGATTTCCGTCCCGCGAAAAAGACATTCCACACGGAAAGTCTCGACAAAAAACTATTAACTTTGCCGATCACATCCACGGATACGTTTTTAACAATGAAAATTCCTTTTGGAATTAACAACAAACATTTTAAATTTAATTACTAGAACAGAATTGTACAAATCAGCCTATTCTTTAATACCCAACAGTGCAATCATTTATTGTTTTTCCCTCCCCAATTAGGGGTAATCTTTCTTCGTTTTTCAAACCTCACTTTTTTGTTTTTCATTTGACATAATTTGTTTCTTGTTTGTTTCAAATTTACCGGTTGTTTTGTAGCCATGATCAGAAGTAGCCGCACGATGTTGTAGACGATAGTGATACAATTATGTTACCAGTCAAAGTATTGCTGTTTCATATCATAGCTACAGAGAGTAATAACAATAAAGATCGCCGATATCGTTTCCAGCAACAGATCTCCACCCTTTCTGTGTGTTAATTGCAGACAACTAACCAAATTAATAGAAGTTGGGACTCGGTGTCTCATCTTACCTTCATTGGAACATCAACAGTTAGAGGAACATACCATCAACTGCAAGAGTCGAAGCAACAACACTGAAACTTTGCAGCAACAACAGTTGCAGCAGCAATGACAATCAAAACAACCACAGTAGCGGCAACAACAACGAAAACGACAATAAAAAACAGCCCAACTCTAACAACAAAGGCAACAGCAAAAATAGCCTAACCCTAACAACAATGACAACAGCAAAAACAACATAAACCGTACAAACAACGACAAGAGCAAGAACAGCCGAACCTTAACATTAAATGGCAACAGCAAAAACAGCAATGAGCGAGAACAAATAGCAACAAAAACATCAAGACCAATCAAAACACTAACATCACCTTAATGAACAAAACCACCTCTCAAACTTCTGGGTCAGATTGACCCGGATCCCAGGTCCCTAGGGGTCTGACCCACCTCTCAAACTTCTAGGTCAATTGATCGATCAAGGTCCTAGGGCCTGACCCACCTCTCAAACTTCTAGGTCAGATGACCCGATCCCAGGTCCCTAGGGGCCTGACCCACCTCTCAAACTTCTAGGTCAGATTGATCCGGATCCAAGGTCCCTAGGGGCTGACCCACCTCTCAAACTTCTAGGTCAGATTGACCCGGATCCCAGGTCCCTAGGGTCTGACCCACCTCAAACTTCTAGGTCAGATTGATCCGGATCCAAGTCCCTAGGGCCTGACCCACCTCTCAAACTTCTAGGTCAGATTGACCCGATCCCAGTCCTAGGGTCTGACCACCTCTCAACTTCTAGTCAGATGACCCAGATCCAAGCTCCTAGGGGCCTGACCCATATTTGGATGGTGCTGATTCGGTATTGTTTTTTTTTTAATGGGATTTTAGCTCGGACTTTTCGTCAGTCTGACCCATTTTTGGGTCAGACTGACACAGGTTGCGGGTCACACTGACCCAGAAAGGGATCAGGGATCAGGCCACCTGAAACCCAGGACCTGTCGATTTTGACCATAGACTTTTTCGATTGCACCACCATGTGAAACAGCTACAAAAGCAACAATAGCAACAGGTTTTCACATCAAATACTAAGAGGTTTGGAACAAAATGAAAAACAGAATTTCACGAGCGATCGAGCCATTTTGATGGTAATGCAATGCAGAACAAATCTGCGTGGTACCAGCACGCTCACTGATCAAAAATAAAAGAACAATCGAATGAAGCATTTCCCAGGAGATTTGTAAATGAAGTAAAGATTGTTGCTTTGCAATGAATCACAACAAACTCAAAGAGTATGGCTTAACAGAGGCACTCAAAATGGCTTGGAGTTTCGATAATCGCGGTCAGAAACACGTGTTGGCTTTTGAAAGCATTTTGACAGTTCGTGTCGCCGTTTGTCGAACCACCTGTATGCCTGATGATTAATGTGTTCAATTTAGGAAGCCAAATTGAGCATATTCCCTCCAGAAATCATCGATGAATCTACACGTACCCCCTCAAGGTAGAGAGAAAAAACTGCACCCTTACCCCTCCCCCCCCCACACCTGAGCTGATACTCAGCACTCACTTTCTCAGAATGTCATGTGAGTTGTACTTCTCGTGACTGGTTCCCTGGGGGTCTTTGGAGATCAATTCACTTCCTCTTCTCGGGTACCAGGACGATATCACGTGTTACGATGCATTTTGGGAGATAGTGGTGGAAGAGGGCGCTACTAAGATTTGGGGGATACCGGGAAACCTAACAGGACCAGAGCTGTGTATTGTGAGAGTTGCGACAACTTGTGATTAGAGGCATTTTTTTCGGTCCAAAACAGGTGTTTCGCACAAAGGGTTGTGCTGTATTTCGAAAATGGCGTCCAACAACCACGTGACCAAAAAAAAACTGGTCCATCAACTCTTTCAAGACAAACTCTCTGGACAGGATGATTGTGGTGTTCATCTTGTGCTAGAAGCTAAAAACCATAATTCACCTCATGTTTCACTCAATGTACTCGATATTCTACATAACTTTGAAGTCAAAGGTACGGGGTTTAAAGTAGCAATCCGCATTTTCATGCTTCCCGATTACCGGGTTCTTATATTATACAAAAAAATGATCTCTTTCGGAACTCTTTGATATGGTTTTCATTGATTCAAGACCAAGTTTCATGGAAAAGCAGATTTCAGCAAATTAGAAATAATGTATGAGAGCTTGGACAGACATCGTAGTCGTCAAAGTTTTAACGCTTTTGATAATTTAGATCGTTAACGTTGAATAGCGGATGGCCACTTTAAGCTTCCGTACTAAATCAGTATGGAGATCCGGTGTCATCTAAAATGTAAAAATAATAAGGAAATTACATCAGGATTAAAACATCGCAAAGAAAACAGGATGTTCAAAATAGCATTATTATTTAACGAATGTCAAACCATAATAACCAGTTTCTAGAATAAAACTAATGTAGGGCTATACCCTACAATGGGATATAGTATCTTGGTCAAATAATTTGGTGGTGTATACCCTTTTTTAAGACTTTAAAAACAAAAGGAACTAAATAAAAAAAAACTTCAAGGAGAATTTATCTTTAATGATGATCGATTATGAAACATTACCGATAACGGCAACCATCCGCAGCCGCTTGAAACACCTGGTGATAATGGAATGGCACCTGTTTTGCTAAAAGTAACACAATAGGCAATAGGGTAATTGGTTGGTTTCCAGTCACTGTCCCCAGAGCTTCTTACATTACAAGCCTCTCTCTCTGTAACTTTCTCCCTCTCTCTCTCTCTCTGTCTCTCTCTTTACTGTCCATGTCTAGACGGGTATATACACCTTCGTATGCTAAATCCAGCCTTGCACATCATGGGGTTCTTGTCACTATATATTTCTTAGCAAAGAACAGTTTAATTCTGTTTGTGTGAGCATTCAAACTAAATACACGTCAAAAAACGGGTATCCGGTTGTTTGACAAACGGGGGAAGATCTCGAGTTTGTTTTTTCTAAAAGACAAACTGAGGAATTCCTTAGAAAACGCTGGATGAGTCAATTCAGTAGGAGAACAACAAGACGTTCTGTATTTCCCTGTCTGACAAATAATATTGTGCTTGTGTCTGCTTGTCAGCCAAATCTGCCCAAATTTAAAATAAAAAAATTTGCAAACCTTTTTGACGAGTAACATAATATTGTATGTTTGCTTTGTTCAAAGGAAAACAAAATAAAATGCATTTGAAAAAGTTGGAACGACCTGTTACAGAAAAGAATGTCAATGTTGTTGTTTCTATTCATTCTTGTTTCCCCTTCTCCGTACAATATTCCAATAAGACATTGCTGCACAAACATTATTTTGTTATGGTTTGCTGTCCTCTTGGTGTGTTGTTGTTATTTTGTTGTTGCAGTAGTAGTTGTTGCTGCTGCTGCTGCCTGCTGTTGCTGTTGCTTAGTTGTTTTGTTGCTTTGTTGTTCGTTGTTTGTCGTTTATTTGTTTGTTTTTGTTTTTCTTCTTCTTCACAATGACCCAAGAGCGGGTACATGACGGATCAGTAGAGTGTATAGACTACTGGAAACGGTACAACATTTACGGCAGCTTATTGCCTCAACATGCCTTAGTACTGTTTAATAATTATACTAGTAGTGCTTATTCGTGAATAAAATCATTTTTGAAGTTGGTTTTACACTTGTGAAAAAAAAATGGAAATGCAGCCAGCTATGGAACTGTTGTTTTTCTTGTTATTATAAAACAGTAATTACGAATTAAAGCAAAATAATTTGATCGTTTATTTACTCAGATTATGCTTATACAAAACGATAATAATTTAAGCTAAGTTAAACTGAGTATGACAATTCTAAAGTTTGGCAATTAGAACTATACTCCTGCAGTATTAACTCTAACTCCCAAGAGTGCTCCAATTTAAATAAAACTGGAAAACGTATTTTTATTAATTTTTTCAACAATTTTTGAAGTAAAAGAACACGTAAATGTTATTCACTCTTTCCTCAAAATTGTGATATTATTCATTGTTAACGGTATGTTGTGTTTTGTTTCGTGATAAACGAGAGTAATCGTAAGAATTCACTCGTATCACAAAATCTCACGCCTAATAATTGTTGTATTTACACTAATTGTAGGTTTATAACCAGCGGGGGTGGCCTTCCCTCACAAGTTAGTGAATACCCACTTAATCTGTCAATGCCTCCACATTGATTGATTCGCATGATTATACGTTTAGCTTAATCATTAACAGTTCATCCAATTAAAAAATAATAGTAAAAGAGTTTTCTTGATTGCCACAAACTGCTCTTCGGTGGCCTCTATAATCTCGTAGCTTTAATTGACATTTTGTGCTTGAGGGAGTAGAGAGGTGTTAATCCATAACAGGGATTTTAATCCTTAAGCGAAAGAGAGGTTACGTGCGAGTGTAACCTTATAATTATTTATAATATTTCATAGTTTGTTTTAATTTGTGTTTTTTTTTTTTTATAGAGTTCAGGGAAGTTGATTTCTGGCTAATTTCTTTATCCATGGATAACTTTCTTTTTTTTTTATATCCGGAACTCTTTATATGTAAGGGGACATGCAGGAATACATTTTTGACAATGACGTTTCTGAACAATGAATGGGGTGTCATGTTCACGATAGCAAACAGAGTTTTATAAACACTAAATGGAAGACTCAATGGTTATTAATTAGAAAGAAAAACGCAGGATAATTACGTCAATTAATTATTATCTTTGGTTTAGCTTTTATTATCATGTTCATTTTATGTGAACTATCAAAGGTTTAGTTTGTATATCTCATACAATTAATGTTCTACTATAGAAATTCGAAAGCTCGATCAATCAAGGTTTCTAAATACAACTCCTTAAATCACTCAAACGATAGAAAACAAATTTAAATCACTGTTATAACTCATTATTGGTCAATGTGTTCCTAAAATTGAACTCAAGGCTACATAACTAAAATTGGATTCAGACTATACAAAATACCGTCTAAGGTAAACAAGACAACCACTTATTAGAAAACATACAAGAAAACTTAAAACTATATCGTAATTTATTACGATATATATGTTAATTGTTGTTGCTTCGACACGAACCTTTTGAATTGTCTCCTTCCAACAACGACCATCATCATACCTGCCTGGAATTAAAAGTACTAAGTGCTATGGTCTTTGCTTAATGAGCTTCGTTTCTGCAATCAATATTATGTAGAGGACATTGACCTGACGTACTTTGTGACGAATAAAATATGTGAAGGAACTAGTGAATGGACACGTGTTGGCGCCCTCTTAGCTTGATTTGTGTAAATCCTGAAATGCATATTTAGGATAAAGTGCCAATATGTATACTGTGTTTTTTCTGCAATCAGAAGACAACAATAAATCACAGCTTGCTCATTTTGTAGACATAGCGCCTTCCCACACGATATTGCCATTTATTTTTTATTTTAATGCTTGTTGTTGTTCTATTTTGTTGTGTTTTGGGTTTTTTTTTTTTTTTTTTTTTTTTTGAGGGGGCACTAAAAGTTCCAGTTGTCTTCTCACTTAATCTGATTGCACACTAGACGTTTGGACACTAGACCCATGGCGTTCCATCTGATGACCTTGCTATGGTACAGCAGGCCAGTCGGGTTCCGTACGTGTCCTCTGAACTTTGACCTGATTTAGTAGCTCCATGAACCTGGAAATAAAGAATGATATAACATTAACCGATGAGGTATGGTTTTAATCAGTGGAATAAAAACTTTGTTTTTTAAGTCACAAATGAATTTTCAGTGATACGAAATGTGTATGCTGGTTTGAAGGATTTCTTTAATTGTTAAATGTTTTCATTGTTTAAAAAGATGCCCTAATGGAGTTATCATCATTAAAATATGTCTATATGAGTATCAGTCATTAAAATGTTATGAGGAGCGGTTCCTGCTGGCTGAACAGTTCAGTTAGTGGCTTGGGAGAAAATTTGTATTATGGTTGTCTGTGAAGCAGCTTTCCTCACATGATAATCATACTTAACTGGGAAGGGTTTTTCATTCAAAAGTTTAAAATATTGAGCAAAATTTATAATTGGGAAGACAGAAATATTGCACCATTCAGACTATTTGTACGCGAAGTGCCCTAAAATGTTCTGATTGTCATAATGCCACGTGAGGAACGAAAAATTTTAATGTGCACGAAACGATGTCGTTTATTTATACTTACAACAATAGCCCTCCCAATAATGGAGTCTGTTCCAACGAGGCCTTGTGAGTCGGTGGTCCAGCCGAACTGCACGCTGCCCATCTCGTCCCGTCGTACGATTCCTAGTCCAACCTCGAACTCGTCACTGAGAAAATGTTATGAAAGGTTAGCGTTAATCAATCAACTAAGAAAATAGAACAGGGATAATTATGTGGATAGTTTGTTGTGTTAATGGAACGAAATTCCACGATGTCCATGTTACACCGTTCGTTTGCACTTGATTTGAAGTTATCAACTTACCTAGCTGAACCGGTGTTTCCAAAGCTTTCACCTGCCGAGTCACAGCCGTAGCTCAGGTCTCCAAACTCGTGAACGTCAATTTTATGTTGAACCGACCCACTCACATCCAGTCCGTAAAAGCTTGCCTTAATTCCATCACGCCACCTGATTTCTATTTGAAACATTTATACAAAAAATGCTAAACTGAGATCAAGGAATTTATGTTACATTTTCTAAACAAGTATTTAGTAAGACAAACGCTGAAGTCTCAAAAGTCAAAACAAACTATCACGATTTAATACGATTTAGTTTCCGCATTTGCATCAGCTCACCTTCTGCTTTAGGACAATTTGGCCTGTCACGTGGTTCTTAGCGGCCAATGCCGTGAATAGAAAGTTGTTTGATTGGAGATTGCACTTTCCATACTCAAAGTCTTCTACATGTGGACTTTGGCTGTTCACCTGTAAAAACAAAAAGAAGAACCGTACTTGTTAATTACATTTCAACTAATTAAAGTATCACAGAAATATGTGTTTTACAAAATGGAATTTGTTTATAATTTAGAAAAGTTAAGAAACATCAACAGAGTATTTATTGTTCTTTTTTTTAAAGGAGTAGCTTACTTAGAAACATCTTTCAGAAAGAGAAAAAAATATGCTTGGGTGGCAACTTTACAACAGATTAAACTTAAAATCACCGAATCCAATCCGCTCACCATTTTTTCACTAGCGCCCTCATCGATAGCTTCATTTTCCTGCACCTTCTCATTGGGAATAATTTTCATTCCGGACATCTTCTCAGCCTTTCCCTTTGAAACAGCGTTGACCTCATTTAACTCTGCAGTTAAGTCTTCCTTGAATTCTGCCTTTGAAGCTTTATCGATGTCCATAGCTGCACCTTGCTTGATCTGGTCGTTTTCAAGTACAGTGTCCTCTTTGTTGGAAACTTCTTTGAAATTGTTGTTTGAAGATTCCTTGACTTGTCCGCTGAAAACTTCCTTAATATCTACATTCGAAACCGCATTGACCTCGTTGAACGCTACCTTTGAAACCTCTTCGACCTCTTTGTTTTGAGCTTCCTCGACCTCGGCATTTTCAACTTCTTTGACATAGTCATTTGATACGTCCTTAACTTCTACATTTGAAACTTCCTTGACCAAGTAGTTGTCAATTACCTCAACATTGGCATTTTTAACTTCCTTGTTAGCATCATTTGACGATGCCTTAATATCTACATTTGAAACTTCCTTTACCTCGTCATTTGGAAAATCATTGACCTCTACCTTTAAAAATTGTTCGAACTCGTTAAAAACTTCATTGACAACGTCATTTGCAACTTCCTCAACCTTCCCATTAAAAACATCATTGACCTTTCCTTTTGAGACTTCCATAACATCTACAATTGAAACTTCCTTAGCCTGAACACTCGAAATGTCCTTAACCTCCTCCCCTGATATTCCTTTCACCTCTTGATCTAAAACCCTATTTATCTTTATATCAGAACCTTCCCCGGCCTTTACATTTGAGACGTCTTTGACCTCTACTTTAAAATCACCAATGACCTCTTCCTTAACCTCTGTAGACTCTCCAACTGAAACCTCTTTGACCTCTCCAGCTGAAACCTCTTTCACCTCTCCAACTGAAACCTCTTTAACCTCTCCAGCTGAAACCTCTTTGACCTCTCCCAAGGAAACCCCATTTACCTCTCCAGTTGAAACTTCTTTAAACTCTCCAACTGAAACCTCTTTGACCTCTCCAGCTGAAACGTCCTTGTCATCTCCAACTGAAACCTCTTTGACCTCTCCAACTGAAACTTCGTTGACCTCTCCAATTGAAACCTCCTTGGTATCAACAGCTGAAACCTCGTTGACCTCTCCAACGGAAACCTCGTTTACCTCTCCAGTTGAAACTTCTTTAACCTCTCCAAGTGAAACCTTTTTGACCTCTCCAGCTGAAACCTCTTTGACCTCTTCAACTGAAACCTCTTTGACCTCTCCAGCCGAAACCTCTTTAACCTCTCCAGCTGAAACTTCGTTGATCTCTCCAGCTGAAACCGCTTTGACCTCTCCAGCCGAAACCTCTTTAACCTCTCCAGCTGAAACCTCTTTGATCTCTCCAGCTGAAACCTCTTTGACCTCTCCAGCTGAAACCTCTTTGACCTCTCCAGCTGAAACCTCTTTGACCTCTCCAGCTGAAACCGCTTTGACCTCTCCAGCCGAAACCTCTTTAACCTCTCCAGCTGAAACCTCTTTGATCTCTCCAGCTGAAACCTCTTTGACCTCTCCAGCTGAAACCTCTTTGACCTCTCCAGCTGAAACCTCTTTGACCTCTCCAGCTGAAACATGTTCGCCTTCTACAGCCGAAACCTCTTTAACCTCTCCAGCTGAAAGCTTTTTGACCCCTTCAGCTGAAACCTCTTGCACCTCTTCATTAGAGACTTCCTTGAAATCTGTATTTGAAACCTCACTAACGTCATTATTAACTTGACTTTCTTGTGTTTTCTGCTCTTGGGCTGAACTATTAGGCAGGACTACCGATTGATCCCTATTGTTACCAGTTCTTGTTGCGTCAATTTTCTCCAGCTCATGATTCACATTGTCCATGAAGTTAACTAACTGCATGAAGATCACATGTTCGGTAAGATGTTCACTTTGTCCCGAGATGAAAGATCCTATGTTATTATGACTTGCCTCTCTATCGATGTTGACGTTGGTTTGAAATAAAGCTGGCTTCAGTTCTCCGGAAGACTTGATTTGGTAACTGAGGTCCTGTTCTTCAGTCACATCGTTTTCTCTATGGGGCGTTTTGCTTATGCCTGCAGCGCTAGCGCCCTCTATCACTTGTGCTTTTCCGTTGTCTGAACCTGGCTGTCTAGATCCTAAATTGATTGCCTCTGAAGTTAAAACTTGTGTGACCTCTGCCTTTGCCGTTATAACTGGTTTGACCTCTGCCTTTGCCGTTATAACTGGTTTGGCCTCTGTCTTTGCCGTTATAACTGGTTTGGCCTCTGCCTTTGCCGTTATAACTGGTTTGGCCTCTGCCTTTGACGTTATAGCTGGTTTGGCCTCTGCCTTTAATGTACAACTGGTTTAACCTCTGCCTTTGCGTTATAACTGGTTTGGCCTCTGCCTTAATGTAACAACTGGTTTAACCTCTGTCCCTGAAGTTAAAACTGGTTTGTCTTCTGCATTTGACGTAGCAACTGGTTCAACCTCTGCCTCTGCAGTTAAAACTGGTGTGACCTCTGCCTTTGACGTTGAAACTGGTTTGACCTCTGCCTCTGAAGTTAAAACTGGTTTGGCCTCTGCCTTTAATGTAACAACTGGTTTAACCTCTGCCTCTGAAGTTAAATCTGGTTTGGCCTCTGCCTTTGACGTAGCAACTGATTTAACTTCTGCCTCTAAAGTTAAAACTTGTGTGACCTCTGCCTGTGAAGTTTTAACTAGTTTGGTCGCTGCCTCTGAGTTTATAACTTGTTTAACCTCTACCTCTGAATTTACAACCAGTTTGACCTTTGCTTCTGCAGTTGTTGCCGGATTGTTCTTCAACTCAGCCTTCTGGTTGACATGCTTCGTCGCTTTTATGTTTTCCATGTTTTCTTGTTCTTCTATGGTGTCAGATTTGACAACATCTTTGTTTGTTAAGTCTACAGTTTCAATTAGGATTTCGTGATCTACCTTTGCACCTGTCTTCTTGATGTCGTCTGCTGTACCCGGTAGCTTCTGAGACTGAAAAACTAGCTCACCTTCTCCAAGATATGTAACAGGGAGGTCTATTCCTTTCTCTTTCTTGCCTTTGAGAAAAACTTGTTCTACAACTTTAAAGTTCTTGTCAGAAACCTCGCTCAAAATGTTGTCGTTAACTGAATCGACATTTGAGTATTTTCCAGCCTTAACTTGCTCCTTTTGTTCAGAGGTAACGTCTTGTGTTTCTGCGTCATGCTCAGTCACCTCTCCCTCTTTGACATTATACTCTAACCGAACGTCCTCACCGTCGTTTCTACTTTCAAACCAGTTTTCGACAAACTCGGCCTGCTGATGCTTTGTTAACAACGCTTTCAACTCGTTGTGGACGTTTCCAGAGTCAGCCTCCAAACCAACTGCCTCAACAGAATCCAGATCTGCCTCTTTCTCGCCAAGCAAATTCGGCCGTCCCAACCCCGGCACAGTGTCGGCTTCTTTCGCGTGAGTGCCGTCGGCATCAACGTTTTCTGTGGAAGCAGCGGCGTGCTTGTCGATGAATTCTGACATGCGCAGTAATCGGAGAATCTCGGCCAGTTCTTCTCCGCTGTTAGAAGCATCATTTATCCTATCACGGAAGGGGGCTGATTTTACAACTGTTGAAATAATCATATAAGTTATTGCGAGCATTATTGCCACAAAGTGTTGTTGCTTACAATACATCTGCTTGGAAGCACAATTTAAATAGGCGTTATTTCCTCTAACATCCGTTGTTAAAAGAAAACAAAGCTGCCTTTGTTTCCTTATCCAGAACAAAACGATAATGTGTGGTATGTAGTTTTAAGAGCACACTGATTCATACATAACATATTCCTTTAAAAAAGGGTTGTCTTTTTAAATAAGGTCTAATGAATTGGAATGGTAAGAGTCAATATTACATATTATCGTAAAATTGTATTTATGAAACAAGAAGGAAAGTCGCAATTTCATATTTTCTTACGGATATGACGGTTTTCTTTTCGAAAACTATCAAAATGAATCATTTGGCCAGACAAATAATTATACTCATGACGTTTTGGGGTGTTCAGGCAGTTTGGTTTTAGAAAAAAACAAATGATGATCTGTAGAAAATTTCAAAATTGTTCACTTATACTAAGAAAGCTACTCAATGGATATTTTTCAGATGGCGATTCCAAAAGTACTCTAAAGCACGCGGCCTACATTGGTAATTGTCAAAGACCACTATCTGGGCCCAATTTCATGGCTCTGTTTACGGCGGAATTATGTGCTTACAGCCCATAGAATTGCGTGCTTCGTTGCGCCTTAAAACAGAGTTGTGAGCACAAACATAATGAGCAGGAAATAACAAACCTGAACGTTTATAGCACAATCGGTCATTCGATTCACGAGAACATTTTTTTTTTTAAATATCACCGTTTTCACTGTTTTCAAACATCGCATTTCGGAACGGCAAAATGATTTTGTTAGTTTCTCAAAAACTGTAGCATTTCAAGCTTACTATGAAGTTCTCCACCGTGCCCATCTGTCTGTTAGTTATGTGAAAATCTTACCAATGTTATTTTGGTTTTAAATTGCTTTGCTTTATCAAAGCTAATGATAAAAAAGTATGCGGTATCTAACGATTCCTCTTTCCACAAGTGAATTTCTCACAATATGAACAAATACAATAATATTCTTTAGGAAAAAACTTGTGAATGAAGACATTAGGATTTGAAGACAAGGTAAACTTACCCACTGCCGATCCAAGACAGACGAGGAGAAAAGCAAAACGAATAAGGACACACTCCATGTCCAGGCCGCGCGAATGTTTCAATCAAAGTGACTCACATCTGGGCATTTATGTCAAACACACTGTCGATAAGTACCGGCATTTTAATCATAAGGGTATTGTTAATCGCCTACCGGAATGACAAACTCAAGACGTTGGTCAGTTTTACTTCATGTAATAAATGTGCCAGTACATTTCTCGAAATATGCGTAGGGGAACCTTTCAGTGGGTAATTAATACTTTAATTGCAAAAAAATATGCTGGTCAAAATAGTGTCCCCATTGTAATTATGTTTTTAATGTATTCTCCTTTTCTCTCGATGTGCCACTTGAAGGCAGTCTTTTATACCCGCATGATACAGTCAAAATATTCAAAATGTTTACGATGTTTTGATTCACGGTGTTTATCACGATGTTAAAGTGTTCTAGTACCATTTTCCCGCTGTTCTCGTGTCGTTTTTCGCTCATCATCAGAATAAACTTGGCTTTTAACGAATTCCATAAATATGTACTGGTACATATTGTGCAGATTGATCTTTGCAAAGTTCTGTTTTCAGTTCACCACTGCACTCACCCCACCCCTCTGCCCCACCCCTCTGCCCCACCCCTGGGTGGTGCTTAGGGAATATAAAATACTTTCATTGGAAAGTAGACCAGAATTGTAGAACCATGGACTTTCTAGATAAATGTTACGCCATGCCTACTTTTAAAAGATAATGAAGATATACTCTGAGTATATACATAAAGAGTGTAAAGTACACTCCATCTACTCCAAACCAACAGCTGCACTTTGTACTTGCTGACTTTTAACCCAAGCCGGCTTTTTTGTAAACAGGTGATGTCTTGAGTTAAATCATTATAGTATTGTACTTGATTATAAGGCTCGAGTTGAGCTGAGTTTGTTGCTTTGGCTGAATAATTAAAGTTCTATAATTGGCCTATTGAACACATTACGTACATATTCAAGATCATTTTTTGGTTCTGCATACATGTTAACACCCACAAATGAAGCTCAAAATCAAGGCCCTGCAAAAAATTTCCTTGTCATTATTATACCATACTATCCCAAACAAGTTCCCATTTATACACCTAGGTGAAGAAAAGCAAACCATGGTTAAAGATATGGTCATCATGGCCGGCCAGGCCGATGACATGGTCACCAGTCCTGCGCAGTAGACCTTTCAGTAAGTTCACTCTAAAGTGTGTTGACCTTGAATTTCTCACACTTTTGACCCTTAATAGTCCGTTTTATAATCAGATTAGAAGTGCAAGGTGCCTGGTTTTGATCTGATTTGCTTGCTTTGTTACCGTAACCTTATTTTGTGTTTGAGCCGGTGTAAATATTCGCAACATTTATTCACAATTTCCAAAATGGCAGAAAACAAGACAGAAACTAAAGTTGAGTGTAGTGTGAACTGGAAACGTTTGCAAAAGTCAATGGGCGATGAGGTTAGTATGATTGGTTGATTTAAGTGCATTTCAAATTATGTTGTAATGTAGGTATAGACTGCACAAATCTTGCTTGTACATGTAGGTTCATGAAGAACTCGTACTTAAACCACATCATTATACCGGTGAGGTAGGTATATACTAGCCCATCAACTGTCAAAACTTATCTAATTCCTGCTTATTTTCTAGCACACTAGATCGGTGCCGGGAGTGAATCGCTAGATCTGCCTCTGCCATGTTTGTTCTATTAACAGCAATTCATGCATAAACTAGATTCTAAAGATTGTCAGAAGAATCTCCAAAGACAGACAGATAGTAGGTTATTTTTCAATGACGAAAATTGTCTGTTAGTAATAACCCTAAAATATGGCAAGCCAAATGCCCAATAATCCGATAACTGTTAATCGCCGATAGTGTTTTTCGGCGATAAACAACTGTTTTTCGATAAAAACTATGTTTATCACTTCATAAACAAAGGTTATCACGGTAAACACTGTTTTCGCCGGCAAACACAGTTTTTCGAGATAAACAGTGTTTATCAACTGACAAACACTGTTTTTCGAAAAACTCTAGTTTTCGCTTGATGAACAGAGTTTTTCGGGGTGAAAAACATTGTTTTTCGACAAACACTGTTTGTCAAGTGATAAACATAGTTTTTCGAAACAGGATAAAGGTATGCCTAAGGTATGGCTAAGGGGCTTGGTTTACGGAATGGAAGTGTGAAGCCATTCAATGATATTCGCCATCATTTCAAGAATTTGAAGAAAACAAAGATTATGTTCAAATATTTTTTTTCGTGAGCCCGATAGAGGGCCATTTTATTTAGCCCCTCACTCACTTTTTTACCTCATGTTTTATTTATTTATTTCTTCTAACCACTTCATCAATTGTTAGAAGCTGAATTTATTGAAAAAATCAATTGAATCCATTTTCTCAAACTACCCATTCCCGTCCCATACACCCATCCCCACATGACCACACTACAGTAGACCCCTTGCCCAAACCACAGTAGACCCCTTGCATAATGACGTCACGGGCCATAGACAGCCCCCTCACTGAGGTCAGTGAAGAGCTATCATTGGCTGAGAGTCGTGCGGCACGCGTGTATGTTTCTATTTTGGTGCATCAGCGATGGCGGCCAACGGAAGGGTCCCCCTTTACCCCCACCCCCAAACAAAAATTTTAAAAAAGAATAAAATCACAATATTCCAACACCAAAAAACTACAATAGAGACCCAGCAGTGTTTGTTGTTAGTACTGTGTGTATCTGTTGCCTTATTTGGTATTCTTGTTAAAGTTTTGCCAGCATGAGTGTACTACAGAGGAGCTGAGCGGTGGACTTTCAAACTTTGTATTCAGGATTACCTCTAAGAGTGGCTCATCCGTCATAGTTAAACAATCTTTGGGCTACTTCAAGGTAAAGTGCATTTTGACATAGTTTGTGATTTGCGATACAATGATGTCATCAAAACAAACCTTAGTATCTATTTATTTTTTAGAATCATAGCTGGGGCATTTGGTTGTCTTTGTACTTTGAAGCAGAGTTCTTGTATTGAGCCCGTTGATCATTGAAATATTACGCCGCATTACGGCAGCATTCGATGCTTTTAAAGGCCGCGAGTTGTTTGTTTCATTCTAATCGTCAAATGGTTGAGAACTTGCCTTATCTGATATTGCACTTACAGTGTGCTGGTCCAGAATTACCGATGTCTGAAAGAAGGAATCAAACAGAGTACTCAACGTTGTCTTTACTCAATGAACTCGCTCCGGGTTCTGTGCCGGAACCAATATTCTCGGATGAAGAGAAGTTTTATTGTGAGTGTTGACAAGTTGTCTTGGTGATTTGGGGGGGGGGCGCTGTTGGACAGGGGTATTATCTCCCAGGTGAAGGTGTGTTCTGATGTGGTTATAAAGAAAGCAAAAATAGTAACAAGACAATAGTTATTCTTGTTATCTTGGAAATTAAATCGTTACAGCGACTAGCACTGTACCCTACATAAGCTTCAAATTAACCACACAGCGATTAGCACTTTAACATGTACAAGCTTCAAATTAACCATGCATTAACTAGCACTGTAATCCGTATAAGCTTCAAATTAACCACACAGCGACTAGCACTGTAACCCGTATAAGCTTCAAATTAACCGCACAGCAACTAGCACTGTAACCCGTATAAGCTTCAAATTAACCGCACAGCGACTAGCACTGTAATCCGTATGAGCTTCAAATTAAACTGACGAATATCTGATCACTTTTATTAAGTGTTGTTTACAAACCGTAATAACACATTATTATCAGTAGGAACTTAAAAACCGGTTAATCATCCGAGGTTGTGGTCCGAGGCAGGACTCGATCCGGGGCTCGAATGAGATCAAAATGCAGTTGAAGATATCAACCAGCTAATATCTGATGTCAAATCAATTTGTATTCCACCATTGTGATGCAGATGTAATGCAGGACCTGCGGGACTATTGTATCCTACGGCAGATGCTCCAACGACGACAGGCTAGTATTCCTGCCATCCAACACGTGGCACGTTACATTGCAAAGCTGCATCGAAGTACACATAAGAATAATATGTCTGAGGTCAGTCATACCAAGATGGCAGAGAGGACCAAGTAGGTATTCAAATCAGGTCATCAACTCTGTAAATGTCGTAGAGGCAAAGAGTTATCTGGGAAGCGTGAAGTCCTTTTACGGTGGCCGAAGCGAAACAACCCGCACACTATTTGCTTCAAACAATATTTAAAGGAACATTACAGAATTGGTAATTGTAAAATATACTTTTGATCACAGATTTACATAAAACTTTCACGGTCTAATGATGATGATAGTAGAAAACATCCCTTGAATTATTTCTGTCTGAAATGCCATATTTGATGAGAAATGAATGAAACTAATTTTCCGAATGGAGTTTATCGCTCAGTGAGCGTTTTATTCGTTTGTTGAACCTACATGATTTCGTGCAAATGTGTAATCGTTTTTCACTATTTTCTCGTGACCCAGATGGCCGATCGATCTCAAACTTCTACAGGTTTGTCAGTTTATGTATATGGTGGATTACATAAAGTGCTTAAACTGCCAGCAACTTTTTTGCTAGCAAAAACCAATTATGTAACGTTCCTTTAACCCGCACACTGTTCGTTGTACTCAGCCATCATTGGTTTTTGTATACACAATTCAAATTAAGTACGTCATCAGCTCGTCAAACTACCCCAATCTTACTCTCACACACCCCATTGTATCAACGGTTAGTCTTTTTTACTCTCCACGTTGTTCTACCCTCCGTTCTTTCAATTGAGAATTAATTTTAAACTTCCCTTGTTTTTGCATAAGGCACCCTTCCACGGACCTTACATTACACCAACAAAGACCATTCAAAAACTTGTCAGGCACCTACTCAAAACTATTTCATGATTATAGTCGCGGAAAAGTTTACCCACAAAGGGTACTTATTGAGAATTACTTGAAGATGAATGTGTTTCTGGTTAGTACAAAAATCATGGCCAACTGATAAGATGATAGAAAATGTAAAGATCATATTGACTGCATGATTTATTTCTCAAGGACACCCTTTAATCTTATTACTTCTAAGAAGTCAATGAAAGTGCCTAACCTTCTGCTGGTTTCCAGTAGATAAGAATCTTAAGGTCTGTAGTTTTATTCATCCATACTTCGAAGTTTAAATAGGAGACCATGAAATCAATGTAACCTTTTTATTTGGTTATGTTCTTAAAGGAATGATGCGTTTCTGGGGATCCTCCTTTACTATATTTTTGAAGATATACACCAAGAGGAAAACATCGTGAGGCACTCACCGCAGTGAGGGAAATATACGAACTGATGAATACGGATCCACTGATCGTCACGAATCGGAGACGATTCGAACCATCATGACAACGAAACAAGAATGTTTAATCCACGCAGACCTTCATTCAAGCTCGATCTTCATGAAGGATGACTCTGCAAAGGTAGCCATTGTCCTTCCTACGTTGTCATACCAATATGCTTAACTTATAACAACAAAAGTTTACCAACACAAATTGCCTTGTACAACTTTCGCACTCATTAACAAACCATCTCCTAGTTCACCAATGCTGTACCCGTATACAAACAAATGTGTATACAGGCATTGATTGGCTAATTGCGTGAATAAACTGTGCCTACTTTCAAAGTATTTCTGCGAAGCAAAAATTAGCACGAAACCAGTCCTCGAAATGTCACATGACATGGCATTTTGGATGGTAATCCCTTTTTTCCTGGTTGGTTTGAATTGATTTTGTTTTAATTCGTAGATCATCGATTTTGAGATAGCACATGTTGGCCCTGCGGGTGAAGACATAGGCCACCTACTAGCCAATTACACGGTTGCCTATCTGGAGCATAAATTCTACCCGTCCAAAGATAATCCCACCTTTCATTCTTTGCTGAAGGAATGCGTTAAGGAAACAGGTACCAGTATTTATCTGCTTTACCCACCACACCACATTTTAAGTATCAGACTTATGATACTTTGATTTCGATCTATAATAATTTATTCTGCACAGGGGGGGGGGTCAGCTGTTATTCAAGCTAAAATTGAACGCCATGATTAACGTTGTAGTGCAAACTTGAATATCTCGTCCGCCACATTACAGAAGAAGACAAAATAACATACCCGCAAATAACACTAATCACAGACGTCAAATTATAAGTTTACTTCTCCAACAAGTTGTGTGTACCTCACTCAAATTTTGTTTAATGTAGTCATACCGTTTAGTTTTGTTTTCTATTTAGTTATCTTGTTATTTGTGGTGATTATCCACAGTGGTTTTGTACTTCACCGACGCAGCCGAGTATCTAACGCCCGAACAGTTCGCTGCTACAGTCTCGGATACAGCCGGATTCATGGGGTGCAGGCTCGTAAGAAGGTAAGGCATTTGTGTCAATAAAAGTAAGGGCCACCTTGATCCAGCCCCCCCCCCCGCCCCTTTTCAATATGAGAACACGGTCTGGACCCCTATCTCAACCTATTTAGTTCTTTATCATCTTAGTTCAGAATTTCTGTAATTTGGAGGGTTATAGTAAAGTTTATCCAAAAGGATATTACAGTAAACGCATTTGAAAACATTGAAACAAAAACAAAACTAATCTGAGAGGCATTAGGCCTACTGCGGAGAAAATCCAACATAAAAGGAAAGGTTTCGTGATTTTCGTTGTTCAATGTTTAACGACTGTTTTGCGTTTTTAGTTTTAAGTCATCTCGTTTGGTTTTGTCAGGGTTTTTGGCAGACCGGAAGAAGGAGATTGGACAGATCGAGCTCGGATTGAACTACCGTGTCTGCACATTGGCATCAGGCTAACCAAAGACTATAACAAGATAACCACTCCTAGTGATCTCATCAAACATATTTTTGACAACAATGACAATCAGATTGATAATAGCTAAATGATGAACAAGAGAATATGCAGAAAGCACTTTCCACTTGGAAAGTGTGGGACGCCAGGTGGCAGCAGACATACTAGGTCATTTTCCGCACCAGATGCACTTAACACGTGCCTTCTGTCCGCCTTTTTAGGAGTCAAAATGTACACACATGAATTGACTTCCAAATTGGTGGAAATGGTAGACGCGTAGTGTGCGGAGGTGTGTTCCGCGTCGTGCATGGCGTCAATAAGTCTGCTTCTATCTAGCGACACTGAAAGTTTCCCTTTTCAAAATGGTCCACGCCATCTTAGCTCCTGTGGACTTAGAAATATCACGTTCCCGGAAAAAAAAGTGTACTGTGATACGTGAAGCTGCTAGAAATGTTTCCTTCTTTTATATGGTGTAGTGAAGTTACATGATTAAAATAAGACTTTAATTCTTGCTAGTTATGGTAAAATGTCATTGTTCACGTAGTTCTAAGCATGTGCACATTGCCATGAACAATGGATTAACCAGTTAAGTCTGCTGCCACCAAGCGTACCAAAAGTCTCCCATTATTAATTTTTTTTTAAACATTAATTGGTAAATTACTTTCAAATAAGAACATGGTTTTACATTTAACAGTTTGGTTTTTGTACTTAATCATACATATTCCTATTATTAATTCGGAACATGAGAAAAACAATTAACAAATGGCCGAATTTGGAAGTTCCGGCTACAGTTGCGGCTGTGGCTACGGACTTTGATAAGTGCAGCCTATGCTGCATGGGGATCCAACCGTAGCCACTCAATCGGAAGCTGCTTATTTTACACGCAAACATAATATTGACTCTCAGGGTAATATTTGTACTGAGTACCCACTTACACAGATTAAAGATAAGAAAAAGAACCAATTTTACCCGACGTTTAAATTTATATTATATGACTCGCACAAAATCCTAATCGATTAGTGAAACACGCGACACACTTCATCTATCCACGACGTTGGACTGTCTTAACCGTTGTAAATGGAAATAAATATAGGGCGGTGTTTACTGATCTCGTTCCCAAAACATGTTTTCCCGCTCGTTCGTTCAAACGAGGAACACGTTGTGTCATGGCGTACAAGGTTTGTGTCTACTTAGAGTTATTAAAAAGTAGTGTTTTTCAAGAAGAAGAAAGGGGGAGGTAGAGAGAGAGTTGGTTTGATGAGTTTCCCTATCTATTTAGTGTTTACATAATTGCAAAAAAAAAAAAATTCAAATGCAAAGATCTATGTGTGTTACAGTTATGAATTGTGTTTCGTTCGTGCATCGTATTTCGTTTGATTGCCTCATCCCCACCCAGTTTCCTCAAAAAAATTAAGAAGAAGAAATGAATAGCATACAACCAATCTACACTACCAGAGTATATTATTTGAAATACCCGTAAAGGTCATCCACAGCCCTCGCCCTCATTGTAAAAAAGAGAAATATGTATATGATGAATAAATAAATCATCCCATCGATTGTTTTATTCCTATATAAGTGTAAATAATATACAATAAAACTAACCTGTGCAAATTTCATTTCAAAAGGTGGTCGCGTTTTTGAAATATCGCCAAACTCTGCAGCGAATATGTCCACGCATAAAGAAGAATCCCTAATAGGAGTACACGATATGAGAAACGTTTCTTTAAGCGTTCTTTATCTGATAAGCAATGTCTCCTACTTGCGATTCCTCCTTACGACTAGACATACGGTGTATTCAAACAAATTTCACAGTTGCATTACGTGTACATGCTTATTACACCTCTCTTCTCTATGAGACATTACTGCATAATGGCGTTTAATCACTGTCAATAGGCTACGCCCGTAGAGATCACAAGTCAGAGCATGATTCCCAAGGGGCTGCTGAGTTTTCTCAGTTGATACCGACCATCCTGATAATTGCACCCACAAACAGAGCATTGAAAATAAAATAAAATATAAAAGAACTTACCCAGTTGCCAATTTTGGAACACGCTGTTCCCGCCAGGTAATCTTGTCTGCAGTATGTAATGTTCCATGTGTAAATTCGAAGCACCGCAGTGTTGTTGGATTCAGGCTTCAACAGCGTGAGCCATTTCGAGATCCCCGGTCCCAATCCCCGATACGTCAAAATGGGTGGCAGGTGCTGCCTCAGGGGATGTCATTTTTCAAAAATGCTGTGTCCGTTGTGCCCCAACAAGGTGTGAATCATTACTTGGTATTCAGTGCAATGATGCGAAACAAACTTTTGCTGTATCGTGTTACTTGTAGCACATTCCCTCTGCTTTGCGTCCTTTCAACTTTGGCAACTGTTTTCACCATTCAAGGCGCAAAGTGTCAAAGAGTAACTGAGAAGGCACATACTTTGAATAATTAGTGCCGCTGAAAGGTTTTGTGAATAGTTTCCACATAACTTTAATCAAATCAACTTTGACAACTTGACTTGCATCATGTCAAAGTGTCCCAATGGAATTAACATGATGACCCATTCATGGGGCAGATAGGGGAAATGAATGGGGAATTGTGTATTTGTTGATACAGACATGGAATGTGACACACAGTCAGAGGATGTCGTGAGAAAGATAATGGGCAGTGGGGCCATTGCAGATTTGTGATGTAATAGTTTCATATAATTCAATGATTATTGTATCAAATCTCCCCAGTTTGGGCTGGAATGTTTTATTACGTAATTGAGTTAGAGTTAGAGTTACTTTGAGTTGGAGATTTGGCATCCATTGTAAATTGTAGCAGTGTAATAGTTTAATTAAAACACGAAGCTGTTTCATGTTGGTCAATGTGATCCCGCATATTGGAAATACCCCAAACCATCAGACATGCCAGAAAACTCCTTCTCTTGAAAACAAGTGTATTACAGCCATTATACAAGTGCCTTGACCTGAACCTGAGTCCATACTCTGGCAACACAAGGGCAAAATATGTTTGTTTCAACGTCGTTTTAACGCAAAGCTATCGGGGTAATGACGCGAATGCACAACGTTTGGGAAGGTATAATCTATTTACGGAAGTGTACATGTATTTACTAGGAAATGGCAAACAAAATTCCTTGATTACTATCTCACCCGGGCAATTTACTATTTCGCCAGTGCAATTTACTATTTCGCCAGTGCAATTTACTATTTCGCCCGGGCGATTTACTATTTCACCCTAGCGATTTACTACTTCGCCAGGGCAATTTACTATTTCGCCTGAGCGATTTACTAATTTGCCCAGTAGCGATTTACTACTTCGCCCGGGCGATTTACTAATCACAACCACATGAGTGATGGCTACACGAGTCGCATTGATGAGTACACGGGCATGGACAACAAAATAAAGTGGCAAATTAGTACATCACCGGGGCAAATAAGTAAACCGGTTTTTCGATTATTTATTTTGCCATGTCCTAAACACACTTCCGTCATCTCACACCAACTTTGATTCCATCTCTTTCTCCTTACAACTGCTCTAGTTTTATAGAGATGCGTTGTGTGCAACCTTAAAACCCTAGAAAATCGAAGAAACAAACTGTCTAAGGATTGTGCTTTATCAATTGGATCCCATTACATGTGTAGAAATAGGTTACCTCTCCAAAAAAGCCGTGAAAATGTCAATGTTACACCTTCTGGTTTTTAATGAGACAAGGTTTTTTCAAGGTTATATATGATATACATTCTTTTCTAATTGTACTGTTTACTTTTGTTTTATTTGTTTTTTATCAACTTTGATGTTATTTAAACGTGTGCAATTCAGTTTTTAATTGCAATACATGTTCTTAATAAATTATTTTTGAACTGAATTGAATTGCAACTACACAATATTTACTCTAATAGCTCCTTCTCGACATAATAACTTACCAATGAATCCGAATGACATTACTCAGGTTATGACAGGTTTGATTCGCACTCTATCAGTGACTTCGTACGAAGTGCATTATTACCAAAGTTTTTTGTTCCAAAAAGACCCATAACAAAACTTTAAGGTTTTGCATTTGCATTAGTGTTATGTGAAGCTGATTAGCTTGTCGTAAAGTGTTGTTTTTTTATTGTCACCAAATTTGTATAATATTTTAATTTAGGTTAAATACCACATACGCTAATAGAAATAATACAGCCAAAATATATCATATTCTTAGTATTGAACATTTAAAAAATATTTACGATTTAATGGTTAAAAGTTTTTTGAAGTTTTTTTGTTACCAAATGTTTAAGATAATACATTGAAAATTTGAAATTTTTTACGATAAAAAAAATAATAATAACTCTAAGCTAGCATTATTTTTCAACCGTTTGATTGTTTCGGTGGCACTAACCATTAGAATCTAATGAAACGAGTCATCTTCAGGTAAATGTTGATATTGTCTTTTGAGCCAATTTTTCGTTGCAAACGTAGTTAGTATTACTTAAAACCATACGATTAATAAACCTTAAATATAATATTGATTTTGGTTCTTAATTAAAGGCACATTACAGAATTGGTTTTTGCTAACAAAACAGTTGCTGGCAGTGTAAGCACTTTATGTAATCCACCATATGCATGAACTGACAAACCTGTATAAGTTTGAGATCGATCGGCCATCTGGGTCACGAGAAAATAGTGAAAAACCGATTACACATTTGCATGAAATCATATAGGTTCAACAAATGAATAAAAAGCTCACTGAGCGATAAACTCCAATCGGAAAATTAGTTTATTCATTTCTCATCAAATATGGCATTTCAGACAGAAATATTTCAAGGGATGTTTTCTACTATCATCATCATTAGACCGTGTAACTTTTATGTAAATCTGTGATCAAAAGTATATTTTACAATTACCAATTCTGTAATGTTCCTTTAATGGATGAGGGATTAGTTGGAGGCTATGCAAAGTAATGGAAAATTTGTAATTTTTTGTATGTACACTTAGTTACATTAATTCTTTTAAATGAGTAAATGAATAAAGTTGATATTTTATAGGGTGGTTTTTGTACAAGTCTCGTAATATATTCCAATTATTAAAACAAAGATATTGACAAAATAGGGAGACCGCCAACATAGAGCTAGATAGCTCAGTTGGTAGAGCGCCGGTACGTTAATCCGGAGGTCGTTGGTTCAAATCCCGCTCTAGTCAATTTTCTTTGTTCAACCCAAAACCATTTTAAATTTACCCAGTCAGTTTCCCCTGTGGTTCATTACTTGACATTTAAAATTATTGAAACATTATATAGAGTTAGTAAAAACAACCTTGATGATTTCAAACGCTATTTTGAATTGGTATAATCTACCATAGAGCAAGGGTTATACAATTACACAAATTTATTCAATAGAATGTTACTTTTATCTAAATTAATTTGTTTGTTAATTACTGACGTCACAAGAGGAAAACAATCAAAGTGATTTGTTTATGTTGTCCATATTTGTTTGTTTTTAATAAGTCATGTTCATGTTATTCATTAATATCACGATACGTCAATAAAACTTTACCTGGAGAAGTGGAAGTATGTCAGTGTCTAAATTGGCATTTGTGGCTGCGGCTGTTGCTAAGGATGTTGATAAGGGAAGCTTAATGCTTCAACGCTGAGTAATAACTTGGTGGTCAATACACAGCGGTAGCGCTGCCGCAGCAGCTCATAAGGAAACGGCTTAGAAAACCAATACCTCGTAATAATAATACTACAGCTGGAGGCAGTTCAACGAGCAACGGCACATAGTTCAAACGATTCAGGCGCACGTGTTATACCATCAAATGCTTTGAACGAAACATCTGGGGCGCCCTCTGGTACCTTGAAGGTGAACTGATGCAAGAGGCACGTGAACACAATGTAAAGTTCCATTTTTGCAAGCTGTTCACCCAGGCAGATCCGTCTTCCTGTGGGTGGGGGGAAGGCAATGTTATCAAATGAAGTAGTCTGGGACCATCTCCTTGTAGTTTGATTTCCTAGTATGACCTTATTGCTAACTTCAAATATTTATTCATGACGCTTTCACCAGCTTTGTTCACGACCATGTAATCCCAGTATGCGAATTATTATTTCCAACTGATGGGACAGTCTATTTCTCTGAAAACCTTTTGGTTGCGAAGCAAGAGTGTTTTTAAACGACTATGACCTTTCAAATATTTATGAGGCTTTCACCATTCTTGTTCGGTACACTGTATCCCTAGCACCAGAAAGGTGTTCAACTACTGGGACTAAAATTATTTAAATCGGTCTTGTCCCACAAGAATCAAGAACATTATTTGTATATTACCTATTCCAAATGGAATGAGCTTCTCCCGTCGACGAAACCTGCCCTCAGCGTCCAGAAATCTCTCTGGACTGAACCGTTTCGGATTGGGCCACTCTACCGGGTCCATGTGTACACTCCATAAGTTGCTGATAACAATGGAGCCTTTGGGTATGCTGTATCTAAAATCAAAATACAAACACAAACGGCAGGTCAGCGTCATGACGTCACAGGTTTATTCAAGGAGATCACTGGGTGACAGGATTGCAGGCATAAAGTATACATAAGCCTTTGTGAGAAGAGAAGGTCAATGAACTCTGAAATTGTGTGATTATCCTGGTGTAAGGTTAGTCATTAATCACTTTAAAGTTGTGTTATAAAAACGCAAACAAATTTTATAAACTGTTATTTTTATGTCAGTGGTTATGTGTGAATTACTACACAGCCCTATATTACAATACAACTTTGCCTTCCAAGAATTGTTCTGTTTTGAACTAACCCTCATTTTTTTTCTAAAACATTATAATGACAGAAGCTTACCCTTTTAGCATGGTATCTTCGATACATTTATGGGGTACCCCTAACGGCACAATGCTCCCCATCCTTTGAATCTCACTGAGCACCGCCTCTGTATACGGCAGCTCTGGCTTGTCAGAGAGCCGCGGGAGTCTGTTACGACCGACAGCATCGTCGATTTCATTCTGAACTCGAGACTGTATGTCCGGAAAAGCTATCATGTAGAGCAAAGCCCACCGAAGTGTCGTCGTGGTTGTCTCCGTTCCCGCGCCAAAAAGTTCCCCAAAGGTGTGATGCATACTAGATGGAGTTAGGTAGGTAGGTAGGCCTTGCTTCTTCTTCTTGTTTATCTCTTTCAAAAAAGCTCCTGCGAAATCTCGATGATTGTCATCAACGTCTCCATCTTGGGCGTTCCTCGTGTACAGCAATTGAGTCAGAATCTCATCCAAACTCGAATTGATATGCATGACTTTCTTAACGATTGGAAGGAATTGCATCTTGGCAAATATAGGCACGAATTGAACCATGCCACCTGCCCCGATGAGCTCAAACATTTCATTGAGAGTTGAGAGAAGACACTTAAACTTTGTGTCCGTGTATTCAAACCTTTTGCCGATAATCAGTGAACAGATGACGTTAGACACTGCATTTTCAATCATATGACTCGGATTGATCATTTGCCCTTTTGACTTGTGAATTTCTTCGATCAGACACTTCGTCTCTGTCATGATGTGGCCTTCAAAACTTGACTTGCCAACTCCAAGCCCTCTTAAAGTTGTCACAGCGAACCGTCTGAGTTCGGTCCAAGGTTCACTCTCTGATGCTGAAAGAACGCCTGTCAACCACAAAAAAGATCATTAATCATCCTGACAAACCAACAAACTTAGCCATTATCTTAACAATCTTCTCATTTGAAGAGATTGTGACAAACTTCGAGAATCATCCATCAGTCAGTACCGTTTTAAATATTCGTAAGTATGTACTATGCCAGTTAGCCAGCAACGATATCATGTGGTAAATGCATATTATATCTATCACACCGTACACAGTCAACCCTCCTACTGTGTGACCAGCTATCAATATTTGCTAGTTGTATACCATCGTAGTATACACACATTATGTTTTTAACGAAATACTGCGTTCCCCCCCCCCCCTCTCCCCAACACACTCACCCATATTCCTTGATCCAACAGTTAAAGTAATGTTACTAGCATACCGGAAGAACCACAAATTAACTTGATTTTTTTTTACCGTAACCAGGGAGTGTTATTTGTCTGATCTCGAGGGTCGGTCGTCCACTCATTTGTTGCTGCGCAAAGGCTTCTTTCATGACGTCATAATCTTGCAAGACGACGATGAGCTGGTTTGCCACTGAGAAGCTCAAGAGGTTCCTGTATCTGTGTCGTACGGTTATAAAGAATTATCGGACCACGATGTTTTCCCGCTATGTTCGATCATAATCTTGTTTTCAGGGAAACTGTAAGGTTCCTTGTCCATGAAAACATGATAACAAGCCCCCCCCCCCCCCCCCCCGTTAGCGTATTTTTTTCCCAGGAGAGATGAGGCCACTTTACATAAATGGGCGTGTTTTTTACCGGAATCAGTCTTAGCGCGTGCGCATTTTGCACACTTCGCCATGCCTCGTGAAAAAGGTTCGACTTGAAGTACACAGACTAGGCTAAGAACATCATTAGTTTGGTGACTGTTAAATGGTGCACCATTGTGCAAAATGGTGGTCATTTTGTGGGTACCGTGGGAATGGAATGTGTGGTCTGGGTGGACAGTGGAATTTAGTAGGACTGCGAAAAGGGTTTTATAAATTGTTTGAGAAGGGTGGATATTCATCTGTGCACACAATGGAACATCTTTAGCCCCAAATCCTTGCTTACGTTAAAACCGTTAAAGGCTAAAAGGCATATGTAGATCTTAAACTATACGAGGAAAAAAGAATATGAAAATAAGTAGGAAATAAATCGGAAAGCTTGGAGGACTCACATTTGCCTTGCTCTATGCATTGAGGAAGTTCCTCCATGCTCTATGCATGGAGCTATAATAGCTCCGTGCTCTATGGTACTAACATGGATGGCATAAGAGCAAGGAAGCATGGAGCTATTATAGTGTCAGGACGCAAGAAAATGCAAGAAGTATATGACAGTGGCTCAAATATCAAATATCCCCGTCAAGTGCGTCAGTTTCCAAGGTTACAATTTTTTAGGGAATGGACAGTGGCCTCATCTCTCCTGGGAAAAAAATACGCCCCCTGTTACCCACCAACCAAGCTTCACAAAGGCAAGCCTTGTTGCGGTTCACACACTCGTCTTCAACATTATTATTATATCAATGCTAGTTCCTTTGCTTAAAGAAGAAAAAAACAAAATTGTAGTATTTCGTGGAAAGATTTAATTTTAAATGATAAATCATTGTGTATTATAAACGTTCCGATGGCCAGATCAGTGGTGAACTTAATGCAAACTCAACGCCCTATATTGTTTTGATGTTAAAGAAGCATTAAATAGACATAAAACCATCTGATAATTAAGTACAAGGAAGAATCTCAATCAATCACTATAGGTAAGGAAAATAAAAAGATTTCGATCCCCACCTTTGACCAAGCTTTGCCAATGCATCGTGTATGGGTTCTTTTGTCATAGCTAACTGTGGAATGTAGCCGAGGAGCGGCCAGCCAAACGGGCCTGGAGGGAGGTTCTTCGGCCGGCGACCCAACAAGAAAAAAAAGGCAAATATCGTCGATCCGAGGAGCACTGTCCGGACGTTGATATGACTCCACACATCGTAGATCTCCATGTTTCTTCTGAAAAACTAATAAGTAACAAGTGAGAAAAAAGAATTAGCTGTTGCAAACTGCTTACCAACCAAAATGACCTAATGGTAGAAATGCAAACAATTGATAATGGCCTGAAGTTTTTTCTCAAAGTCTTTCTCAAAGGCTAAAAATGTCAACCCAAAATGACAACCCAACACACATAAACAGATATACTGTGTCAATTGGAAAGTATTTACAGAGGCATGGATAACCATTTCGTGCAAACTTCGTGGTCATCTTAGGACGTTGGGGCAGTATGGGCCTTTAGCAAACCAATGCTAAATGCTAAGGAATCAAAAGTGATTTTAATTTTTTTTTTAAGTCTCCCTGCCTCTTGTTAACACACATCAGATATATTTTCTGACAACTAAACTTCACTTTTCTTTTCGGTGTTTAGTAGGTCAGCCATTTAGTTTTTGAGCTAGGCTCATCCAGAATAAAAACACCCCTAAACAGGCAAGACTCCATCTTGCGAAAACGGGCTAGTAGTGTACCCAAAACGCTCCAGGTTAAAAGTCAACAACCCCAGAGGCACAATTGGAAATTTTTTAAACAATCCATAAAATCCATTGCCTCTAATTCTTTGATATAGGCTGCATTATATTATTGAGGTTCAGCGCACAGTTTTCTCTCCAGTATAGCCTTGCTCAAGGCGGTCGCAGATTTCACTCCGAAAAATACGCCGTAAACCCATCCGTAAGTGTGTACTGTACACTATTATGGAATTCCATATCTGCCATCGTGCGTCGACCGTCGTGCGTCGCCCGTCGCCCGTCGCCCGTCGCCCGTCGCCCGTCGCCCGTCGCCCGTCGCCCGTCGCCCGTCGCCCGTCGCCCGTCGCCCGTCGCCCGTCGCCCGTCGCCCGTCGCCCGTCGCTCGTCGCCCGTCACCCGTCGTGCTTCGCCGAAAAGAAACAAGAAGTTACTTCAAAGAAAATCCGTCAAGCCATTTTGGCTATTATTCATGATAACTGTGACAAAATTGAAATTGAATTGTAATTTAAAAATTCCAGGCTTAGGCCTATTTCATCAAACACGCTTATTCATTGTATACACTAACCTCTTGTGCTGTAGTTTCGACTGGTAGACAAGGCGGACTGAGCAGGTGACTGTGTAATGATTGTGTAACGGAATTCGAGTTCGTTTGTTTTCTGTCTGCGTTTGGCTGCAGAGCTAGACTTGATTTCAAGTCTGAGATCCCGGTTATTTCTCTGAATCAATCACGCAAAACGCCCCCACAGATTAGCAGTTAAAAGCCCTAGCTCGCAATCTCAGACCCGACCCTCTTGTCTGTACGGGATATTCATTTATTCACAACTGAAATTTACACTGATACCAGAGAGATGACCAATCAGGAGGCCACAAAACCAATGTTGGCCGCGTCTATTGCAAGTAGGGTACAATCACATCAGCATTTTCTGTAAAATCTCATTGGTCTGAACTTGGTTTTTATTTTTTATAGTGCTTGGTACGAGTGGTATTTTTTAATTTATAGCTAAAATAGTACAATATCTTACTGTTGAAAAATAAACATAATATAATACCTGATTTTTACTAGACGATAAACTGTTAACCCATGGTTTGAATGGAAGCTTCCAGTGATTTTTTTAATTTATTTTGAATTTAATAACAGGAATCGATTTGTGTGCTTTTTATTCTAAACTTAATTTGAATCACTGAGCAGAGGCAGTTCAGTTACAATGTGCATCAATATTGTATTTCTGTACTGTATGCCGTGGTATAAACGGTTGAACTTGAATATGCGTTTTATTGAAGGCTTCTGCGATTATGACCAATCAGAGTGTTCCGTCCACGTTTGGACTAATTCGCCATAGGGTGTGTACAAACCGATGAACAAGATTCTCAAGTCTGTGATCGTAGGCTAATGACGGAGTTAATCCACAAGAGGGTGCTATTTCAGGCAATAATGTATTAGCTATTGGGTAGACTAAAAGCCACGATGAGCTTCATTGAGCAGCACCAATCTACAGTTTGTATATAAGCTTATTTAATGATTGAATGATGAGCAAGTATTGTCACTACCTATACCTGCAATTTAATTCATGACGTAGCATTACAGTACTGTACCCAGCGGCGTAGCCAAGGGGGGCCCCACAAATTTCCAGTGCCCCCCCCCCCGTGCCCACCACGAAAAACATTGCGATAGTGCTCACAAAAAATAAAAATAAAAGGGAAACTAGACATTAGATGTTTGTGAACAAACACAAAGCTGTTCTGTTTTTTGTTATTTGATGAAACGCTCTAAACCTCTAAAGTGAGCCTGACTCTGAGATAGGAGACCCTTGATCTTTGACAGGCCTTTATTTTCAATTTGAGTGGCCGAAAAATCTAAACCTGATCTTCAATCTGATACTGACTCTCAAACTGATTTTAAACCTGACCCTGAACCTTACCCTAACTTTCACCTTCATTCTAACTTAATCATTGCTATAGGACCCCAATTCAAAGCCTCACTCCACCTAGTGCAGGATTTGTGATTTTTTTTATTTGGATTTCCTGTTTGGACCGGAAGAAAGGCCAAAGTGGGGTCACGTTTTTGTATATTATGTTTTATGTGTAATAAGCTACCAAAAGAAAAAAAAGATTATGACTTTATGACATGAGGTTAAGAACATTAGATTTTTCTAATTTGAGCTTCCTTTTTAGACCGGAAGGCAAAGTCAAAGTTGGGTCATGTGTATGAATAAAATGTCAAATGTGTCACAAGGTACAATACACCACAAAGATAATGAATTTATGACATTTAAACCATAAAAATTAAAGCAACATAAAACTAGGTTTTTAAACCATAAAAATTGAGGCATCATAATTCATGGTTTATAAACCATGAAAAACCGTGTGTTCACAAAATCATGGTTTATAAACCATAAAACCATAAAAACTGAACATAGGTTTCATTGAACCTCCTTCCCAATCTGGTCGATAACCGCGATAACGATCGACGGACCAGGCTGAAGTGAGCACCGAATTTGGGCCCAGCACCGAATTTCTCCTCAGCACCGAATTTTCAAAATTTTCGCTAAAGACCGTCACTACATGTGACACTTTGGCAAGACCAAAACTACAGTATAGATGCTTCTGACTTAATTTCAAAAGGAAATAGAATGATCCAATTCAAACTGCTTCCCAGCTAAAACTACATGAATGTATAGTATACCTGTAAATGGCGGTTATTATTATTTTTAATACCATTTTGACGAAGCCATCAGCGCACTGGTTAAATGTACATGTGTCTAGACTCCGAAGTTTTCTGGTGTGTTTACATTGTATCATACACTAAATCATTGCAAGCAGTCATGCAACAAGGCATGATTTTTTACTTTCAAAATACATGTTGTCAATGTAACTGTGAAACTATCAAATTGTCACCGACTGACACGCACTGATCCACACGTAGATACCAGTCAAAAACAACAATCGGAGAATACGGCGTTTAATGGTTGAATATCCCGCTGTCCTTAAAATGGTCAGGGTATTTTCAACTAGTTTTTTTTACAGTAGAGACTTGATGCTTTAAACTAAATATACATTATGCTTTTGCTTCAGTTCTTGAAATCTAAAATTGATGCAGAATGATTCGAACTCGAAAAATTCTCTGTTCGATTACACCAAAATATGTTATTCTGAGTGCTCGAAATGATTTTGAGTGCACAGCATGATTTTGAGTGCAAGGCGACATTTTCAATGGTTTACTACTGTTTCTATTGTAACTTCATACTCTGTAAACTGTGACTTATTAAATTTAGTCTATGGACTGTACTGCAGTTGTAATTAGTGTTCGGGCACTCCGCCCGGAACACCTCTTGTTTTTGTTCCGGGTTTTTTTTTAGGTGTTCGGGCACTCCGCCCGGAACACCTCTTGTTTTTGTTCCTTTTTTTTTTTTTTCTTTTTTTTTTTTAATACTTCTTCTTCTTAGGTGTTCGGAGCGTAGCTCGGAACACCTCTTGTTTTTGTTCGGTTGTTTTTTTTTTTTTTTTTTTTTTTTTTTTAGGTGTTCGGATAAAAGTCCGAAGACCTCTTGTTTTTGTTCTGTTTTTGGGCATAACTCAAGATTGAAATCGAATTGAACATTGAAACTCATAATACAATTGAATCTCAATATCAAGACGACACAAACTTGATGATAATATGATGACGTCATCAGGTTTTGAATTACAATAAATCAAATTTTAATATTTGTAAAAATCATAACTCGTGAACCACATGTTGGATTTTTACAATCCACACATCAGGTCGTTGAAGATGTAACAAACGCTACACAAAACTTGACCCCATTTGACTTTGACTTCCGGTTCAAACCGGAAGTTATAAACTTCAAAAATTCATATCTTAAATACTAGTAAACTTTTCTGCACGATTTTTGTATCAGGTTGTAGAACGTTTAGTCTGCCCAAACTTTTGCACAGCAATACCAATATTTTGATCTTTACATCTGGTCGAAAAAGCGCCAGTTTAAGTTGACCCGCATTAAAGACGCACGATAGTGAAAGAACACATGCACAAATACGCTGGACCTGTACAGCCATTATGTACATTGCACGTTTAGTTAAGTTTACGTGTGCATTGCACTGAACAGCTACATGTTGGAATACATCGTCGCTGTTGTTTCATCGATATTGCACACCCAAAGATAGTCCGTCTAATATTTGAAAAGTTCATAACTCCGGAACCCCATGTTGGATTTTTACAATCTACACATCATCGGATTGATCGTTAAAATTTCAACAAACGCTACACAAATTATGACCCCATTTGACCTTAACTTCTAGTTCAGACGGGAAGGTGAACATTTTCAGAAATTTATATCTCAAAAACTATAATTCATTTCAGCATAATTTTTGCATCAGGTTGTAGATATATGATCCTGCTCAAACTTTTGCAGAGAGATGACAACATTTTGATCTTTACATCTGGTCGAATGCTTTATTTCAAAAATGTTACTTTGAAGACATGTCTACCAAATTTCCTCTGTTTTTTTTTCACCAGCTCTGTTAATTTGGTGACGTGTCTTCCGAACACCTTGTTTTTGTTAGAACAAAAACTTAAGTCTAGTACTTCTTCTTCTTCTTCATCTTCTTCTTCTTATCTCTCGCGATTGTCCGCTAACAAAAGCACACTTCCCACGCTCACACAACCTTTTAACTTTACACATAGTTAGATATTTACTAGGAGTGAAAACCGTTGCAGTGACGTCATTATGACGTCACCAGGTGTCGAGTTACAAGCCATTTAAGTAAAAAAAAGTGACCTCATGCCAATACATGTATGTTTCTGAATAATGTAGCTACAGTATTCATATTTTGACATATGATAGATCAAGACATGTGCAACATTTAACAAGTAAACGTTAAATTCACATGACCTTTACTTCCGGTCGTACCGGAAGGTCAAAGTTTGCCTCTGTGTAATTCTTTAAAAAAACACTGTCCTTGTAAAAACATTAATTTCTGTCTATCAGATCAACTTCAAATTAACACCATGTTAGGACCATAATACAACCTCCCTCAGGTAGTTGTAACGTCTTGATGACGTCATCATGTGTCAAAATACAGTAAATCAAACTTGAATACTATAAAAATTCATAACTCGAGAAGTACTTTAGCTATTAATTCAATCTATACGTCATCGGAGAGGTCTTGAAAAATGTAGCAATTACTACACAAAGTGTTACACCATTTGACCTTGACTTCCTGTTCAAACCGGAAGTTAAAAATTTCAAATTTCATACTTTAAGAAATATTCATACTTTTTACACATACACTACTCACAAATGTTACACCATGTTGTAGGTCCATAAGCGGTCTCAAACTTTGCCACAGAGATGTTACCTATTTGACCTTCACTTCCGGTTGAAATCGGGTACGCATTGGCCTGCTGTTAAACCGCGGGAAAATAACAACTGTCAAGTTGGGACAGAACACCTCTCTACTGATTAACTGTAGACATGTTAATGTTGGATGAGTTTTAGTAGTTTACACAAGGAATAAATTACATACACAATACTTTAACCCTGCAAGCAGCCAGCTTAGAATATTTACGCGCGTCCCCCAGGGTGCTCACGCGGTAGGCGTTTTATGTTGGGGTGTAAATAACTGTGTTTTGGGGCACAAATCTTGTTCTAATGGTTTGAACAGATGAATCTAAGTTCACTGAACGCACACACCAGAGATTTTAACATTCTTGCAATTGCATATTGGTTCACAACTGATTTGCCAAAGCATGTCGAAATCCGCGATTTTGCCCAAAATAGTACAAATGAATGCCGCCCTGGCTCCACCCACATTTGTGACAACTGGCCTACCCTGTGAATGACCTCTAGGGCAAAATCGGTTCAGCCACTTTGTAAAGGACTGTTCAGGGTTGGATGAAAATTAATTTCAGCGAAACTGAACCAAAACAAAGTGTTGTAATTAACAAAAATATAAAAAAAGTGCCTACGGCGTGAGCACCTTCGCTGACCCCAGGGTTTTAATAACAATAATAATTTGAATTTTGTATACAATAACACAGTGGGGAGAAAAGGATATTGTTCCTGGTATGTTGGGTTCCGTGCTTCAGTAATTTTAATATTTTTATGAAAATCGTATAAAAAATGTCCCCTCAAGGTGATCCCGTGGCTGCTGCTTCCCAGGTTGTATCGTAAACTTGAGTGTGATCCCTGGCTACATGGCAGTTAACGGTTGTATGGCTTCTGACTGGCACCCCCGAACAAAGATATTGACATAATAGGGAGACCGCCAATATAGGGCTAGAAAGCTCAGTTGGTAGAGCGCCGGTACGTTAATCCGGAGGTCGTTGGTTCAAATCCCGCTCTGGTCAATTTTTCTTTGTTCAACCCCATACTATTTGAAATTTACCCAGTCAGTTTCCCTTGTGGCTTATTACTTGACAAAAAATTATTTAATGTAACTAAAACGATATTTATAATAATAAACAATAATAAACTGAAATTTATATACAATGACGCAGTGGGGAGAAAAGGATATTGTTCCTGGTATGTTGGGTTCCGTGCTTCAGTAATTTTAATATTTTTATGAAAATCATACAAAAAATTATTTATTTTTCTTTGTTCAACCCCAAACCATTTGAAATTAATTACCCAGTCAGTTTCCCTTGTGGTTTATTACTTGACATTTAAATTTTAAAAGTCGCATCCCCTCAAGGTGATCCCGTGGCTGCTGCTTCCCAGGTTGTATCGTAAACTTGGGTGTGATCCCTGGCTACACGGCAGTTAACGGTTGCATGGCTTCTGACTGGCACCCCCCGACCAAACCATTTAAAACAATTATTTAATGTAACTAAACGTAAAACCTTTTGTAGCGAACAGGGGTGACAAGGGCAACAGGACAAAATTGTGAGGAAACTCAGTGCCATGTCTTAATTTTTTCAATTGTGCATCAACTCGCAGAACTAAACATTATTTTCGCAAATGTCCACTTGGATACACTTGGGCAAGGAGGGACATATAACCAGTTTTTTGGATAATATAAATTGAATTTTACCTTAAACTGTCCCGCGGGCTTACTTATACAAAAGGTTACTTTTAGTTTCAGCTTCCAATGAAATTTCAAGGGTTTTTGACAGTTTTTAGATACTGAAACTTTACTTTATAAAATTTAATTTAGTCGTCCGTCCCCCCCCCCCCATTCTTGGGGGGGGGGCATGATTGGACTCATGCACTGTATCAATGATGGGTCAAAGCAATATTAAAGTGGAACATTAAATATTATTATGGGTCAAATCGGGTTATTTTGAGGCAAGATGGGACAAAAAATTATATGACCATTACCAGAACTGTCGCAGTCTTTAGTGAAGTAAATAAAATTTAACAAAAATTGGGGTTTTTTTTGTTTTTTTATTCAACAATACATACACCTTTGAGTATTTTTAAATCAAATCTTTTTACAAATCAAATCTTTTTACATGTTCCACGTTACCCCAACCGTTCATAATTCATAATAAGTTGTTGACAAAATGACTCATTTAACCCCCATTTGGAATATGTGGAGATTTTTTTCACCACGTTGCTTCCCCGAGGGTTTTAAAAAAGTGGAATATGCTTGCTCTTTTCACCCTCAAGCTGTTTTATTGGTTGTTGATGACCGGCAGGATTGCCGTGAACCCCCGCCACACCACGCCCCCAACACCCCCCCCCCCCTCTTGTGGACGTACCTTGATAAACAACGTAAACAAACCCGTCTCACACACGCTTCTTCTGACGGCTACTATAAGCTGCCCTGAGAGGATTGACGATTGTTTTCAAACAAGGCTATAGCAACCCATCCCTTGAGACTTTGAAATTTATGTGTACAAACCAATGGCAGCCCTCCCGAACACAGGTTTTGAAATGTGATTTTTTAAAGGTGAATGAACTTTCCCGGTGCCAAATTCACTTGGCGGATTTTTTGTTTGTTTTAATAGCAAAAACCAACAGGACAAAATTGTGAGGAAACTCAATGCCATGTTTTAATTATTCAATTGTGCATCAACTCACAGAACTAAACATTATTTTCGCAAATGTCCACTTGGATACACTTGGGCAAGAAGGGACATATAACCAGTTTTTGGATAATATAAATTGAATTTTACCTTAAACTGTCCCGCGGGCTTACTTATACAAAAGGTTACTTTTAGTTTCAGCTTCCAATGAAATTTCAAGGGTTTTTGACAGTTTTTAGATACTGAAACTTTACTTTATAAAATTTAATTTAGTCGTCCGTCCCCCCCCCCCATTCTTGGGGGGGGGGGCATGATTGGACTCATGCACTGTATCAATGATGGGTCAAAGCAATATTAAAGTGGAACATTAAATATTATTATGGATCAAATCGGGTTATTTTGAGGCAAGATGGGACAAAAAGTTATATGACCATTACCAGAACTGTCGCAGTCTTTAGTGAAGTAAATAAAATTTAACAAAAATTGGGGTTTTTTTTTGTTTTTTTTATTCAACAATACATACACCTTTGAATATTTTTAAATCAAATCTTTTTACAAATCAAATCTTTTTACATGTTCCACGTTACCCCAACCGTTCATAATTCATAATAAGTTGTTGACAAAATGACTCATTTAACCCCCATTTGGAATATGTGGAGATTTTTTTCACCACGTTGCTTCCCCGAGGGTTTTAAAAAAGTGGAATATGCTTGCTCTTTTCACCCTCAAGCTGTTTTATTGGTTGTTGATAACCGGCAGGATTGCCGTGAACCCCCGCCACACCACGCCCCCAACACCCCCCCCCCCTTGTGGACGTACCTTGATAAACAACGTAAACAAACCCGTCTCACACACGCTTCTTCTGACGGCTACTATAAGCTGCCCTGAGAGGATTGACGATTGTTTTCAAACAAGGCTATAGCAACCCATCCCTTGAGACTTTGAAATTTATGTGTACAAACCAATGGCAGCCCTCCCGAACACAGGTTTTGAAATGTGATTTTTTAAAGGTGAATGAACTTTCCCGGTGCCAAATTCACTTGGCGGATTTTTTGTTTGTTTTAATAGCAAAAACCAACAGGACAAAATTGTGAGGAAACTCAATGCCATGTTTTAATTATTCAATTGTGCATCAACTCACAGAACTAAACATTATTTTCGCAAATGTCCACTTGGATACACTTGGGCAAGGAGGGACATATAACCAGTTTTTGGATAATATAAATTGAATTTTACCTTAAACTGTCCCGCGGGCTTACTTATACAAAAGGTTACTTTTAGTTTCAGCTTCCAATGAAATTTCAAGGGTTTTTGACAGTTTTTAGATACTGAAACTTTACTTTATAAAATTTAGTTTAGTCGTCCGTTCAGTCAATCTGTGTTGCTCTCAGCCGATAAAGATATCGTTTCCGAGTAATGTGCTGTCAAAAAAGGTTACGAGCTTAATTATATTATTCAAACACTAAAACAATTGTTTGTCGCTACTCACAATGTCACATAATAGCAACCTGTAAAACAGCAGGACATACTATTTTGCAGAAAGGGGGTTTGCCAGAAACTATTATTGGTTTAACTTCAAATGCTCTGTTTGTGGATGCAATTAAATTGGGCGAAACAACTGAGAAAGGATCAGTCCCTGATGATTTGACCGTAGTAAGCGCATGGTTAGCGAATACATGATTTATTAAAAGGTGAACAATTTGGAATAAAGAAATGATTACACCGTATGCAGACATTTAAGGGCCACAAGTAGGGTACACCGGGGGACGATGGGACATTGCTTATTCAATGTGTTTTTAAATTAAAAAGATATTTACAAAATTACAAGAACTTACCTATAATAAATCTGCACTTCAGTCAATGTTAACTTGCATTTACTGAATGATGCCTTGTCTGCGTTGAGCATCCAAACTTATTGAATATTTATGAGGATCGAGTGGTCCAATAGTGCCAATTAAGCCATCGGTTACAAAGTTCGTTAACCTTTAGTAGAGTCACAGGCGTTTCCGTAAACAATGTTGTTACATGCACCCAACTCTGATTGTGAATATGCAAACTTGAAGGCAAACTTCGATACAGCCCTGATAGCCAGTGCTTTGTAAATGCCTGCAAAGTTCGGTGAACATATTGGGTCGCCAAACTATTGCAGGGGTTTTCGTAACCAGTTGTTGCACG
Organism: Pycnopodia helianthoides; assembly: GCA_032158295.1. NCBI lineage: Eukaryota > Metazoa > Echinodermata > Asteroidea > Forcipulatida > Asteriidae > Pycnopodia > Pycnopodia helianthoides. The sequence continues at coordinate 14,309,099 of CM063261.1, forward strand.
CACGACTCTGATTGTGAATTAAGTATTCATAATTGCCAATAATTTAAAGGCAGACTGCAATATAAACTTGTGGACAAGTCCTTAAATGTTTGTAGCGGCGATAGCCTTCGATACAGCCCCAGGCCTGCTAGCCAGTCACTGTTTTTGAAAACGTTGGATAGTTCGGTGACCTATTGTATAGGTCGCCAAACTATTGCAGGCGTTTTCCGGCAGGTAGGCGTTGGCGGGGATTGTGCATTTGAAGCAGTGGCGTAACTAAGGGAGAGGGGGAACAGGGGGAACGCCCTCAATTAATGTCCCTCCCCCCTTTCCAATTCGAAGTCTTGACTTTTGAGATGTAAAAATTCAAGGGTAAAGAGTTACATTCGATAAGCTTTGATGTGATAGTTTCGATGTTTTTATAACTATATTACATTTACACGTTTTGCCTTCACGTAAGAGAAATTCAAACGGAAACTACAGTTTTAATTGGCCAGATTGGAAAAATGGTGCAGCCCCTTGTGCCCCCCTCCTCAAGTTTTACCTTAAGCCACGTTTTATTTTAAAATAACAGCAATTGTGTTAGCTCTTGTTCAATGGTTTAAAGTTTCGCTACAGGCTAGCCAAACTAACCATGGTCAAGTTTTGTGTCAGCTGATTTTCAAAACCTTCCTTTAAAAGAGTAATTGGGATACTTTTTTTACAGGTTTGTTCTTGTACCAATCCCTTTACATAGTTAATTCATTAAAAAAACTCATTAGGACTTATATTTCATTTAATACTGTTTTCTTATGGGGGGTTACCTATTTTTTGAAATGAAATGTTCTACAATACTTTTGGAAGAGAACATTTTATTCGGAAATCCAAAATTTCAGGAAGCCTTTCTCAGTGGAAATCACTTTTGAAATAATTTCAGAGAAAAGAAACCATGGCAATGTGCTTGTTTCATATTTCCCAGAAAATCTACAATATTATTTTAGACGATATAAGGGAAGTGTGACCTCAGCATAAGCTTTATAAGTACGTTTTAGATAAAGACCGCACTTTGGTGTCCAAAATAGTAAACTTTGGAAATTGTGCATGTCTTTTGTTGGTGAAGTTCAACGTGCAACAGCACATAGTTCAAACGATTCAGGTGCACGTGTTATTCCGTTCCATGCTTTAAAGGAAACATCTAGGGCGCCCTCTGGTAGCTTGAAGGTGAACTGATGCAGCAGGCACGTGAACACAATGTAAAGTTCCATTTTTGCGAGCTGTTCACCCAGGCAGATCCGTCTTCCTGTGGGAAAATGTGGAAGTTGAAAAAAGTAAAGTGATGTATGGGACCGTCTCCTTGTACTTGAAGTATGACCACAACTAATAACCAAACAGCCATCATAGTTTACTAAACTGTATTCCCAGTTTGAGAAAATGTACTCAACTGTCGGGACCAGTCTATATCCCTGCCAAACTTTTGGTTATATCAAGAGTGAGTTCAAACGTCTATGACCACCATGGTCTTGCCCCAAGTTGATAATAGGCCAGGAGGATCAAGATGATGCGATGTTTATTACCTATTCCAAATGGAATGAGCTTCTCCCGTCGAAGAAACCTGCCCTCAGCGTCCAGAAATCTCTCTGGGCTGAACTGTTTCGGATTGGGCCACTCTACTGGGTCCATGTGTACACTCCATAAGTTGGCGATGACAAGAGAACCTTTGGGAACGGTGTATCTAAAAGCAAAAAACAAACATAAACAAGCATGTCAGTCTACAGATCCCCGGGTAAAGGTTTGGCTTACATAAAGTGTAGGCCTGCACAAGCCTTTGTGAGAAGATTAGGTCAATTAACTCAGAAATTTTAAACATTACCAAGTTTAAGATTAATCAATAGTTAGTATGAAGTAATATAAGTTTTCTCGGTCAATTTCGGCAAATGAGCAGCCAATTAAACCACTGCGCCGATCTATTTCGTGCGCAATCAAATGCTTCTGAAAAGGGTCATTCGATTCGATTTCGTTTTATGACTAGTCAAATGTACTGTTACGTCATTCGATTTAACCAAATATTCATTCATTTTAACAATTCAACAAAGCAGCATTCAAATTCGCAGGAGCTTTTTGAGGCGTGTGTTTGGTCATTCAAATTCATTTTTGGGCAGTCATTTCTGTAATTTGTGCAATCTAAAAAAACGTGCTGTCAAACTTTTGTTTTCTTTTGATTGTTAAATGCATAAATACGGTTTATTTTTTTGGCACTTAAATAACTTTGCCGACGTACTTCGAAAACGAGCTTACGCCACAGTTTTACACGCATATTTCTAGAAATGGCATGCAGCTCAATAAGAAACCGGGAAAAACATAAAAAAAAACATTAGGTCTTGGTCAGTTAACAGATAAAGATCCCCAACAAAAATTCAAGAAAAGAATAAAGAAGAAAACAAAGAAGAAGAAAAATCAAATGGGTCCCATGTAAAATCTACTGGAAACATAAATACAGAAAAATATGGTTTGCCTGAATTGAAGTGAAGATACGAAACAGTTGCCTAGTACTGTTTTTTTTTTTTTTTTTCGCATTTCTTTATCTTACTTATTTGAATTCTCATTTAGCGAAATTGATTGCCTCTTTAGGAAATTTCAAAGAAAATCAGTAAAAATCTCCAGTCGAACCAGCTTTGCTAAATTGAATGATGATTGTGCGTCACGAAAAGAATGCCGATATGCTAAATTGAACACAGTGCTAAAGGATTTTAATGCCTCAAAACGAAATTGAATTTGAAACGCAGTAAAAACTGGGGAGGCAAAATAGCTTTAATTCGAACGCACGAAAATTAAATTGGCTGCTCATTTGCCGAATTTGATCGAGAAAACCTATATTATAAAACAGAATTTTTATACCATTTGTTAATATACCTTATGCAGTGACGTCATCAAGCTGCCATCTTAGAGGTAAAACGATGACGCAACAATGGAAAACGCAAATGTACGCGCGGTGCACATGATTGGCCAGTGAGTAACCTTCTTTTGATATCTAGCCGATGGCACCCTTCTCAAATTGACGTCACATGCATGAGGTATAATTAAACACCTCTAATCGATAAAGCTTACCCTCTTAGTATGGTATCTTCGATACATTTATGGGGTACCCCTAACGGCACAATGCTCCCCATCCTTTGAATCTCACTGAGCACCGCCTCTGTATACGGCAGCTCTGGCTTGTCAGAGAGCCGCGGAAGTCTGTTACGACCGACAGCATCGTCGATTTCATTCTGAACTCGAGACTGTATGTCCGGAAAAGCTATCATGTAGAGCAAAGCCCACCGAAGTGTCGTCGAGGTTGTCTCCGTTCCCGCGCCAAAAAGATCCCCAAAAGTGTAATGCATACTGGATGGAGTTAGGTAGGTAGGTATGCCTTGCTTCTTTTTGTCGGTCATCTCTTTCAAAAAAGCTCCCGCGAAATCTCGTGGATCGTCACAATCGTCTCCATCTTGAGCGTTTCTAGTGTACAGCAACTTATACAGAATCTTGTCAAAGCTCAAATTAGTGTGGATGATTTTCTTCACAATTGGAAGAAACTTCATCTTGGCAAAAATGGGTACGAATTGAACTACACCACCCGCCCCAATGAGCTGAAACATTTCATTAAGAATTGAGAGAAGACGCTGAAATTTTTCATCTGTGTACTCAAATCTTCTGCCGAAAATCACTGAGCAGATGACGTTCGACACAGCGTTTTCAATCATATGTTTCGGATCGATGCTTTTTTCGTTGGACTTGTGAATTTCCTCGATCAGACACTTCGTCTCTGTCGTGATATGATCTTCAAAACTTGACTTGCCAACTCCAAGCCCTCTTAACGTTGTCACAGAGAACCGTCTGAGTTCGGTCCAAGGTTCGCCAGATGCTGTAAGAACTCCTGTCAACCCATAAAATGAGTATTAACCCCAACAAGAAAATCTATTGACAGCATCTTATTCTTAGGCCTGCGCTAAACGTCGCACGTTTGTCGTGTCGAACTCAAACAGTTGTAAAATTAGGAATTAAATTCGACAAAAGAGCGACGTTTAGCGCAAACCTTTTATTTAAGTTCGGCACTGCCGAGTAGCACGGCAAGCCTTGCCGTGCTACACGGTAGCGGCACGACACGGTGACAAACGTCGCGCTCTTGCCGTGTCGAATCGAACTGAAAACATTTGAGTTCGGCTCCGCAAAAGTGCGACGTTTAGCGCAGGCCTTAGTTGTAGAGATTTTGTGAAAAACTGTTAAACCTTAATAAAGCTTAATACCATCCTGTGTTGCTTTAAAATAATAGATTCACGGTGACCTGACATAAAGATTGCGGTAAATGCATCTTATATAAACACATTGCACATTGTACAATGTAATTATGTACACAGTTGAGCCATCATACACATTATCCAAATATGAAGTTGACAGGATTTACAATGGTAAGCTTACTGGAAAATGTTACGAAATGTAGGTCTGGAGGCTCGATATCATAACATTGACAATCCCACAAGTCAGTCAAATGTTCCTTTTCCAGTGACTTTCTTTTTTATATTAAACTCATGGATGAAATATGACTGTACTTTACCACACAATGACTGAGACTTTTCGTAATTATCAAGTTCATTTTATGGTTTCATTTTGATCACTACCGTATGGCAATGTTGATTTGTTGATAATTTTTCTTCTGCATCATCAATCAATAGTCAAACTAGTCTTACTTTAAATGATGCTGCAGAACCCCTTAATATTAACTAGGTAAATTTGTCTTACCATATCCAGGGAGTGTTATTTGGCTGATTTCGAGGGTCGGTCGTCCACTCAGTTGATGCTGCGCAAAGGCTTCTTTCATGACGTCATAATCTTGCAAGACGACGATGAGCTGGTTGGCCACTGAGAAGCTCACTACGTTCCCATACCTGTGTCGTGTAATTAGATAGAATTATCGATCCATGATGTTTTCGGCCATGTTTGATCAATCTCTGGTTTTCGGGAATGACCCATTTTCAATGGTATTTATAGAATATTGTTCCATTTACAGAGAAAGTAAACAGCTCGACGAAGAGACTAGTTCCTACCTTATCATACGGTAAAGTGACTCGTTTTCAACGTGACTGTCTATCAATGGTCTTTTGTTCGAGAAAAACCCTTTGCCAAGTTGAGTAAATTTGCAAAAACAACTATTTTATAGAAAGGTTTTTTAAATGATTACATTATTGTGCGGATAGGCGCCGATTGTTAAAGGTGAACGTGATCGGAGCAGAGAGAGTTCGACGCAAAAAACGCATGTGCGCAAACATGGTGCCAGACTAGACTGGAAATTTGGGTTGTACTGCAGTAGACCTTTCTTTTGTTGATCAACAAACCGCGCTGGTTGGCATGGAGGGCCGAATGTTAGCAAAACATTCAATCGCGGGTACAGATATTGTGACCAAATTCAAAATTTCTGCAAACTTTCAATAAACAAAATATACATCTTATGATTGGTTGCTTTGTTTCCAACAAATTCAAAAGTATTTTTTGAAAATTTGTGTATTTGTTACAAACTGTGGCTATGAGTTTGTGCTTTGGATTTATGGCTTCCCATAGTTTTCCAACCTCGGTTTGTAAAAACTCGGGCTGTGACGTTGCAAAAGAAAATGGACCAAAATGGTGTCCAGCAACCACCTGACCACATAAAACTATAGTCTCTTCATGTCGCTACTCTCTCAATAGACTGACAGTGAAGCATGTACGACGCCCTCTATTCTTTTGCGATTAAAATGGCGGGTTAAGTCAACTATCTGTATGGGACGTAACAAGATTTCAATCCCACCTTTGACTAAGTTTGGCCAGTGCATCCTGAATGGGTACTTTTGTCATAGCTAACTGTGGAATGTAGCCGATGAGCGGCCAGCCAAACGGGCCTGGAGGGAGGTTCTTCGGCCGGCGAACCAACCACAACAGACAGGCAAAGATCGTCAATCCGAGGAGCACTGTCCGGACGTTGATATGACTCCACACATCGTAGATCTCCATGTTTCTTCTGAAGAATAAAATGCACATTGAAAAAGTTGCATTTTCTTAAAATCACTACCTGTGTGCAAAGTGGCAACCTTATGACGTTGGGGGCAGTACATGGTTCATTTTTCTTCATCCTCAGTATTTTTTTAAATAGTTTCTCGTCCTCTTCCTCAAAATAATATTGCAGACAATGGCACAAGCCCTCAATACTCAATGTGTACTAACTACGGTCCCTCCAAACTTCTACGGTCTAACCGTTTCAGTATTTCAAATAATAAATTAAACGTACGTACATGGGCATTAACTGTCTTCAATGCTAAAGTGGAATGCATGTTGAACTAATGGCAAAATGCTATAACACTGGAGCTATCAATATCATCTGGGCTTTAGCATAGGGGCTGCAATTCTTAGTGCAGCCACAGATTGAACATTGGAAGTTAAGAGCAACTTACCCAGTAGAAAGCCCTGCAGCAACTCGGTCACTGTGTACGTTTGTTGACTATGACCTCGTCTGTGTTGGTGCGCAATAAAACCAAGGTTTTGGGGTAGTGTCGAAACGGTGCGTTAAAGTCAGAAACAGGCTTTGATGCGATAACCAAGTCTCAATTACCGTTGTGAATGCTGGCTGCCTTGGATGTTGTTGTTTTTGAAATTGATGTGCCCGGCGCGATCTATAAGTTATAAATCGACAGCAGTTGCACTTATGAGTCTGTAAAGTATAGAGAATGTGCTGACAAACATTAATATTGAAGTAGGCACATTCCTAGAATGTAGCTTGTATGGACATTCCTAGGCTCTATGACCTTTGAACCTTATCCAGCCAATTTACCCCTGATTACCATAAATTTAAAGTATTTATAGAATAATTCACCCCAGTGTGAGTCATTGTATAGTCACTCACCATGATAAAGAAGTATAAAGTGTGAGAAGAGAAGCCTACTGTGAACTAATGATGGCACGATTTCACTGCAGGGACTGCATGGACTGGAAGGGGGGTCGAGTTAAAAGCTTTGTGAATGGTTGCATAATAGAATCATTTAAATCAGCTGTTATTGACGTGCATCTTCAAGTCAATACTTAGAATTGAGTGAAAAATAAATGAGTGCCACATGACAAGTGATAAAAAACATATGACTATATGAACGTAACTAGTGAAACCAATTTATCTAATTGAAGACATTTCACCGAGCCTCTGCAGTCAAAGGCGTTTTCGAAAATCACCGCTGCGTGCCCTATTATAATGGTTGCAGGCTCGCCGGGCGTACTGGCAGATTTTTTTGTTTTAGTATGTGGTGCTTGAAAATGGACTATAAGCAGTTCATGTTGAGTTACCACAGTGCTTGTTTTACTTGACTTTTCTGTATCTTTGTGACTAATTTATTTATCTGAAGAACTGTTTTGTTTAAGTCTTGGGGTTGGATGGCAACCTCGTGATTAAACTAATATTCAAGTACTAAGGTAGAGATTGGTAACTTTGATGACTAATAACCATTTGGTTTGTTTACACCCTAATTGTAAGAAGGACAACGTACTGATACGGCTCTTTAAATACACACAAACTGTTATTATCAATTTGAACCCGACTTTACACTTGACTCAAGTTAATGGCAACTAAAGGTCTTGTGAATTTGACCCTAAACCCAGAAATATTCCTGTATTAGCTTTGTTCAATAAATCTACAACAACAACAACTAAAACTAGGCATAGTTAAAATAATTCTGTGTACATTATTGGCAAAATGGCTCCGAGTGTTGTGGTGATAACTGGGTGTTCGACAGGTATAGGGCTTGCCACGGCTGTGCATCTAGCAAAGGAATGTAAGGGTGACTTTAAGGTAGGCATGTAGAGCTATATTTATGATTCACAAGAAGAATTAACTTTGCCCAAATCTGAAACTAATCCAAGTTTTTCTTAAGATACTGTCAAATCAATGTAAACGTACTTCTTGAATGGCGGGGAACCAGTCAAAATAATATACATACGAAGTCATTTTCGTTGATATACAGCTATTATAGGATTAAAGATTACATAAATCCTAGATTATTGTGTAAGGTTACAGCATGCCATGATAAGTGCACTTGAGACTGGTTTCATGCTAATTTTTGATTTGTTAAGAATGCTTTTCTGCTAAGTTGCTCATTTAATTGGGCCCTGGTCGCCGCAACTGGTTCACTCATCATCACGAGTCCTGCTGTTAAAGACACAGTCAAAGCTGTAAACATCTATTCGATAATTAAGTCATTAACCAAACGTTTTGTTGTAGGTTTATGCCACCGTGATCGATCTTTCTGACACGGCAGATCTTGAAACAGCCGCCGGTGAATCACTCAATAAAACTCTTTTCATCCGGGAACTTGACGTCACAAAGAAGGCAACTATCTCAGCGGCGGTTGACGGGATTTTACGAGAAAATGGGAGGATTGATATTCTTTGTAAGTTTGATTCCAAACCGACTTGAGTGCATTGCTTCAAGTTCGTTTAGGTATTACAGTATTGTTCGTTGGTGATGTATTTGAATGAATATAGTTATCAAGTATAACCCAAATTGTAATGATTAATTGTATAATGGCCTAGTTCTACCCTGGAGGTAGTTCTACGAAAGACGGAACGATTCAACCGTGATGAAGTTTTATACTTGTCAAAATATCAGTGCTATACGAAGAGTGTCCAAGAGCACCCTCAGAGTCCATACCCAATTCTAAGAAAGAATCTCTTAAACTGTTTAGCTGGGGTTGAGCTTTGATAATGTCCACTTTGGTGCCCTTGGGAGTTGTCATTTCATCAGTGGTCAAGTACTTTTGTTTTCAATTTTTCTTTACGGTTGACCAACAGTCAACAATGCAGGAATCTCGCAGTTTGACGAAGCTTTCTTCCAACGAGACTTCGACGGTGACTTAGCAAAGCCTCGGGCCATGATGGACATCAATTTCTGGGGGGCTGTCCGAGTCATGAAAGCAGTTCTTCCATCCATGATGAAGCAGAGATCTGGCCGTATCGTTAACATGACGAGTTTAGCCGGAATACATGGTGGGCCGCCTCACAACTTCATTCACAAATTGTTATCAGGCCAACTAAAAGAATTATATGCGGGGGGGGGCAATCAATCAAGTCAGCGATGTAGAAACATGCGCTGGCATGCGAGTACCACCAGTTCACAACACTCTCAACCAATGAGAGGGTTTTCTTTTACCTCAGTGAAGGAGGCGGGGTGCTTGAGCTCGTGACGTCATATGCAAAGAGCGTATTGGACTTTTAGCAAGACAGTTTAGCCTCGCTTAGTAGGCAGTGGGGATAAAAAGATCATCGGGGAGACGATTAAACAGTTTTATTGTCTTATAAAAATACCTTAATCCAATTGGCTGAAAACTCGACATTTACAGAGTATAGAAGGAGAAGGCAGTGAGGCGCTACTTAATGGTTAAAGTGGGAGTTTAATTTATGTACAACCGAATGTATTATTTCCCATTTGTATACTATCACTAAATTTAATTGATAATGAAATTGAGGATTCCTTTATCAACGTAGCTCGTAAGGTTGAAGACACCTACCTTGGATGCTTGCTAAAAAAAACTGACCGGGCTATTAACATCCGAACACAACCAAAACCATCGCTTGTTTATGTATTTGAATTCAACTTTCATGATCATCTAATTACGGAAACTCGATTGCAATATAATGACACACACACAGAAAGGGAACATCGTTGTTGATTTTACTGTTATATTAAGATTCTTTCTTAAATACCTTTTTAATTTTAAGGAACACCTTTTCTTGCTCTGTACTCTGCATCAAAGTTTGCCATGGAAGGATTTTCAGAGGGTACTGCTAAAGTTCTTCGAAAAGCCTACAATATCAGGTACTAAAGTACTTTTCTTTAATTTGTTTTAAATTTTTTGTCTTCTTAGTTTCTTAATTTGTCTTTATTTGTTTGGCTACTGGTGTTTTTAATAATTCTTGAGGAATACGTATTTGACCCAAATCACCTGACGTGGTAACGCTATGTATATTAGGTTGCACCATCAATTTGGGAATCACACACGCTCGGTTAGACACGTTTTACACACAATTTGACCAACATGGCAGACCATGTGCTAGATGGTATAGCCGTGTGTGACGTCACCAAGGGCTCTGAACACTCTCTGAATACTTAAGTTGCCGATCTTAAACTCGAATTTGGGTCCCATATGGTACTCCTGGGTAAGAATCAAAACTTGCCAACATGTTGATCCTTTTCATACTTGAATGTAAACTGCAAGCTACCATTTTTTAATTTGGCGATGATTGAGTTGTGTGCCATACTTCGAAAGTACCAAAGAGACTTAGGTTATTTCATCGTCATTTTTTGTTCTCGTGTTGCGTTTGATTGATTCAACAGAGTAAGCACGTTGGAGCCGGGTACAGTGAGAACCGCTGCCGTCAAGTTGATGAGTCCAGAGAACGGATTTAAACCAGAGTACATTTGCGGAGCCTGGGATGACATCGCTCAGGATATGTTCCGAAGCTACTGGGATACGAGCTTAAACGTAGGCCTTGATAGTTTCCAGGAGCCGGATGAGGTTGCCCGCTTGGTTGAAGAGATCATCCGGAGCCACAATCCCCATCTCCGTTACCAAAGTGGCAATAATGAAGGTTACGTGGGAATTAAAATGGTCGATACCACGGGGGATTCCGCATTTAGTGGAGTATTCGAATGATTTTTTTCCCCGCAAATCCAGTTGAGGATTATGGATCATTTAACAACTTGGTGCTCATCAGGAGAGAATATGATTTAAGTCATAAAATTAAGTATTGTATTTCATATCAGTATACAGTCTTTAGGGAATAATTTTCATCTGAAAGTACTTTGATAAAATTTAGTTTTTGTTTTATTTTGTTTTTCTCTCTTGTTAAGGAACAAACGTATACCGATACTTTCAAGCTAACTGAAGACGAAACTATGAAAACTTAAATCTTGTTCATTTGTTTTTAGAGAATTTGTCAAAATACGAATAACTATTGTTTTCATTAGTTTTCTTTAACAAATAATATGACGGAAAACAAATCAAATATTGCGCGTGTAGCGTTACGTACACACACACCCACACACACGTGCAGTATTACTATCAGTAGTCTGGTATAGTTGTATGTAGCCCATAATGTTATACCATGCCCAGTATGGGACAGGGGGTACCCCCCCCACACACACACACACACCAAATGTTCCCATACTTAAAACACACTATTTTCCTCTTTAACAGAAGTACCCCTTAAAATCTTGTACATAGTTCATGAGATTCCAAGCATGTATAATGTCTATCCAATTAATACATTTGGGTCTGTAAAGACCAGTGCCTGTCTGCATCCGTAAGACATGGGACCTGTTTAGTAAGGAAGATCTGTCACTGGCTTGTGCAATTATCATATAGTTGTGCATGCCTTGATCACATGCATGCCTGTAAACTCTTTTGTCGCAATTTGTTCATCACTTTGCTATCAAAAGCGCCTCGGAATAGACAGCTAGAATTGTAGCACTCTATAAATGCCTTATGATTGATGGCTGAGAGTGGTGTGTAGTTTGTGGCGAGTACTCGGGAGAACGAATAGAGTGTTTTGAAAACACGCCATAAAAAAAGGTTATAGTAAGCATAAAATCATAAATTTATTTATGGATGATATTGGACTACATTTAAAAAAAACAATGATCCTTTCAAAAATTCTGACTACAAGTATGTCAATTAAATCAATTCGTATGAAATCAATTCTAAAGCAACCCTCAAGCGAGCGACCTCTTTGGTCGCAACGCACCCGTGGTACGTTGTCACCACATGCTTCCAAGCTTTTTCTATATGTTTAACGGGTTTGTTTTGCATGTGTTCAATGCTTTTTATCTGCATGTGTTTGGTTTACCTGGGTTAATTTAGGCTTATTAGTTTGCTCAATTAATTAAGTTTCATAATTTATTTTCATCTAATAATAATATTGACAATTGACAAAATGATTTTGTACACGAAGGATGCTGCAGAGTTTTGTCCAATCAAATAATGACAATTATTTTAATATGACAGCATGTGCTGACAGCGGCTCTTTATACTGCAGAGTTGACTTAAAACTAAACATGAATAACCTAAGGATGAGGCAATTCAAATAAAACAATAAAGAAACTTGTATGTTTGTAATCCAATGTTATTTTTCTTGCTATTTATATGTCTGGCTCTCTATTATGACAGGAGCATTACACTCGTTCAACGGAGCCAGTCTATTTCCTAAAATAATTTGTTTTAATGAATGCAGTAAAAACATATAATGTTTGTTTTTTCCCTCACTCTTTTCCCGTGACTCCGTTGACTGATTGAGCTTATACTTTCACATGTTTGTTTTTAAATGAACAAGTTGTGTCACAGAAATTGCGGCCTTCTTGTCTTTGACCAAATGTTGCCTGCGTGCTTCAAATACTTGGTGCTTTGTGAAAACATGGTACAAAATAGTGCAAAGCTTCTCATGTAAGGATCACATCAGGAGATGCCATCGAATGTGTAAGATCACTGCACGTCTAGACGCGTCTTAGCAAAGATAATTACGTTTCATTCAATATACAAAACAATTCAAAACATTCGTATAGGCTACCCTAAGAACTTGTTATTGAAAACACTGGTGTGTTTTAAAAATGGTATCTCCCGTCGGGTCCACCAATTTGACGGCAACCTTCTCCGTCTGCAGGGCGCTCGTCTGGTAGCGGAGGTGTGGGTTCTCAGCGAGTATGACCTGCTCTACCAACTCGGCCACCTCCTCCGGCTGCTGCGAAACCTTGATCTCCGGGTAAAACTCCTTGTTCCAGAACTCAATGAAGAGGTTTTGGGAGATCTTGTCCCAGCTACTGCAGACGTATTCGGGCTTGAAGCCTGCCTCTGAAGTGATGATGGTATGTGGATGGGTGTAAACAGGTCCGGGCTCTATTAGGCTGATTCTGTAACGAATACACGATTCAAAATGAACTATTGGTGTAGACAGGGAAACATTTATGTCAGTCAAATATCTGTAAAAGTGAAATATTCCTGTCGGGGAATGTTTGCTACAATAAAAGATACAGCATATAGAGTTTTCCTACAAATGTGAACATTTTATGACTCGTTAATGTGAATGTTGAAGCACCACAAGTAAAAGCGTCAAACGTAAGCACATAATACACAAATCCCCAAGGTTCTTGAAAGTTCAAACAAGATGCGCCAGACTTGCAGCCTATTGACCAAACTCACGTTAAACTTTATCACCGCTATTGGTTGTGGGTGTTCGTTTCCTCTTGTGTTTTACCTGTTCAGTACGCGTTTGAGGCGACATGCGTTCAGTTAGACGAGTACCATTAAACTTAACTTTAAATTTGACTGCCAAAATTGCAGACATTGGGCCGATTTTAGCCGCATGTGACGTCAGTGCGAGGAGGTCAATGGTGATAATGATAGTCACTGCATTGAGGGTCACAAATTGTCTGAACATTGTTGTACAACAAAAATATAAATAAAAATAGCATTTTTTACCTGATATTGTATGCTTTTAAAAGCACTAGTGCAGCACCCTCAGAGAAACCCTCAAGAGCAAACTTTGTTGCCGAGTACATACTTAGAAAGGGATTTCCTTTGGAAGAAAAGAAGGAACGTGTTTTTTGTTAAGTCTTTTCTGTTTAACGTTTAATGTGAGAGCTGTGATGGACAAAGTAACACAGTGTAGTCCACTGTTTTTAAATCAATGCGGCTGCGCAGAGACTTGAAGCTATCTATTCCATAGTATTATTGTGCACACAAGATAAAACAATACATATTGAATAGGGAATGCCAAAAACAGTGTTTAATCCACACTGTAAGTTATAACTGTCCCGTATAACCCATACATGTAGCTTGAAATGTTGTAATGTACATCAACATTTAAGCATGGTACCAGTGGAGTGCAAACCGACGGAGGCAGTGCCCTAAATGGTAGTTCTGTTCTGATCAGACATGTGATGTTAATACTCGACTTGGGACCAGTGGTGTGCCAACCGACGGAGGCAGTGTCCTAAATGGTACCAGTGGTGGTGATCCAACCGACGGAGGCAGTGCCCTAAATGGTAGTTAGGTTCTGATCAGTATGCACCGATCGTTTTCAGGAATCTTATCAGAGTCCAGACATAATATTGTTTAATGCTAACATGGCATAAATACCTTTCACGCCGGCTACGCTAGAATTATTTATGATTCGTCCTGCTTTCTGCTTCTTCATGATGGGTAATACGGCCTGCATGACCCGCACCGGGCCCCAGAAGTTGATATCCATGCGTTCTTTGTCCATCGCAAAGGATTCTGGGGGAGTTTCTTGGAACATGGCGTCGTCGAATCCACCAATACCAGCATTGTTAACTAGAAAGATGAGTGGACGAAATGTTTAGAACCCTGTTTGGTGTTGTCAGAGTGTGGGTCGGATCCCGGTCGCGACACTTGTGTCCTTGAGCAAGACACCATTATTACTTATTATTTGTTTTTGTAATTTGTTGGGTACGGTTTCTCAAAGAACCCAGTTCGGTTATCGTTTAGAGAATGATGGGTGCATTCAACTTCAATTATGGCTTGGTTAACTATAAATTGCGCATCAGCATCTTGTCAAACCCTTACAAGGTGCTAAAATAAATGGATCTTGGTTTAGTTCTGTATAAATTGCTAAGATAAATCGCTATATGTAAAAGTTTGTTGTGTGTGTTTTTCTTTTTTTGCCCCGTTTTTCAAATGCCACGATGTAAACATTGAGAGCTAGACGACAATTCAACTAAGTGGTTCTGGGATTACTGTACCAGTAAACGTACTTATAATGTATTTGACTTCTTACTTAATCTTTGACTGCGTAGATGAAGATTATCTACAACTTATTTTGTTTACTTTAAAAAAAACCAGGATCAGTCTGTACTTAGCGACTTTGCTCCATTTTATATAGGCCTATGCGGTAAGCGCAAATTGGTTAGCACATGAATATATTGCTAAGCAGAAAACTGTTACTTTGGTGATGTTGCCGGGTAATTATTCGCTGTGTTTAGCTATGTCAATTATTTATTTATTTGGGCAAACTAATTCCTTTTGGACAAATGGTTGAGATGAACCTTAGCAGCAATAGCAAATATACGGGTTAGTAACTAACAGAAAACCGATCTCCCTACTTACAAACAACGTCTATCCGTCCATTTTCTCGCAGAATCTCGTCTACTAGAGACGTGATGGTTTCCTTCTTGGTAACGTCGAGTTCCCGGATGAACAATCTTTTATTCAGAGAGTCCCCGGCGGCTGTTTCCAGACCGCCCTTTTTAGTCAGGTTTCTCATTGTAGCGTACACCTGCACCAATGAATGTGGAAAACAAATAAATATCACACAGGAAATGGCGTTTGGCGTTCTTTATTAAAATGCTGGACATTTCTTGGTCATTGCTTAAATCTCATAACATTTTCAAGAAATGAAAATATCTGCTACGCAGAAATTCAGGGTACCAGATCAAAATGTAATGACTTAGACGGGCTTTGTTCTGTCCTTCATGCTAAAGTTTCTTCCACATGTTTGGAAAGTTTTCTCATTCGTCTTTGACTGACCAACAACAAATTGAGCCTACCTTAAAATCTCGGCTGGACGCCTTAGCAAGATGCACTGCTGTGGAGAGCCCAATACCAGTCGAACAGCCAGTTATTAAGATGACAATTGGAGCCATTTTGCAATGCACAAATCCTTCACAGCGACAATGCAATCACACTGCAGTATTACGCTCGCAAAAAAAAATCAATAAAATTTATGATACTGCCTGCGAAACGTATTATGTTTAACCGAATATCCGGGTCCTCGCAGCTATGGGGGGCTCAAGGCTGATTTAAAACCGCAACTGTTTTTTTTTCACCGACTACCTATTTGTTAATTTTTTTTTAAGTTTATGGTTTGAAATTTGGTCAGAAATTATCGTTCCAAATCAATATTTGATCAAGTTATCAGAGAGTGTACTTATAAGTATTTTGGGGGTCAAAGCCGTATTTGATCTCCCCTCGATAGCACTAAGTAAACCTATAGTTTGGAAAGGAAAGAAGAGCTAGGTTTTCAATGCGATACGTCACAGGTCATCTTTGCCAGGTTTACTGTAACTATTACCAGAAATATGGCATCGCTGTTTTCTTCTCGCAAAAAAACACTTTTACCACAGGTGCTCTTTTGTTTTAAGTCCCGGCCGGACTGAAAGGTCACAAGTACACAGAAGTGTGTAAACACCTCTTTGTTTGGCAACAGTTCCCATTGGTTTTGTACACACATTTCGACTGGGAACCTTCACCCAACTGGGGACTGTTCCTTTTCTTATTACAGGTCCCGCTGTTCGAATGTGTACCTACCTAACCGCGGTAAACCTAGGACTTCCTTTCCTTTTTTCTCACCTAAAAAACACAAAATTTGTTTCGTGATTATAATAATATTCCCAGTGGATAGGCACACTCACACCGTATTAATATCTCTTTGTAATCTTTGCAGTGATCGACTAAATGCACAACCTTTGGGATTTCGGTCAGTGACTTTATCTCAGCCTAAACTTTGTTAAATGATTGTACTAAGCTATTTATAGACATAAGCAACCCTATAGATTTCAAACAAAAAGGCAGATTGCAAGGGTTGATTTCATGGTATGTTTGTCCAATTGAAAATAGCTTTATGGTAAATAAAACTCGGTAGATGTTTCAATGCTTCTTTTATATAATTTTGGGGTAAAAACAAATGCAGTAGTACGACATGTTTATTTTTAGCCGAGGTTGCCGTAAAGTGTTGTCCTCGTTTGGCGATAATGCCAGGGGTATATATAAGGGGACGATCAATTCTTTATGAGGGTACGATCAGAAGTGGTTCGACTGTTGCCCTGAGAATGCCTGGTATAAACTTTGTGACCAGACACCGGTGGACCAGAGTGGTCATTTGAAATGAAACTAACCATGTTCTACTTAATTATACCAACTTTTGCTATCTTTTGCTGATAATGTCTTAAATGGAATTAAAATAGGGCGACGGCGGTAGGCTCTAAAAATTATGGAGGGGGGCAAGTGAGGGGCAAAACTAAGTTAGTCTGTGATCTTTATTGATTATTAACAATGGAACTGTGGACAGTGTTTTATTTTTATATATGTTATTAATATTATTATTATTATTATTATTTTAAATTTTATTATTATTATTATTTTATTATTATTTTAAATTGTGTTATTATTATTATTTTATTATTTTTTTGGGGGGCGGCGGGGCTTTCTGGTGGGCAGAAATAAATTGGGAGAATTTCCCCCTCCATTCCGCTACAGGAACGTTACATCCAAAGGCTTTAGACTATAATTATCTTAACCCCAACCCCCCCCCCCCGTGCTCCCCTATTGATATAGCTGTATTTTTGGCAGTGTGGTGTAGGACAACGAGCAAAGGTTACACAGGGTCAATGAAACAATGATAAGTTTCACAAAATCAAACAATTATTTATTTACTCTTTGAACACGACACACAATCCAGTACATGTACATTGTAAAGGGACGGATACAAAGTCGGTTTAGGGAGCGTAAAATTCCTTCATATCAGACTTTTAAAAAATTGTTATTTTGATGTTGATATTATTAAATAGTATTAGTTAACTGTCCACAGTAGTGCAGTGAATTTAATACATTTTGTATTGAGAAAGTTCATCGTGAAGTTATCAGTTTACATTAAATAATTTTTGTATTGAGAAAATTCATCGTTTAAAACCGTTTTTTGCTGTACTGTATATAAACTGTATGGAATACAAGTCCTAAGGACTGTAATATTTAGACGTACTTGCCTTGCTTCATTTTACTTACGTTCATTTCTATTGTCTTATTTTTATCGTAGCCTATTTAGAGCTGTGGCCGAATTGATGGCTTCGGCGATGGCAAAATGGATAAATCAACAAAAATGCATATTCTTTATGGACAACATTAGTAAAACACTGAAGTATTCGCACTTTATTTAACCAAATATAATAAGGTACATGAAATAACAAACATGTGAAAATTTGAGCTCATTCAGTCATCGGAGTCATGAGAAAATAGTGGGAAAAGGCATTAACATTTCACCGTTTAGAACATCAGGTTTTGTTCTCGTGAGATCCATATTATTTGTTTTACTTATATCTCAAAAACAGCATTAAGTAATTATAGTGCTGATTTATTCACAAAATTAACAATGAAGATACAATAAAAGTTACCTGTGAAAGTTTCAGCTGAATAAAGTGTCTACTTGTTGCGAAAACGTCAGAAATCTGTCACAATCTGTCAATGTATATATTTTTTTATCAAGAACGTCTAATCCATCCACGTTTAGCGAGGTGACGTATCATTCAACGGACATCACGGACATTTGAATCTCTAAAACTCGCCTTCAGGTGAGTTTTGGAGATTCAAATTTGTCCTCATTCATTTACCAAAGATTGTACAGCACCGCAGGCTGGAATGCGAAGTATCCTCTGGCCGGATGCCATTTCAAGACACAATTCATTTAATGCAACAATAGATCCTTGAAGACAATGACATTCATTGGCGTTCATGCCATACTTTCTAACAATTATAGAGAGCGCCAATCTTGCGCCTGCGACACTATACGATCTTTGCCCTTATTGTGGCTGCCAACTGCCATAGCCGTAATTGAAGTCGCTCGGCTCGGACACGGCCTTATTCTTCTTATAACAATCATTTTAACGGAATGTTTGGTGAATTTGACACAACGAATCCCCCGTGGGATCAACCAATATGGCGGATACCTTCTTAGTCTGAAACTCATCCGATTGGTACCGTAGATGAGGCTCGTTGGACAGGATAATTTTTTCTACAAGTTGCGCAATTTCCTGAGGAGTCCGAGATTGGTTCATGGCCGGTAACATGTCCTTCACAAGGTACTCTTGGAAGAGAGTTTTGGAGGCGTCATCCCAATTTTTGCAGCACTCTGTAAAGCTGTTCTCCCAATTTACCTTTGCAGTTGAGGAAACGGGTCCCAGCTCAAGGATGCTGGTCCTAACGCAAAATGACAAAAAACACAATTTAGCCTAAAGGTTTTCTTGAACGAGCAGATTTAACGCCAGCCCTTTTTCTCTTTCTAAAGAATTCCTATGTGGTGTGCAAAGAAAAACTAGTCTGGGGTCTTTTGTTCAATTGTGTAAAAGACCCCAACAAACAAGTCCCGTGGGTAGGCCCATCACACACTTAAACCAAACATTTTCACAAAATGACACAGCAATGACCGTTTTCTTTGTGCTTTCGTGTACAAAGCCAATGGGGACGTCGCTTTAAAAAAAATATCAATAACAATGGGAGAAGTAAGCAATCTCCTCGATTTACGGCACTTACAAACATTGTGTGTCTGTGCGTTTTTAAACAGACAGACACGTTCTCATGTTTGTCCGAACGGGTGGATACCGCAGCGTTGTAGTAACTATGTCTGAAATCTGCAATTATAAAACGGAACTGCCAGTACAGAGTAGTTGTATTCAACCCTTCTGAATGGACAAGGTATTACCTGATCCCGTAGCCTTTGCGAAGAACTGCTGCCAATCCTTCTGACAGTCCTTCCAATGCAAACTTGGATGCAGAGTAAAAACTTAAGAAGGGACACCCTGTAATAGAGATAAAACATAGTAACAATAAACATTCCACTGTTAAGGATCATACATTTACTATTTTTAAATGCAATTTTTTATGCAAGTCGCCCCAAACAAGGCTAAAACTAAAGCCACTCTTGGTAAGGGGCTACAAGAAGAAAAATTATTAAATACGAAAAGAACTCAGGGGAGCAGAAGGTATGAATTGATATTCCTCTAAAAACAGTCTAGATTGTAGGATGGAGGGAAACATGTACTCCTAGAATTATGAGGTTCCATGAACCTCATAGAGGTCCATGTACAAACTACAATACAAAACTTTTTTTCATTTACGTTTCTGCACCTGGAGTTCTCATTTGAAATCGGATCTCGCCAAAATTAGGCTCTACGTGTTCCTTGGAATCTCATTGAGCGTTGCATGGGTCAAGAAAATCCACTCCGCAAATTTAAAATTGTTAAAAAGCAATAAATTCTTACCGTCATTCCCAGTCCTCTTCAAACAGTGTGAGTGTTATAACAAATATGGCGCTGGAGTCACATGATGTGTGTACAAAACCAACCTACAGTTGCCGGGACCAGCGTTGCTGCGCGCGGAGTACCAGTTTGTTCGGTAGACCTTTGCGAGCGCAGCAAGCGCCATATTTGTTATAACACTCACACTGTTTGAAGAGGACTGGGAATGACGGTAAGAATTTATTGCTTTTTAACAATTTTAAATTTGCGGAGTGGATTTTCTTGACCCATGCAACGCTCAATGAGATTCCAAGGAACACGTAGAGCCTAATTTTGGCGAGATCCGATTTCAAATGAGAATTCCAGGTGCAGAAACGTAAATGAAAAAAAGTTTTGTATTGTAGTTTGTACATGGACCTCTATGAGGTTCATGGAACCTCATAATTCTAGGAGTAGGAAACATGCACCAGGCAAGGAGTGCCAAAAAGATGCAGTACGTGGAATAAAGCTGTTGGAATGGCTCTTAGTTCTACATCTCAGCAAATCAAGAGTGTATGGGTGAGAAGAAGCAGAGAGTCTGGGTTAACGCTCAAACACTCTGATAGGAGGAACTAGGTCGGACACACTGGTGGCACATTTACGATGAAAACATCTGTAGAAAAGACAGAGGCTGGCTACAGACCTACGGTGGGAAAGAGGTTGTAACGTTGATCCCAACACTTCACCAACAAGATTTACAATACGCTTCTGCACTCTATCTAATAAAGATAAATGACAGGC
Source organism: Pycnopodia helianthoides (assembly GCA_032158295.1). Classification (NCBI taxonomy): domain Eukaryota; kingdom Metazoa; phylum Echinodermata; class Asteroidea; order Forcipulatida; family Asteriidae; genus Pycnopodia; species Pycnopodia helianthoides. The sequence continues at coordinate 14,329,899 of CM063261.1, forward strand.
AGAAGCATCGGCCCAACTGTATATTATTTGGGGGCCACGGCAATAATTATGGCAAATGTTTCAGTTTGATGTTTTTTCTTTCCTCGCAATAAGGTTTAATTATAATTTATACTTTTTTTAAATCCCGCTTACAAAACCGGATTGAATTGTAACAAAACTTTCTTCAGCAACTCCGCCGACTCCCCACAATTCCCTCTCCATTACAAATAGGCACACAGAACTGCTTTTCATCGTTTGACGGAAAATATTAGATATAGTGAAGAATGCATGTTTCTAGGTGGAATATTTTACCAAGTATCATCAAACCCAACCCAACCTCAACCTCATCCCGAAACAGCCAGCACGAGCAATCAGACCACTGTCATTTACTCTTACCTTCTACACCACTCACACTTGTAACATTGATGATATGACCAGACTTGTGACTCTTCATGCTTGGCAACACGGTTTGCATGACCCTTGCGGCCCCCCAGAAAATGACTTCCATTGCTGTTTGAGCATGATCCAAGCTATCCAGTGATTCCTGGTACAACTCGTCATCGGCCCAAGCGGCTGCTGCATTGTTAACTGTGGAAAGATTCAATAAACACCAGATAAAATAACTCAAATATTTCTCTTTTAAAAACGACAACCTACATGTAGTTCGTAAGAGGACCCCCCCCACACACACACACCCATGTTTGTAAATCCCGTAAATCGAGGACTTCTCTTTGTTCTCCCATTGTTTGGACTTTGTTTTTTATAGCGACATCCCCATTGGTTTTGAACACGAAAACGAAGCGAGGACGTCCTCGCTGAGTCCAAACACCCGCATCCCTTTGGTTAAAGTCCTCGGTTTCAACGGGTAGACACGGTCACACACACACACACACACACACAAACACACGCCAATCTGTTAACAAACTATATCACTTACTGACAACGTCGATTTTGTCATTTTCTCGTAAAACTTCCTCTACTGTTGACATAACTGATGCGTTCTTAGTCACATCAAGTTCCCGGATGAAGAGGGTCTTATCCAACGATTCACCAGCAGCCTTTTTGAGATCACTGATGTCGGAGAGCTCCTTTACAGTGGCATAAATCTTTTTACGAAAAACGAAAAAATATAAATTGCAAGAGCCCTGTTTTCACCATGTACAAGTATTAATATTTGTTAAACTGTGTCCGTTTTTCCACACGCATGTTATGTATAATTATGTCCAGCACGGACCATTCTATCCGACACGGACCCCATCCGACTAGGTTTGTCGGACAAAATGAGTCGAACAAAATGGTTCGTAACGCACGTTTCTTTTAAAAGACAAAACCTTTTCAGACAAATCCATTTTACAGGAAAGTTTTAACCACGTCTGACTTAAAACCTGTAAAATTAGTTCAAATCAATGAAATAATTCTCTGCAATTAGCCAATAATGTACTTAAAGTGGAGTGTTAAGCTTTGCATGGTGTAGATTAGGAAATAACTCTTGCGGGTACAATAATATGGGTCTAATTTCTTCGAAGACCAGCAGAGTAAACTTTTCAAAACGGCGAAACTATTGTGGGCTCTTTTTCAGAGTCGACATCCTTCCCAAAAGAAATTGTACACATGATTTTACCCACAAGTTTCAGCAATAGTCATTACCTTAAATTCGTGCTCCGATTCCTTAGCCAGGTATGTGGATATAGCCAGTCCAATCCCGGACGAGCAACCGGTTATGAGAACAACTACAGGTGCCATTGTCAATCGCTTTGCAGAGGAAACAGAACAGAAAAGCAAATTGAGGGTGTAGTGTCACGTTCTTTCTGACCTCAAACTCTTGAAAATGAACACTCCTAATGATCGATCAGCCCTGCAGAGCGGCAAGGCCAGTTGTGTGAAGTAAATAAAAATGGCTACCTGTGAATTTGTGATCTGTATACACCTTAAATAATAAATAACATATCACCGCTTCGAGTTGCAAAATAAATAGAGCCAAATTTCAAGGAGCTAATTAGCATAGAATTATGCGCTTATTGCGCACTGTAAATCGTGTATTATAGGCGCAGAGTCGTACTGTGGCACCATGGAATTGGGCCCTAATTGAATTACTATTGGGTTGTGTCGGCTTCGGAACGCACCCCCCCCCCCCCCCCCCCCACACACACACACACCACATATCCCAACTCATTACAACGTTCTATCAGGAGGATTGTCCTCATTCGCTTAAACATTCCCTTTTAAGCTGAAGTGAAAATGGGACAAACTTCTACAGCAAAGTTATGTTTTCCGGGCGGGGTGGGGGGGGGGGGCTTTGGGCCAAACAGTGGTCGGTATCGCAAAGGCTCTATCCCCCCTCCCCAGAGTTTTATTAATGTATTTAAAAACTCTCTTGAACAAAAAAATTGCTGTACGGTATAAGTAAGATTAAGGCATTACAAAAATTATGCGGTTAAACACAAATCCAATTATGTACATTATCTTGATTCAACGCTTGCATTCATATCAAAATAAGCAGGGTGTGAGTTTTGACGACCACCCCGTTCAGAAAAAAATGTTTGAGCTTTGGTCATTGGTTATTACCCTCTGGGCACGACCGTGTAGATGAATGAACTTCCACCCAAAAATGAATATAAATCACGATTGTTTCACCTTCCACATGGTCTACGTCACCTCTAGCTGAATAGACCTCCACTGCCATTGGTTGAATAACATACATGTGCTAGGTTTGGACTAGCTTGTGAAAGTTTGTACACCCTTTATTTTACATTAGAAGGTTTGATATGGGATAATGCATGAAGATTATTCCTTTTTGATGTGTTGGGTGTCATTGAACAAATGAATAATATTGTGACCATGATCATGTCGGTTCACCGTTTGATTATATCAGATGAGTAAAAATCTGGAAGCCTTATTAGGGGCTTATTGCTTCCACAATGTTCCCAAGATATTAACTTAAGTATATTATGTGTAGTGGTTCTTCCACACGCTGATGTATGTCTTAGTGTCTATCTGAAAACATTTATTCTAAATAGTTCAGTCGCAATTTAACTGTCGCAATTTAAGATGGCAGATTTTACTATTTCTGGATATTTCTGATGATTTCTTCTTTAAATGACTAAAACAACCCAATCCAATAATTTTTTAGCAATTCGGTCAAAAGGGGTCGTTCCTGTTGGTTTTCAATCAGTGAGATTTAAGACTAAAGCTTCTTTTCCCACCGTAAACAATTACTAATCATGTAGGCCTACTTTGATTTTTTTAAACATTGCTCTCACCAAAACACTTTAAATCACGGTAAATTTTCACACAATATTTGACTAATTTGTTTCTTCTTTATTTCCTCATTGATATGCACTCTTTGTTTGACAGCAACAATGTCGAAGACATTCACAACTTGCTGGATAAATTTCTTGTGAGCCCTGAATTTTTAAATACAGTTTACTATAATGGAAGCTAAAAGTAAACAGTTTAACAGCATTCGTCCAAGTAAGTGTACTATTGTGTTTTAAAACAGTAATGTGCAGAACACGCTAAATACTTGTTATGGACCTTTTCCAAACCAAATCGATTCAAAATCACCAACAGAGCAAAGTTACAACCAAAGACGAGCCCGACTGAAGAACCACACCTACATTTCATTTAATATCATTCTGCCAGCAAAAAAAAAAAAAAAAAAAAAAAAAACCACAATGGGCACGTCTAGAAATAGTTTTCGCAACGCATGACAAAATGTTCAGCCATGATTAGTCAGGGGAAATATTTACAAGGAGACGAAAGTGTGGTATTTCTGTGGAGATTTGCTATTCCAATAAAAAAAAAAATGTTATTATTTTTTTTCCTTCAAATGTTCGTGATAGGAACTTCTGAAAAGGCATTCAGGTGGTTTGTTTCAGTCGGTGCCTTTCCAAATGAAGCATCGATCTGACAAAATGCTTATTACCATAGCATGACAATGCCCTAGCCCTGCATGCAACATCATCAATAGATAAGACAGACTCAACTCTCTGTATTTTGCTGTTGTTGTTGATAACCACACAATTAAAAATAAGTCATAAAGACATAACCCCTAACTCATTTGCTGTGATTACACTTAAAATGATCGTGTATCTGCCCAACTTGCGTAACTGTCCCAACTACAGTTGGGCACACCCCTGGCTGGATCAAACACTGTTTGGTGTGCTATGACAGTGGCCATAGCCAAAGTCGCTGGATTTAGACTAGGCCTTCTGTTGGGGCAGAACCAGCTTCAGCAAACAGACTGCATGTCTAGGATACGAGGCCCCATTTCATAAAGCTGCCAAACAGAAACTGTTGATTCACAACGTTTTGCTGAACTAAACTAAGCGGGAGCCAGTAACAAACAGTACACTGGTGGATTCGTGCTTAGCTAATTTTAGTGTTTACAATTAATACTAAGCAGCTCTACAAAAGTGAGGCCACTTAGGGCGGGCATAACAAGTAATTCCTATAACAAAGAAGGCACTTTCCTGCGGTACAAGTAGATTAACAATAAGTGCTATTTTTCAAAACTGGAAATGCGTTTTCTTTATTTAAATAAGACAAAGAGGAAAGTTAAATGTTTAAGACTTGGATCATTTGTGGTGAATGGTGAGTGGAAAGGATAATTTTAACAACACAGAACATCAGGCAAAAGGTAAGCTATGCCAATAAATTCAATCAAAAGGCACACGCAAAAAACAGCCTCAAACATTTCGTGAGAAATGAAAGTAAACTTCAAATTTATCAACAAAAAAGTATAAATAGCATTGAAAGAAACTTTATGGCTAATGCCATAAGCGAACTAAATTTGAATGATGTTTTGTGCAAGGTCTTCCTGGGTCACAAATTAATAAACGTTCAATTTAAATTTCTCTCCGAATAAATCCAGCTTTGCTAAATAGCCCTTTACGAAACTTCAGCTTCAACTTGGGTCTGCCATATGATATAGCAACACTGACTTTGGTTTGAGTAATTAAATTTGAGCATTAGGTAGTGACCAGGCAGTCATTATTCAAGAAAATATTCAGATTTAACTAAAGATGGCTTTATTGTATCATAAATGTATGACCTATTTAAAACTTATCTAATGCCATACATTTACATGACTTTATCATAAAAACATTTCTTTTAATCATTTATATGCAAAAGCTAAATCCATCATTTTGTGAATAATGGTAATGGGGAAGACTAAAGATAATTCTTAAGTCTACATCAAAATTTCCCCAATCTATTTCAAAAACTGGTTAAAATGCTTCTTGTATGTTGATAGAAACCTAAACAATAAAGCTGCTGAATATCTGTCAAAGTACTGGGCTCTTTCTAGCTGCCGACAAAGGTTAGCTTTGACATTGTTTTGCTAAGAGTTTCCATTTAACAATTTTAAAAATCATGTTTGTTTGTATTGAATCCTCCAATTAAGATTCTTTTCAGTTTGTGTTACTTTTATTTTTTATTTTAGTGTAAATATTGAAAAACTTTGTATATAAGTGACTATGACTATTGTGTCACTCAAGTTTTGATCTCAGGTAGGTACTATTAAATAAAGTCTTAATACCTTAAACGACAGGACCGTTTCAGGCTAGTTTAATCTAGCCCATACTAGCTTTGTCCAGCAGGATCAGACCTCAAAGAACACTCTTTTTATATACCAATGTACAGATCCTGTTTAAGCCAGTTCAATCCGGTCAAAACAAGTTTAAATCAAGCCTTACAGCACAAGGGATAGAGTCATTTAGCTTCATCCCGTTCACACTGGTTCAATCCAGTTGAATCTGACACCTAACTTAGCCTGTTCTGACAGGTTTAGTCCAAGTTACAAGCCTCCTTAAGTAAGTTATCCAGCTCAGTCAGGTGAGTGAACTTGTTGCCGGTTGCCGTGGCAGCTGAGGCTGGTCGACCAGCATATCTAAAAATAAAAGCAAAAAAATACTTAAAATAAATTAACTGTTAAAGAATCTCTTCTTGAGGTTTGACACAGACAAAAACAGCCCATCTCTCTAAGTGGTTGTTGAACAACATTCCCAAAACTTGGTTGGATGACCCACACAAACTCTAGGCAATTCCAGTACAAAGAGATTGTACTCACGTGCAGCGCCGTTTCCAGTTAGCAGCTGTGTGGATGCGTGCCTGTACGTAGTTCCAGGCACCCATGTTCTTGTGCTCTTCCTGGGCCCACTGGATTTTAGCGTTTGGGTACTTGTTCATCTCCTCAATAATCAGATCATACGGGAAAGGCGAAATCTACCAAAGAAAAAACAAAATTATTTATTTCAAAGATCTTCTCAGTAGAAAATAGTGCTCAGGAAATTTATCTACCAAGTAAAAAGTATCGGGTCACCAGCCATACTCACAGCCAGAATTTATTAAGCTTGGCTGGTAACCTGTTTATGCTATTAAAGCGCGCTTCTCTGTGCTTAACAGCTCTATGCAACTGACCCCTCGATCATGAAAAATTTCCCCATCGGGCCCAATTTCACAGCTATGCTTAGCAAGACAAATTTTATGTTGGCGGTCTCCAAAATAGGGAGACCACCAACCAACATATAGGGCTAGATAGCTCAGTTGGTAGAGCGCCGGTATGTTAATCCGGAGGTCGTTGGTTCAAATCCTGCTCTAGTCAATTTTTCTTTGTTCAACCCCAAACCATTTGAAATTTACCCAGTCAGTTTCCCTTGTGGTTCATTACTTGACATTTAAATTTAAAAAGTCGCATCCCCTCAATTTGATCCTGCTTCCAAAGTTGTATCGTAAACTTGGGTGTGATCCCTGGCTACACGGCAGTTAACGGTTGCATGACTTCTGACTGGCACCCCCGAACAAAAATAATGACAAAATAGGGAGACGGCCAACATAGGGCTTGATAGCTCAGTTGGTAGAGCGCCGTTACGTTAATCTAGAGGTCATTGGTTCAAATCCCGCTCTAGTCAACTTTTCTTTGTTCAACCCCAAACCAAGACAAATTTTCAAACAGTTTTGCTCCATAGCAAAAATAAAAACATCACCAGCTACAGTTGGTACCTGCAACATCTTGTTTTTGCTGGTAACCTTATTCTGTTTAGCATAATTGTGACCTGATCGGTCGAAATGAAGAATGTGTCGGACAGGACGTATTGCGTGTAATTAGCCGTACCAAAGTTGGTCATATTCAAAAATCATGAAAAAACACTTAAAAAAACGCTTTCGCGATTTCGGTGATATTAGGTTAAATAAAACTTGATAAATCCACAAAAAGTATGTTTTCTTGAGCATGTTTGTACGCAATTAATTATCTTCAAAATTAATTAAAAACAAGTATCTAAAACACAAAAATGGAAGTGGCCTTCTCTTGTAGACTTTCTTCATTTCCTGATATTTTTGGACTGGAATAAGCTACAGAAATAATAATGGTATTGCTGGAAAGCCAGTGAGTTACTTGTTAACACGGTATGCACAACTCAATTTTATTAAGGGGTCGATGTATACCTCAATTCAACCGATCGGGTCACTATTGTGGTTTTAGTTGCAGCTCTTACCTGTTCCATTCGGGTAACAGCGATGTTCTCTTCCAGTCCAAGTTTTTCCCTCTCCTTGATCAGATCGTAGTAAACCTTCCCGGAGCAGAGTACCAGCTTACGCACTTTGTCTGGATTCTGGGATGCAATGCCATCCTCCTGGATCACACGCTTGAACATGGTTCCTGAAGTAACAATAACAAGTATTAGTTGACAGAATTATTTATGCAAACTATTCTCTTTTCTTCTTTAAGGAATCCATGTTTGACAGGCAATGCGTCTATGAATCTACATTGCATAATTGGTTTAAAATTGAACGTGCTCTATGAAGGCGAAATGGAACAGATAAACAGGCTTACGGACACAAGGATCCTAGCTTTTATGAATGCAATGCAATTTAACTACAGTAATGACCAAGTTTGCCCCAAATCACTACCATATCCATCTTTGTTGGGCTATTTTGGTAGTCAATGTCCCAGTGTATTATATTGTGACATTGGTGCAACGGATACATACGGACTGTTAATTTCAACAGGATCCCGTGGAAAAGGGATCTCTTGTTCTACGTGTAAGCTGATGTCCACAAGAGTCTATCAGATTTTAGTGTTTGTTGATTGTCGCTGCCTGACTATGGATTATCTTAGAAAGAAGCAATTGGTGACAATATCACCTGGGAACAATATATGAATTAAGTTGGCACAAACACAATCGTTTAGTCTTTGAAAAAGACTCTGCTTGGGTCAAAACATAAGGCCATTAAACTGTTTTTGCAAAGATGCCACCACTCATTTCTGTATTAAAGCGTTTCACTTGAAAAAAATGTCCCCTCCCCCCCCCCCCCAAAAAAGTTTTTGTATAAATATTAGGTGAGATTTGAGGAATTAAATGGTGTATGGGGTAAGAACTGAGGACAGACATGGAGTTACACAAAGGCCATGGACTTCCTTGCCCTGGTCTTGGCCTTGTCAGCCTTTCAAAACTTTTTCAGTTACGATTTTCTACTGGGAAAAATTGCCCTTTCAAAATGAGAACGGCCTTCTCAAAGATAACATTTCAGGCTTGTGAATAGGAGCTTTTTCTAAACCTCAACTGTTTGATGTTGAAAGCACCTTGCAAAATATACACTGCCACAAAATATATGACAGAGCCCAAGCCGGAGCTGGAGTGAGTCCAAGCTGAGGTTTGAAAAAGGTCCTGGGTTTATAGGAAGCAACCTCATGAATCAAATTTCTCTAAAAGGAGAAGTGTTGGGTCTGAGAAGAACCAGGGTTAAGATAAAGAAGAATGTTCTGAACAGTTGTGCTTTGCTCTTCGGCTTCTTAATCTTTACCTTCAAGCATTTCATCAAAAGAGGATCGTGCATCAGGGTGTCGCAACAGACTCTTTGGTGTGAAAATGATCAGCTGTTGAGAGAATAATGAAAACTTTAAAGACCAACTTGAACAAAAATGGCAACAAGTCATCTTGGCTGAAATTCATTTAAAATGTTTTCAATCAATAAGGAAATTGAGTTCACATGAGATTAAACAGATTTTAATTGTGTAAAAAACAAGTGGTTCGGCTGGCTAGCTCAGAATTGAAGAGCATCCCTACTTAATGTGAAATTTGGAGAAGTGTAAGAAATGAGGGGCTAGTGACTGGCTAGTCACTGAAACAAAATTAACAGCAGCCCTTGACAATGTCATACCTCCTACAAGAAAATGTTGTGTAACCAGCTCAAGGCGGATTTCTCAGCCTTCATAAAATTCTCTGGCCAACAACAATTTATATAAAATAGGAACTTTTCCCTGATTATCATGTATCTGTTATAGCGTATTTAAGATCTGGAAAGCAAAAACAAACTACCAGCCAAGTGGGATGGCATTTTAGATCACTGGCCACCATTACTTTTAAGTAAGGCTTTGAAGCAAAAACACATCACTTATAAGACGCTCATAATACTGTTCTAAATAACCAATTCATATCTGCCTCACTTACACGAGTGAATTATCTATCATGATGGCATCATAGTATCACTATCATGAGCATTTTGAAGCAATGCAGTAATGTTTGAGAGCCTTAACTTAAAAGTGATGGTGGCTAGTTGAATCAGGTATTTAAATAGCTTGTTGCTGCTCTCTTTTGTTAGTATTTCCAAGACAAATACATATTTTTAAGGGGTGCACTGTAGCCAAGGATGAACCAAAGTCTTCACTTGGAGCTTTAAGGGACTTACGGGTTTCCTGAAAGGCAGTATGATCTGTCTACGTAGTATGTGGAATATGTTGGCAGGTGTTGTGCAGTTAGCAATCAGCCAGTTGGCGTCGTACAACTGGTTGATTACGAAATCCTCGTTGAGGGTCTGTGGATGATCAAACAAGGTTTGTTAAATTCGTGGAAGTGCATTAAAATGAGGTGGTGCTCAATTTGAAGCTATACCCACATTAGGGCAGCAATCTTTACGGCACAAAAGTACAGCAGAAGATCCTTTGTGTTTTGTTGTGAGTGGAGAGTTGGGTTAAAGTTTCCAACCAACCCCATGCAGCCATCCCACCTCCACAAAGAAGGGAAAAACCAATAAGCCCATAAAGGCCACTGCAACATTTGTTAAAAACATTGCCTTGCATATGACTTCACATGCTCAAACAGCGCCCTCAATGAAGTAAAACGAAGACATAATATTGGCCGAGAGTTGTGCATGGATGCATGTTTCCATTGTTTTGATCTCAGTGATGGCAGCCTAAGCAAGGTGTCCATTACAATACCAATGATTTACTCTCTTTACAATACAAATGATTTACTCTCTTTACAATACAAATGATTTACCCTCTTTACAATACCAATGATTTACTCTCTTTAACTTCTACAGTTACTCTCCCAGTTTGAGGATCCCTTTAATCTTTGAAAGCATTTCATTTTAGATCCACTTAATAAAAAATATACGGAAAAAAAGATAAGTCAAAATCTATGGGACAAGAGATGGAACTTAAAAACTACAAGAACCCAAACTGGGCCTTATGTCATTGAGTTGCTTACAAAGTTTCTGCTAAGCAAAGTAAAGCAGAATAACAGTCACAGATAGTACACATGACATATTTGATGTGCTTAGCTACATTTTGTACTTATGGAGCTCCATGAAATTGGGCCCAGCCAGATTTTAATGATCATTTGGTTCTTTTCAGTGGTCAGGCAACCTCATTTCCATGGATATGCTTGTGTTACCTCAACCCCTGGCTGGAAACCTTTGATTAATTAAGTTTTCCTTAACGAGTAATAACAGTAAGGAACCCACACTTGTTTGTAGCGACTCTTTTGTGACAGCCGACTACCTCTTTTGAGGTGCAACAAAACAATTTAACACGTTGACTGCCGCCTACAAGTATACTTAGTAACAGGTGTAACGGATTCTGCCACTACGAGTATACTCGTAGAGAATGAAAGGGCTTTGTATTGTTAATTGAATACACTGGCATCACTGAGCATGCAACACATACGCTTCTGGCAGTGGTGAGAACATACATCCTTAGAATGTGTATGTTTATTTTTTTTTTGTATAGTACCTATTTGGTATGCACACATGCGCACCACACATGGCAAATGGAAACGCCCCAGAATATATGACCAGCAGTCAACGTGTTAAAACCAATTAAAAGTTAATTTCTCAAAACATAACAAAGTCAAACAAATATTTCAAAAAGAAGATGTTGAATTTGCAGAGGGGGTTTGAGTTCTCACTGGTATGATGTCTGGGTCATCATTACTCATCTGTAGGAAGCGCTCAATGCGTGCACTAGAATGCTCTGGTCCCTGTAGGGAAAACAATACAACAGGGAGACAGAATCAAATGTAACAAAGTAAGATATGAATTAGCAGTAGGGACCATTACACCAATAAGGAGCCCAGGTCCATGTAAAGAGTAGCCTTGATTGCAAGGCTATTTTGTGCTTTCCCTTTGCCTGATTGATAGTCCTTGCATTGAGTCTGTCATTTTTCAGGTTCCTGTTCCATGCATGGAAGAAGATGCACACGTCGTGTGTATCAACGGTGTGTGAACAGACTGCATGTGTGAGGACAAATGGGTGGCATCAGTATTCTACGTGTGCATGGACAGTGCAAGTCTGGACTCTGTATGTGTGGACAAATAAGACAGCCTTACAAGCAAGGCAATGTAAAGAGGCAAAATAGAAAATCTATACACAGTTAATAGAAAGTCAAAGTAGTAGGGATCCCAAAGGGAAAGGGAAGGCCCATATCTTGGTGCTGTCAGCAAAGTTGGAACAGTAGAACAAAGGAACACCATGGGAACAATGCTGTCCTCACATTGGAACACTTATGTACTTTTCATCCTCAAAGGTGTATTAGACTATGGGAGAGTGTTAAGGGACAAGAAAATTCCTCACATTGCTGGAAATAATTTATGCCTGCACAGAAAAAAAAAGAGAGACAAAAATCCATAAAATATTTTTGTAAAAATTAAAACATGAATTAAAAAACTTGTAGAATGTTGTATGTATCATAATGCACAGCCTCACATAAGGTGGGGGGGGGGGGGGTGGACAGGGCTTACCATGCCTTCATAACCGTGGGGGAGCAGCATGGTTATACCACTCTGACGACACCACTTTGCCTGACCACTAGAGATGAACTGATCGATGATGCACTGTGCTGTATTGTGAAAGTCACCAAACTGTGCCTCCCAGATGACCAAGGAGTGTGGGTTCGTCATGGAAAAGCCCAGCTCAAAACCTTAGGTGTTCAAAAAAAGACATCAATTTGTTTGACAGAAACAACCTGTAGGTGATTGTCTCTATTAATTTTCGAGACTTTTACCTTACAAGCACCTTGTATTCTTTGCTAATTTGGCGCGATATATTTTTAAAAACCTTGTTTCATGACATGTTGGATGACTTACCCAAGACACCAAACTCAGACAGGGAGCTGTTGCACACAGTGTAGTGAGCTTGATCAGGGTAAAGGCTGTTCAGAGGCATGAAGTACTTCTTGTCCACATTCTGGTCGTGCAAAATGTGATGACGATGACTGAAAAATAAACACACAAACTGCTGACCCAAGAGAAAAGCTTTCACTGAGCCTGTTACACCAGTCTTGGCCTTAGTTTTTCCTGAAATAGTCCCATCGACTTTATGCTATGAGAAAATACAGTCTTGCAGGCCTAATACTTCAGATAGACAATGGAGGCAATTACCTCAATGCCCCTGGGCCCATTGCCTTGTTGCCCCTTGAAAAGTTCTGAGCTACAAGATTTGAGGTCTAGTGAACATTTTTCCTGAAATTCCAGTATTACTAAACAAGTTGAAAGCTGAAGTGAAACTAGAGCCATGATGTAAAAGTACATCAACCTCACCTGAAGGTTCCCCTCTCCACATCTTGTCCGCTGAGTCGAACGTGGATACCTTCCTTCAAGAGGGTGCCAAAGGCTAGAGCCTCACCCAGAGCCCAGTCTATTGTCCTATTCTTCACCATGTCCAACCTGCTTCGCAGCACACGCTTCAATCCTGTATAAATTAGTGTTTTATTCTTTTATAGTCTTGGGCTCACAAGAAAATAATAAGACAGAGTGTTGTGATATTAACATCATAAAAAAAATCTCTTTTATGAGGCTAAGTGGTTTTGAAAAGAACTATTGGTGTAATTCAAGTTTGTTTTGTTTTTTTACTAACTACCAGTTTGACAAAGAATAGCAATTAAAGTTCTTTTAATAACTTATAAAACAGTTACTCTCTCAAACATCTTACCATCCATCTCAGGAGTTCACAAGACCACACATTGTTGACTTACCCTTCAAGAACATCAAAGTCTACCCTTGGTGATCGGGCACTTGTGTAAGCTGCTCCTTAACTATGGAATAATCACCCTCCTTGTATCAGGCAACCATCTTCACTTGATGTGTTTAAATCCAAGTTAAAAACCCAATCGCTTAAGATTAATTCTTTCTTGTAAGAGTATTTTGTAGTTTTACTCTGCATTTTTAAATATCTATTGGAATGCGCAATTCATATAGGTATTGCGCAATATAAATGCCAATTATTATCTTTTTAGAGTCCAGCATTCTCCTGAAAACGATCAGAGCATACTGATTGTTGCGTCAAGTTTTTGAACCACCGGTTCTTTTCAGATCCACCACAACTCAAACAGAGCGTTTTATGTCCATGGTGTCTCCACAAACCTCACTAGATTAAACAAACATCAACTGTTTTTAGGCCAGAGCTACCTGAAGGAGTAGGGCTAATATACTTAACAGCCAATAAATACCTCCATGAAGACTGTAATCAACTGGAACACTACTGAACTTTGTGCCGATATCCTTCAAGATGTCTTCACTGATTCCTGTTGACGGGTACCGTAGCGGAACATCATGGTTGAAAAAACCTGACAACAGAAAATTAGAAAATCACAAGTTTCAAAACCACCATACACAAATACACTGTTTCTGACGGCATCTTTATATTCTCAAATTTGTTTTATAGTTTTGGTGTTTGAAGAGTGTGGGTTTAGGTAACGGTCCATGACCATAGTTGTTTTGACCTTTGGATGGGACGTAAAGCCCTTGTGATGCATGTAAAAGAAACTCACTACACTATTATTAAGAGAAGGGGTTTGCCCATAGTGTTTCAGCCATGATTAGCTGCAGACTTTGTGATATCAGCTTGTAAACCCTTACAAGGTGATTAAAAAATAGCTCTGCACACCCGTCGTAAAAACTGAATGAGAGTATGTGATACTGTGTTGTATAAGAAATGTGTGTAATATAAACAGAGTCCAAGAGGATTCACAGCATTGTCCCTTCACCAACTAACAAGAATTATGACTTTAAATGCATTATTGAATAGAGGGAACCGAATGAAAATTAACATTTTATGATTAATGTTACTGAGTAAAATAAAAAACCTGTCCACGGTGAGTCCAGCCAGTCTGAGTTCTTGACATTTTGGATGGTCTTAGCATTCTGATATGCATCCTCGCAGATCTTGTCATACCCTGCCAGCTCCTCCTACATGAAGGGGGGAAAGGGGCTGGTTTTAAGGTAAGGCATAGCAATCATCCAGTTTTAATAGATTATTAAAAATAAAATAAAAATTGACAGTGGAAATGTATACATCATAAATACAACAACACTGCACATAATATTCAGGCATGCAACTGTGGTTATCTAAAAGAACATTGACATTTCTGGTAAAGCAAGACTCCATACTGTGGTAACAATAACAACAAATTATTCTGCAGTGTACACTGTAGATCCTATGAACTCCCTATGTGGTAAGTAATTTAGATTAACGACACACAAAATACTCAAAATATACCAAAACCATTCAAGGGGTTTTTCAAAGTCACCTCAAATTCTTCCTGAGTCATTACGCCTTCTTTGATCTTGGCTCCGGCGTACTTGGTCAGGGCCGGTGTGTGGTTACGAATCTTCTTGTACATGAGAGGCTGTGTAAACATTGGCTCATCCATTTCATTGTGGCCATTTCGACGGTAGCAAACCTTACAAGACAAAACAATTTCATTAGCATTGAGTCGTTTCCATGTAAAAGCAAGTGTATTGCAGGTAACAATAAAAATAATAACAATAACTAGACATTAGGTGTTTGTGAACAAACAAACAAAAACCTGTTCCGTTTTTTTTAACTTTGATTATATGCTCAAGACCTTTAAAGTGAGTCTGACTTTGAGATTGAAGACACTTCACCTTTGACAGGCCTTTATTTTGACTTTGAGTGTGCCTAAAAACATAATCCTGATCTTCATTCTGATACTGACTCTAAAACTGATTTTAAACCTGACCCTGAACCTGACCCTAACTTTTACCTTCCTTCTAATTTAACCATGAGCTACAGGACCCAAATTCATAGCCTCACCTCACCTGGTGAAGAATTTGTGATTTTTTAAACATGAACTTCCTGTTTGGACCGGCAAAAAGGTCAAATTTGGGTCACTTTTTTGAATAAAATGTTTAATATGGAAGAACCTACCAAACAGCACAAAGATTATAAATTTATGACATAAAAAATTACTTCTGGAATGCAAAATTATTGGTTTAGTTTTTATATACGAAGCAGCTGCTTTGAAATCGCGACCAGAGTTGATTACATTTGGTATTCACAATGAATTATGCCGATGTTGCAGATATACATGTTTTTTATACCAGCTGAGTTTCTCAATACATTACAATGAGAACAAAAGAAACTGAGTGTAACCAAACTTTTTTTGCACACATAGCCTAGCTACTATCCTAAACTACTGTTTAACTTTATTATCTCTGGTCATCAGGCATACTAAAAAAAATCCTCAAACTTGCTCAAGTCTCTTGCCAAGAAGCACATAACTTCAAGCTGCTTATAAATTTAATTATTTTGACACAATACCATCTCAACACTCACTGGTTCCCATTTATACACCCAGGTAAAGAGTAGCAAATTATGGTTAAGGTAACAAATATTCACCAATACTCACTCAACTCCATGGGAAGCATACAATTTAATGCTGCACATGTACCAATGGCTTAGGCACTCAAAACAATACCATCTCAGCACTCAAGAGTTCCCATTTATACACCCAGGTAAAAAAATGCAATTTATGGTTTAAGTAGTAAATACTCACTAAATCAATAACGACATCCTTGCCATAGGTGCATCTCCACTGTGATGCCACCTGGCACACGTACATAACGGCCTCAGGGTCGTCTGCGTTCACGTGGAATATCGGCGCATTGACTACGCGGGCTACATCTGTGCAATAAGGTGAGGAGCGTGCATAGCGAGGATCGGTGGTGAATCCAATCTAGAAGAACAAAACAGAAGAGAGTGATGTCTAAACAAAACATTTAATTACCAGAACACAAAAGGAAATTTAGTAAAGATTTGTAAAAGGGATGTTAGGAAGCTTGGATAATGTCACCGCAGAGTCTATCAAAATCAAGCATCATGTTTAATCAGTTGCTGATGTACTGCGGGGCCCTTTAAAATTACCATTCTTTTTAAATTTAAATTTCCTTTTTTTATCCACTCATTTAAAAATAAAATGTTCTATTGAAAACCAAATATTAATTTGATAAATCTTCTCCAAAGTGTTTTCCAAACAATAAGCAGAAAAGTACAAAGATCAAAAAAAGCTTTAATGTTTAAACTGAGACCAGGCTACTCTTGAATTTTGATGGATCCCAGAGATTTGAAGAAGATTCTAGGGAGTTGTTACCAACCTGGTTGTTAACTACAACATGGATGGTGCCGTGCGTAGAGTAGTCTGGTAGATCAGAGAGATGGAACGTCTCATACACGATGCCCTGACCAGCAAAGGCAGCATCACCATGCATTAATATACTCATCACCTTCAACAAAAATAAAAGGTACATGATTATCAGGCCGCATCCAAATTGGCTGATGCGGATGCAGCTATGGCAATGGCAATTGCTAACGGAAGCCTATACTTCATGGCATGTTAACGTGAAGATCCAGCCACAGCCACTAATTTGGAAACAGCCTTACTTAATAAATCAGTATTAAACAATACACAATTCTTATAAAGCACTTTACCCTCTTCCCTTCAGAGTCTCCGCGGTAGAACTGTTCAGCACGGACCTTCCCCTGGACAACAGGATCAACAGCTTCAAGATGGGATGGGTTAGCCACAATGGCAATGCTGATGTTCTTCTTTGTGATGTGGTTGAGGCGGGAGTGGGCCATTCCAAGATGATACTTGACATCACCAGAACCCTGAAAGGAAATGAGCACTTTAAGGTTAGACATATATTGACCCCTTGCATATACATTACATGCATCTACCTACGGTCTGTTATTTTTTGAGTCAAATAGCATGTCAAGTTATAGTAAGCTTGTGTCTACAATGATGCACTACACAGTATGTCATTTTTGTCTTACAGGACCATGTGCTACATTTGGACCGTCATTATCTTAAAATTGCTCTCTACATGTATCTACGGCTATTTTTGTGCATTTTAATCCCACATGTAAAACTCAAGATAAAAACTTATCAAAATTTTGAGGGTGGTTGCAGGCAGTTTGATGGCTAAAGGGTAAAACTCACCTCATCAGCTGCTTCCAACTTAGAGTCGAACTGAGAGAAGAGATGTTCCAGCGGCTTGCGGGCTACGTTAGCTAGAACATTCAAACGACCACTATGCAAAACAAATCACA
The DNA here is from genome assembly GCA_032158295.1 of Pycnopodia helianthoides. NCBI lineage: Eukaryota > Metazoa > Echinodermata > Asteroidea > Forcipulatida > Asteriidae > Pycnopodia > Pycnopodia helianthoides. The sequence goes on from CM063261.1 coordinate 14,347,507, forward strand.
AACACATCCAATAAATACAGGGTCAATCTGAAGCATCAAGTTGTCTCTGTCTCAATAGAAAAACCAGGGCCCAATTTTACAGAGCTGATTAAGCACACAAAGTTAATAAGCACAACAAAATCATGCTCACCAGAATAAAGTAAACAGCCGAAATACCATATCACACGCACCATCTTTGACTGGTATCCTGCTAATTTTTGCTTAGCACAAAAATGTTAAGTAAAATTGTCTGCTTTGGCCCAGCAAGTTAGAAGGACTGTTATGCGGTTATGAAAGAGAAACTGCACTAGGGGCATCTCATCTTCATAGGAAGACAATTTCTGCTTACAGGTTTTGAAGAAATTGGTCTCACAGGACACACTCTTACCGGTGGGGCATGCCTATGACGAAGCTCTCGACCCCTTTACCACTGCACACGTCAATGATGCTCTTGAGGGCAGGGACGAGCACTTCACAGCCCTCCAGTCCAAAGCGCTTCTCCGCCGACCACTTCCTGGCCAGGAACTCTTCAAATCTGAAGGGTGAAGAACGACAAACACCATACAGGGTCATTTCTCATCACTTATGTTATGTCCCGCTTTTTTTCTCTCTCTCCTCTATGGAAATGCTGTACACTTATTTTTTTAATCATCATGTAGATTTATATTGTACGTACAAAGACTCTTATAAGTACACAAAATTGGGAAACAAAGAAAATAAATAGTTTGATTTTCTATTTAATTGGAGTGAATTATATAACAAGGCTGTGGTAATTTTTTCTTTGTTTTAAATTTTCTAACATTTTAAAAATGATTACTACTATTTTTTTTAATTTTAGGACTAGATCAATTGTTAAAGGTAGCGTCATAAATTGATAAAGATTCTCAAAAAAGAAAGATCCAAATGCCTACATTTTTTTTAAAGATTATTTTTAAAGCATCCTGCGATATGATCATGTATGAAGTGCCCCCATAGATTAGAAATTAATGAAAGTATGTCACAAATTTGAATCTCCAAAGATCTCCTTTAAAGCGATTTTTGGAGATTCAAATTTTTGTGGTGTCTGTTAGTAAATGCTGCCGCGAAGGTTGGTACCAGCTGTCACCTCACTAAACTTGGATGGATTCGACATTGTTGATGAAAATACTGTGACAGTTTCTCGCTGTTTTCTCAACAGTCAACAGTAGACACTGTATTCAGCTGAAACTTTTACAGGGTGACAGGTGACTTTTGTTGTACCTTTTTTTGATAAATTGGCCCATAAATCAGCATTACATTTACAAAAAACAATCTACCCTACCTTACCTTTAACAATAACATTAACAGTTTCATAATGTTTTTTAACAGTACATACTGATAATCCCATTCCTTGACCTTGAATGCTTTATCAAACTAACAAGCATGCAGACAATATGTGAAATTGACTTTGGGAGGTGTAACGCCAAAATATGGCTGACTGGTCCACAGAACCCACCTATGAGAGCGTATGAGACGTTCAAGTATAAGCCGTTTATCCATCTTGGTGAACTGCATAATGCCAGGCGTCTCAAAGCGCTGACGGATCCAATCACACTGATCACGATCGTTTATGAACATGTATTCAACACCAATGCTGCGGCAGTAGGTGTCCTGTTCACAAACAAAACCAACAATGTACATTTATGTTTGTTATACCATGGTAATACATGTAGATTGTTAATTTTATTGGTCAAGAACCAATCACATGATGTGCTACAAAGACACATGTATGTGGATCAGGGGACTAAGACATATGTATCAGTGATGCATCCCTGGGGTACATTACCTTGACTGCGCCCAGTGTTGGTCGTTGCCACTGCCTTGTATAATATTAGAAATAGCACCGGGTATACGGTTGTAATTACACTGGTACTAGGTAAACTGATTTACATTACTGTGCTATGTGCCATAGGGATCAATGAAGCAATATTTCTGTCAACGACTGCCATTGTAATTTCCTGTTAAAGTATTTGAATTTGTTCAACTACATTTAAAGACACTGGACACCTTTGGTAATTGTCAAAGACCAGTCTTCTCACTTGGTATATCTCAACATATGCACAAAATAACAAACCTGTGAAAATTTGAACTCAATTGGTCACTGAAGTTGCGAGATAATAATGGAAGAAAAAACACCCATTGTCACACGAAGTTGTGTGCTTTCAGATGCTTGATTTCGAGACCTCACGCGTGAGGTCTCAAAATCAATTCAAATATTTTACTGAGAAATTACTTCTTTCTCAAAAACTACGTTACTTCAGAGGGAGCCGTTTCTAACAATGTTTTATACTATCAACAGCTCTCCATTGCTCGTTACCAAGTAAGTTTTTATGCTAACAATTATTTTGAGTAATTACCAATAGTGTCCAGTGCCTTTAAACAACAAATTGCAATCAATGAAGAAATATAATTTATTTCACTCTATATTGTTTGTTTCCCCTCCTGCAATCAATTAATATTGTATAACAAAACAATTGTTGCACGCTCTGTGATAGGGTCCATTGGTTTTGTACACCCCCTGGCATGTCTGGGGCAAATGGCACCCTCGGCTTTGTCTTAGGTGTTATTCGCCCCTTCAGGGGTAGAAAACGTCCAGGGACCACCACATTAGAGCATGCAACAAGTGTATAATTTAAATTATACAGTTTCTTTTTCAATATTGGCTGCGTAAGAAATTGGGCCCTGGTAGGGACTGAAAACTCAATGCAATACAAGGCTCGGGTCTGAAGATGGATTTGAATCATGGTCCACAAAGGAGGAAAGGGAAGGAAGAAAAAGTTCAGCTAAACCTTTGTAGAACATAGATCTACATAAATACACCATGATTGTGATAGAAATATTACCTCCAAGCGTCTGATGATCTCCCTTAAGGGTAGAGCTGTCTGTTCCCCACCGATGAACGTCGTCTGGGGCAGCGTGAACACCCTATCCATATCATGTTCATCTAGGAATCAGGAGAGAATGAGAAAACAAGGACTGAGGTACACAGAACAAACTGTACATGTACAAATCACCAAAATCATACATTGTATCATGGTGGGACTCTGATGAACTTATCACATGTTAATAAGAGGCCCACTTTGTGATCATGACTGTTTAGTTGTTGGTCATCTAGAGCATTTGTTGCAAGTTTACTTGTGAGGCAATAGTCTTCTCGGGTTTTTCAATGTTTCTAGGGCTTTCAATATGACAGCTTTTTAAAAGTCCTGACTGTTTTGGACTTAAATATGTTGTTAACTTTAAAAGAGTGCATGTTAAAGGAACATTACAGAATTGGTAAGAAAAAAACTTGTAAAATATACTTTTTGATCACAGGTTTACATAAAACTTACACGGTCTAATGATGATGATAGTAGAAAACATCCCTTGAAAAATTTCTGTCTGAAATGCCATATTTGATAAGAAATGAATAAACTAATTTTCCAATTGGAGTTTATCGCTCAGTGAGCGTTTTATTCATTTGTTGAATCTTTATGATTTCATGCAAATGTGTAATCGGTTTTTCACTATTTTCTTGTGACCCAGATGGCCGATCGATCTCAAACTTCTACAGGTTTGTCAGTTTATGTATATGGTGGATTACATAAAGTGCTTACACTGCCAGCAACTGTTTTGTTAGCAAAAACCAATTCTGTAATTTTCCTTTAAATTGTGTCAAATTGTTGTTGCAAATATTGAACTCTACAAGTAGAACTCTGTGTGAACAGCAATATGAACAAAACAAATCGAAATGCAGTTACAGTATGGAGCTGTGGTTTTCTTGATACTTAAACTTAACGTCAAGAAAGTTTAAGCTCAGAAATGACAAAGAGTGAACATTTTTTGATTAGTAGGCCTTTTTATTTATGGCAAATCTTCACAATGAGCTGGTGATACTGGGAAAAGATGAGCAAAGTGGTCACTGAAAGTAGCGAGTGATGGGCAGGGGAGACACTGTCTCATGGCATGGTCACAAGCAAGCCCTTGCTGTTGAAAAATCTTTCAATATTGTATTCAAATGAAAAGTGGTTTTTAAAAAGGCACTACATGTAACTACTCGCAAAATAAAATATGATTTGTAGCATAATGAGTGCATCTAATGAACACAGCTAAATCTAGGCACACTTTAATGCCACAATATATAGTCTGTGGTTTTAAACGGTAAGCTGGTCAGTCAACTACTAACTTTAATGTGTGTTAAAAATGGGTGAGGGGTTATTCCTTATTAGGGAAAGATACATAGAAAATAAAGTGCAAGAAATTGAAAACTTCACCAGAGCTGAACAATTATCACCAACATAAAAAAACAAGGATTCCTAAAAGTTACAAAATGCTGAGAATGGGGAAATTAAAGATAACAATCAAATGTCAAGTGCTGCAACTACAGTATTTTAGTTAGATTGTTGTCTTGTTCCTGCCTGCTCAGAGCTAAATGTGTATGGTGTTTAAGTTACACAAAGTTTATAATCAGTTTGCGGTAATACCATGTGTATGTAACCCTAACCACCCAAAACCCATCAAAATCCAACAGGATGTCCACTAGTGAACTGATCATGCTTTGCACGAGATCAGGCATACATGCACAATGTACACTGTACCACCACACTCCAAACATAATCACAGTTCAACAGTTTTGGAGTAGAGTTACAGTTTGGCGTTGGATTTTTGTAGAGTCAGGTAGGATCCTAGTAAATCAACCCAGGGACTTACAGTTGAACATGTTGAAGGAAAACTACAATACTCCTTGCCTCTCTGCACGTTTGCCCCCCCCCTCCCCCCCCCCCCGCCCCACACACCATCCAAAGTTCAATACATACAGTACATCAGCTTTGTGTCTGTCCTAGGGACAATCACCTACATCTAGTTTTTGTTTGAGATTTGCAATGAGCTGCTATACTATATAATTATTATTATGTACTCATTATTTTCCCTTTAGCATGTTTAGTCATGGAACCTGTTTTGATTGGGGCTTTTTGGGGATTTCTCTGACAACAATAACAGCTCCTGGCTATCTATGACTGCGACACTGAACCACAGACCGAAAACTCAAAGTCCAAGGCCTGACTGAAAGCATAGTATCCTCTGTCCAAAGATAACAACAAGTTAATATCATGCCAAATCTTTGTTTATGTACAGAGCCGACTAGTAGATCTCTACTTGTGGCGGCGATATCGCAGGCGCAGAGTTCAAGCTCTTATCATTCCTACTTGAAAGAATGTAGCACAACAATAATTTCAAAAACTTAACGACCCCCCCACATCCTAATGGGAACAGAAGAATGGTTTTTACTGTTTTTATGCTTGAATCATGGAACAAACAAAATAGGAATCTGAACAAGAAGAAAACTATTATTACAGCGCAAAATTTGATGATTAATTTTGATGTTTGATTGCAGTTTAAACGTGTTTCAAATTTCTATAATGGTAGAAACAGAAAAAACAAAAAAACTGTTTTGAGCACAAAACTGAAAAGTTGAATGCCTGTAACAGGTCTGCATACTTAATACACAGAGAATTAACCTCAATTACAATAATGTTAACACCAAACACTGCACCACCATATCGTTAAAAATACAAACCCAAACTATTAACAGTGTTTTTTTAATGACGCAGTAGCCATGGTAGCAGGGAAGTGTTTGTTAGGTGCCCTTAACAATGGATCAACCCAAGCAGTATCAAGTTCTTGTTTTGTTCCTTTGTTAACTGTTGGTGCTTTCCCTTAATACTCCCTTCGTAATCGAACCGATTGACAAACCATGAAGTGAAAGAGTTCAATAAGCATTTTTATAAGCCCTAGGCTAATCTTTTTATTCAACTGTTTGTTATCTGCACATTAGTAGCACCTTCAAAAGGTTGTTCACCATGGTTTTAACCTCCATGGTTTAACAGTAGAGATCTGGGTTTTCAAACTGTTCACACTAATCAAAAAGCACTGATGCATTATGAGTTTGAAGTGAATATCTGAATATGGTGGATGTACATGCACTGTCCAGTACATGTGCTTGGTTTTTATTTTGTTGAATATGATTACAATGAAAAAGACTTAAAGCACTGATATTACCACAGATTGATGCTCATGGTTCCAATATCCATTTATTTTTTTGTTTTTCTTAGACCGGTATGCAGAGCTAAGAACTATCAGACACATTTTACATGTAGCACCATGTAAGATTTTACAAGGTGCTGCGTCCATTATGAATCCTGTTGGTGAGTCAATACGTCACATGTGAGCGCATCTGCTGTACGAACAAGATGGGACTTTTTATACTAAGAAAAGGAATTTCATACTAGGAAAAGGAATTTCATGTACTTTTTAACATGACTAATAAAATATTGAATTGAAATAAATTGAATACAATTTTTGTTGCTACTTCTTGCTCAAAGGCTTGCGTATGTGTATAATTGGTTTCATCAAATCTTAATATCTTATGATAGAAACTGATAAATCTAACAAGACCTTGAGACTCTGCAAACCATTACTTGAAGGCAAGTCCAAAAACTACTTACACTTCTCAAAGAAACCCATGCTCAGTGCATTTCCTATGGGCTTCTGGTAACCATTGGAGCAAATTTGTGTTAAGTGTTACATCACTCATGATCAGGACAATGAGAACATGTTACATGAGATGTAATGAAATAAGAGCTTTTAAGCATGAGGCAAAAGACATTATCAAGTTGGTAAGTCATTGCGTCACACACATCTGCTGCATGCCCAAAGTTTAATTGCTACTTCCGGCTCTAAAACTGGCATGCGTTTGTGTGTAATTTTACAACACAATCATCCAATTCATTGTTCAAAAGTAGTCCTCATGACAAAAACTTTTAATTCTCAGAATACCTCAATCTTTGAAGATCATTAAAAAGCCAAGTTCAATTATCAAATTTTCTTGCATTTTATAAATAATCAGAGAAAAACTAACTGAGTGCAACTCCTCTGGACTTCCAGTATATCAGTGGAAATGGTGAAGCCAGTTTGTGTAAATTGGGTATCGCTCAAATTTTACAAACAGGATACCCGGTATATGCAAATTTCTATTGTTTTGTAGAACTTGGCATGCGCACATTTCCAAGAGCAATGGATCCTGGTATATCTGCTGCCACCTAGTATCCTGAAATGTGGCACCCATTGGGTCTAGTGGCACCAATGGGCCCATTTAAGCATCTGATGAAAAGCATTATGTGGACCAATGGGAGACTTTTGAGCTGATAGCGGACGTCACTCTCACCGGTCATTTTCTATTGTTTTCCACACTGAGAACAATAAAAAAGGACTGGTAAGTGGGACACCCACTAATGTCTCAAGAGTCTCTCTTTGGTATCCATACTCTACAACAAAATGGACCTTCTATAGTGGAAATGTGTTCATAGCATTTAGCATTTGGCTGATTAAAATACAGAATGCTGTATGGGGTGTATACATTACACAAATTGTTTTGTTTTGAATGGCCTCAAAAGTTAACCACTGCTTCCCGCACTTACTTACATTTCCAATCTTTTGCAAATCCTACGGATGTGATTAATAGTAAACAAGATTTGTCAGTAAAACTTGAAACTTTGTGCAGTGGAATGCATGTTAAAGAGGAGAGCAGTACCAAAAATAGGCCAATTTTTATGGCTCTAATTTATTGGACACGTTGGAGCAATCAAAAGTCAAACTTGAGATATTTCCATGGTGCTAATTCAAGCTCCTCTCTAACATGTGGACAAGAAATAATCTTAGAGAGTTATAAAAAATGAGTACATTCTAACGGGTGTGTTAAAGGGAAAATGTGTGAAATGGTTTGTTTAGTAATGAATAGTATGCTACTTCATGTACAGTACATACAGTGAAATGACTGGTTATGTTCTATTAGAATTGAAACCAGGAAGGTGTTTTGAAATATTGTTGACAGATCAATAAATAAACAGTACGCCTGGAACTCAATCTTTAATTTTGCAAAGGACACATGTAATTCCATTGGGAACTCTCTCAAGTCTGGACAACTTTTGATGGGGCACTTAGGCTAAGACCTGTGAGATTCAAAGACCTGTCAAATCTTTGAGAATTAATTACAAAAGTAGTCACTTGTTGAGTTTAAAATGTACATGATAATCATGCATACTGTACAGATGCATTGCACACAATGCACAGCACACATCACATATGTATATCATGCTCATTATAACAACAAATGAACTCCCAGGTTTTTTAAAAAAAAGGTGTGAAAAACAACAGCTGTGCACTCGCATACAAAATGGCCTCTCATCTATCTCTGGGGTTCTCCACTTATCTTATTGTACACATAGACACATTGAGAAATGTACTGTACTAGTGTACGCAACAGCCACAACTGCAACTAAATTCACATACATGTAGTGTAGGTTGCAGTGTTGGAGGTTTTTGTATGGCAGTGTTTAGCGTCACAAGTAGATACACTACAAACTAATTTTTTTAAGAGTACACTATGTTTGTACTACATGTGTAGTGTCTTTTTGCATTTTCTGAGCGGACATGCTTAATTCGGAAAGTGTTGGTGGTTTAATCTCAATTTTGTCAATGAGTGTGCAAGGAGTGGAATGCCATCTTTGAGGTGGACGAGGCCATAATTGATAAGCTTTGCAACTTTTGGGGAATATTATTGAACAGACAATGTGGAAGAGGCTGCAAGACGAAGACCTGGGGTCAATTTCACTAAGCTGCCTCAGTAGAAAAATTCTGCAATGCAAGAATTAGCAGAAAACCAGTCACAGTTGGTATGTGACATGGTATTTTGGTTGGTAAGCTTATTCTGCTAAAAGCAAAATTGGTTTGTGCTTACATAGTAGTTCTTTTTTGTGCTTTAAAAACAAAATTAGGCCCAGAGCGATGAAGGCCTCTGTTGTCTCTTTGAAATTCAATGCCCAAATATGTAAATATCCCAAAAAAGAGGAAACTGCCTTGGACAAAAATAAGATAAATCTTCTCGTAAAGCTTGTTCAAGAAAAAGCATTTTATTGTTTAACTAAACATGTTCTTAGTCTGGTCTTAAAAGAAAAGAAATCTGGTCCAGCAAACAATTTGAGCTATTTAAGCACCTGCATTTTTCCGCTATACAACCCCTAATATGTATACTTTGTAATGTAGCATACTTCCAGTACGTGGCTAGTACTCGTAGTCTATCTTGACAAATTTAGGCTGAACATGCATTAGTAAAACTACAAATTACTACGTTATTAGTGATACATGTACTACGTGGACGAACATATGCAGATGGCTGAGGAGAGATAGGCCTACACATGACATGCAGAGTGAGAAGGAACAGTGTGCGAAGTAAAAGCTTAACCCCTTTTTTCAGGGAAGATTTTCAGAGGTCACTGACATGTACATATGCAACATACTACATGTGAAACAAAGCAAACTTTGGGGTTAATTTCCAAAATCAATCTTGGCTAAAATGCATCTAAGCAACCCAAACTCTGTTTGGACACTGACCTTGGCTTTCTACAAAATTCAAGCCCAAGCCCAACCCCAACCCCAAAATCTTCATTTTCGCACACTGAGACCTTTGTGTAAGTGATCAGGGAAAAAAGAAGGAGAAGACAAAAAACAATTGACGTCGATCGTCAGCAGTCTCAGGTAACCCTTACCCATCTTATAATTCTTGGTGTCAAGCTCTGCTGGTATCTCACTATTCAGATCTGCATTGTTGATCCCCAACGGATCCAAGTTAGAAATATTATGGCCGCGAATCTGAAAGGTAATATGTCTGGTTTAATCATTGTTTTCTCTTTTAGTCCTTGCACCTGTAACATGGAGGTAGAACGTTTCAACTTCTGTCACAAAAAAGAAGTTGATTACACCTCTGTATGAAAACATTAAAGAAAAGCTGGTTTGGGATAATGTTTCATCTTTAAGCTGACCATCCAATTGATTTTCTTCATGGCCAAATAAACTGCAAGGTGTACAATTAGTATTAACCTCATTTTTAACCAATGTGTTTCTTTCTGAAGTTTGAATTCACTCTTGGCTGTCCATTGTTGGTTCTATGCACATGTTTTGTTAAAACGTTAAGGTTCCAAATCACTCAAAAATTATATTTGGGAAGTTGTCCGACTTTGTGGAATTTGGGACTGCAGACCCAAGTAACAATTAGTTTACATGTATTATTTAAACTGGCATACAAATCTTATCCACGTCCAAACATTTGTGTTGAGTTTCCATAGAGAGTAGAGCATTGTATGAAATGGGAAGGGGGAAGGGGAGCACAGGGGGAGGGTCTCCAGCTAAAGACACTTAAAGGCAGACCCATGAACCTTGAAAGAGTTGCGACATGTTTCCTTTGCTCATGTTGTTGTTGGACACCATTTTCCGTCCAAATGTAGCACAACCCAATTATTGCATTCTAGTCTGGCACCCTGTGTGCATTTTTGGGACCGAAAAATGGCTTTCAACCGCACTCTCTCAATATACAGCTCTGACATGGCTACAGTTTTAAAAAGCTGCTGACATACAGTTTTAACAAAATTTAGGTCAAATGTCAACAGCGGTCTTCTCTTCTGCAGTCTACATGGTCTATGAGGGGAAATTTACAATGGTTAGTGATGGGTGACTCTGTGAATTAGAAAGTTTAAAGGAGGGCCATTCTGTGAGTGGGCTCTCTTTTGTTGCACTAGCAATACTTGGGATTGGGATTAACTTCTACCAGAAACCTCCATACCTACAGATGTACATAAATCTACATACATGTAGGCCCTAGTGTCGAATGTCAAACAGAGTGAGGTCTATTGGACCATGGAGCTCCATGATTGGACTAAGTAAACTAATGCATGTGTGTATGGGACTGGTGGCAAAGGTTTACATGTTGTAAACGATCCATGTACATGTACATATAGTGTGTTATCTTGATTACAGAAACAAATCTTCTCTTTATCTTATCTCTTGTACATCAGAAACAAATCTGCTCTTTATCTTATCTCTTGTAAAAATTACATACACACGACATATGCAATTGTTTTTTGTGTTTCGAAAAACCATGGACAAAGCATGCCAGGAAATTGTTACACAAGTGCAAACATACATAAATTGTGCAGTAAATGTACATCATGCACGTACATTGTACATGTACAAATGCATGACATAGATCTGTACAGACTATTACTAGTAATAAGACTATAAAGTCTGATGATCACAGTGCCCTTCTTTGTCAATGTCATTCTAAAAACGCCAACTGTATGTCAACATCATGACATGTTTACATGCAACATTCTCCCTCAATGGTCCACTGGCCAAATGCTACATTTAAAACACCCGTCATGCCGGTAGCACCAGTCAAATTTCTCTGTAAGTAGTCTACATAGCTGGCTAGTTTAGTGTTGAAAAGCTTCCCCTACATGTATGTATTTCATATACGAGATATGGACAGATGAAATAGCGCGGACTATACTGAAATGACAAGCTAATCCTGCTGGTTAGTCACTGAGAAAGTGAAGGGCAACCCTGGCATTCAGTATCCTGTCCATCATTATTTGCGCTGGTTTACATGTTGACTGCCGGTCATATGTATGTGTGTAAGATCCATCCTGTCTACATACATGTATGTATGGTCTCACCATCTATTTGACCGTTTGGAGTTGTACACATGTACATTGTATACATTATTATCAAGTAAATTTGTGTGTGTAGTACGTGTACAAAGTGTACATACATTTAGGATACTCTTTAAAAAATTATCTTCATTACAATGAGGTCTACATACATTTGTACACACTACAGTACCACCAACAAACACCCTACAATACATGTACAGTATGTCATAACAGGGTACACTTCAGACAGCATCAAACATGCCAAATGCATAATTTCTGTACCATGCCTGATATTTCACATACGTAGGCAATGGCCACAATGCCCCTGGTCATTGCCTTGCTGGCCCGTGAAATGTTCCAATAGAAATTTACAACTTGCTCAATATGTAGAGGTGTCCTTTACCATAGAGCAAGGAAGGAGAACATGCCTTGGTGCCCTTGCCTTTTCAAAACTGAAGTATCAGCTACATGTACATGTATGCCTGCTGATATGGCTGTACACAAGTGTGTACATCATGCATTCATGTATGTAGTATGCCTACTTTATAAAAATGTACATCAATGTACTATTAGCAGATAAATTCTTGCTTATTACATCTTTTAAACATGAATACATCACAGACAACTTCAATTTTACTTTGACCACCATTCTTTGCGTTAACGCAGTTGTATCAGAAAGTGGACAGGAAAGTACATCTACAATGTAGTATTTTGACCATGAGTACATGTACATGTACAAGGTATTTAAAATCAGAGTTCGAGTACATTTTCGATTGAGTAGCAAGTACATTGTACATGACTTTGAGTAAAGATTATTTTTCAGTCGAGTATCACAAGACTTTGAGTAAGTATTTTGCTTCCCGAGTACGGATTCGAGTACCAGCAAAACGGTACTCGAGTAGTATTGAAGTACATGTATACATACTGAGTACAAGTACTACATGTACACACTGGGTACAACCATGGTATAGGCTAACCAACGTGGCCATGGTATGGTCCAACTATGGTACAACCATGATACTACATCCACATACAACCATGGTCCACCAGCACATAATGTTGGAACAAAAGAAAAAGACTTGTGCTGGTACACTGTTCACAATACCGCACTAAGACAACCATTTGTACTAAAGATCTGAGGTACTGTGCACATCTTTGTACATTCCTAAAGAGACCCCTTTCTCCCTCACTGTGTCTCTTTGAGGACAAGCAAATACATACGTTGGAATGATCCCGTCCAAGTGATTTTTGCCCTAAGCCATGTTGGCAATGTCTGGCGCCAGGGATATCTGATGTCCATGCTCACTGCCCAGGCAAGAGTTTCAGGTATTAGAATTCAAGTGTTTAGTCCGTCGTCTCACTGAGGGGGAAAGCAATTTTGTCCAATCGCCGTCAAAATGGCCTTTAATGTGTGCAAAACATCGCTCCACACTACTAAAGAATGGCCCGTTTAGCAAATGAGTTCTGAATAATAACAATGAAAATTTGACACTGTTCAAAAGACTTTTGAATTCAACTGATCAACTGGCATTGCTTACTAATGAATTCTGCGCTTACATCGCCCTGTGAATTGTGTGTACACATGGATAATGACAGAGTGTCAGCGCAGAATTCCACAGTAAGCAGTTTGAATCAGCATAAAACAAGTTTGTAAATTTGTACCACAGTATACACTGTATTAGTATTGACAATGACAGCGAGTCAGCGCAGAATTCCACGATAAGCACTTTGAATCAGCCTAAAACAAATGAAAGCCCCTCCTTATTAACTGCTTATAACTTGTCAGCTCCATAACTTGTGTTGCGTCTTTGCATGCATTGTGTCTGCCATTCTGGGATCAAGAGCGTTGGTCATGTTGGTGGTTCTAAAACCTCACACACTGCTACAAATTACACTCATGGAAAATGCATTAACATGGCAACTTCACCAGCAAACTGACACGCCAACTATTGACGTACATGTAATTTTAAAGCCAAGTCTGTACTGGAAAAACGCTGTATATCACTTAGCCTTAAGTGTGTACCATGTCCCTTAATTGTGATTTATACTTTTTTTTCTTTTCTTTTGCAAGCTCTTCAATGATCACCTGACATCCAGGTGTCATGTCATCTGCAGAGCAATTTGTTCACAGCCTGCCTCTGGAGTACTGAGCATGTAAATTGGCCATCACAAAACGTGCCATCATAAACAACCCCAAGGTCTGTGCTGCGATGGCAATGATTAACCCAGAGCACTACGAATGCACACTAATAAAAATGTTCAAGTACAAAAATAGAGTCTTTACACAAATCACGAGTGTGGCACTCTGTTCTGAGTAATCAGCAACATCCCTCAGTCAAGCTCTGACTAATTAACCACCAGTCTGCAGAGATAACCTTACTTAGACACCCCCCCCCCTTCCCAACTCCTCTTGAATATGAATTTATGATAAATACATTAATTTGTCAATTGTATAACTTGTGACAATGTTAATTGTTGAGTGCTGTGTGCAAAAACACTGTCACACACACACCCATTCTCTCCCCACATAACCAACTGTGTTATTTGATGCTGAATAGCAAACTCAAGGAATTTTGAATCCATTATACGGATTTATATACTGTAGGCCTACACATGTCTGTAAATCTGACTGCTTTAAAAGAAATTCAAGTACAAGTTTAATTGGATTATGCAGGATCTGCTTCCGACAGAAGTGACTAGATTTTCATCTAATAAAAATTGTGTGTGTATTAAAATTAATTAAGTTCAAGTATTTTCCATTGTAACAAAAAATTCAGGAATTTGATTTATTTGAATTCCTTTTTTACACCCATATGCTGCCATACAGTGTGTAGATTGAAATGACTGTACCTTGCACTTCACCACTGTAGACAGCCAGGCACACCAGCTTGAAATTGTCCACAATAATTTTCCCATCTAATTATCAGCATTAGTTTGCATAATGGTGTATGTCTATTAGCTTGAGCACTAACCAAGCTCTTTTTGGTGAATATAGAAGATTGCTAGATGAGGATGTTTGCAAAGACCAAAAGGTTTGTTGGCTCAATTTCACAATGACCAAGAATCATCTTTGGGTAAAACACAATTAATATCATGTTTTGTCCCTATGAAAATTAAAAATCCAAAAACAGTTGTTAACAATTGTTTCGGTACCAACTGTTAAACTAAATTGGATTCGAACTGCCTCCATGTAGCTACTGGGCAAGCTCAGTGGTCTACACGTTTACATCTGTCTCTGAAGGACATCTGCTCTAGAATGGCAAAGGTCTCGGGTACGAATCCCATCTGATTTGCATCATTCATAGTGAATATTTTTTTCACAGGACTCAGGAAAGTACTGAGTATACAGTGCTTTTAACATACATCAGTAGCCTATATGGGTAAAACACAATTAAATTTCTTTATACTCAAAGCAAATTTAACATCTTAAAAAAAAATCACCTTTTAAGATGCGTTGTCAATAATGCCGTAGTGATTTGTGTTGTGACATCACACCTTGTTTAGCAAGTATGTAAGATTGATACACGTCTAAAGATGGAGTGTATCTCATTTTGTAAAATCAAACCCTGTTCTAGTCTCAAAACACCTTGTGTACGTTTCTTGATCACAGACTAATTCAAAACAAATACAAAAATGACAAACTGTACTCAGTACATTAAGTGCACATAATCTCAAATTTGTGTACGCTCAGAATTGTGTCATCTCACAGCCATGCCAGGATTACAAGTCTCCATTCATCACAGTGCAAAGACTTTTCTTCAGTTGAGGCTTTTGAGGCTTCTCTAGATCATCATCATCGTTGAAGCTAGTATTGCACATATTGATTGCAAATGGCCCCTTCTGACTTCCTGCTGGCGCTGCGGCTATAAATAAAATTGGTTTCAACGTGATGTGGGCAGGTGGTGCCTTGGGATGAATCTAAGCTCAGAAATATGTATATGTCTGAGTTTAGATTGTACTCAGTACTTATTTACACTAAATGCAAAAAATAGTTAATGGCCTGAGGTTTCGACCCTTACAGAGTCTTTCTCAAAAGCTAAATGACAACACACATATAAACAAGTTTACTGATGTAAAAGAAACAGTCTACAATGTATGCTTCGCAAAACAAAATGATCTTTGTTTTAAAATCCACTGTCAATGTGAGATGAAACGCAATGATTGACCCCAAACATCCCCAACCCTTCAAAATCCTACAGAGTTACACAATATATACGTATGTATGTACAACACAGGGCTCAAAGAAAATCTTCACTCGGCCACAGATCTACGTAGCAATGGAACAGACATACATACAACTTGACTTACATTATTGTCAAATATTTCTTTCTAATTATGTAAGCTGAAATTTTGAATTAAAAGGGCTTGAGAATAATAGATCTTTAAAAGTATTATTTGGGGGATGTATTTGGTGTTTTGAAAAGCATGAGACAGCAGGACTACATGTACATGTAGTTTTGGTTTAAGGTTACTGGCCATCATGTAACTCTAGCCATTGGCTAGATCTACATGTAGTCCTGTAGTGTAAATTGTACGGTGTTTGATTTTGTTATACATGTAGTAAGGAAGGACCTTAGTGTAGTGATCTGTAAAGGAATCAACCGCAAAGCGCGAGCTAATTGCAAAGTGGGAACTAATTGCTAAGCGTGAGCGTGTGCGCGGTTGGTTTCTAATTAATAATATTTTGATATTTATATAGAAGATGATTACCAACAAAGATGGGAATAAAATAAAGGAATGGAAGAATAAGAAGTCAGTTTGGGGAAGATACTTGAACAGAGCAGAGCTCTTAACAAAAACCGTAATTGTTTAGAGACATCATCACTTGCGTCCAACTTGTCATTTATTGGTCTGTTGGTGGTCATCAAGCCTCCCGATACTTCGCATGTACACAAAATGTACATGAGCAAGAAAGAACCAAAACACAGGCCAAGACATTACATTAGTAACAAGCATCACAAGCATCCTTTGTAACTCCTGAACCAGATTACAAAACCTGTAACATAACAACCATGAACAAAAAACACCTAATATGCGCAAGAATACAAAGTTATCATGACAATCCCACTCCTCAAGAATTTGTAGTTTTATCAATGATCCATTTAATTACAGTAGTATACAAATATAATTTGTGTATTTATTTTATAACTAAACATTTAAAAAAAGGACCTTTGACATTATACATGACACTAAACTATCTCAGCATTTTGCAACTTAAGTCGTTCAGCTCTGGTGTTTTGGTATGGGGGGGAGTTTTAGAGTTACCTAGGTTATAGTTCCCTGTGACTAGCTCTGGTATGGGTCCTGTTGACGCTGAGCTGATTCTTAGGGGTCAAGTTGGGCAAGATGGTGTCCGCGAAGCTACAAGTTAAATTCAAGAATAACATCAAATTTTTAAATGATAACTTTCACACAAAGAGTCGACCTACCGTAGTGTTCTGAATACATGTACATGTAGATCCACAGAGGCAAATGTGATACCAAAATAATTCTGAAGACAATGTAGTCAAGATCTGAAAAGTTGGTGTCCAAAATGTAGTATTCAATTTAAAAACAGGGCTTGCAAAATAAAAGACATTCATTTAGGTATCCTCCCTCCCCCCTTTCCTCCATACTCGAACACTTTACATACAAATACACAATGTGTTTGTACCCACGTGCACAGAGTACGTATATGTACCGCAATTTCCTTCATTCCATAAAATAGCGGAAGACGTAGCATTTATCTTGATTGAATTTGATCAGTCCGTGATGAATGACAAAGAAAATGCCTTTTCATACCTAAGACATTTCATAAAAACAAATGCTCAGTAGGGCTTAAGTGATGCATTGTCTTTTCTTTTCCGACAATGAACTAAGAAAGCTGAAGGTCTTACTTCTTTTAGAGATGCTTTGAAAAGACTGATGTGTTCATCTTTTAATAAGACTTCTATCAGAGTTTCAGAAGGGCTTTCCTGTTAGTGTACACATGCACCATAGCATGCAGGTCTATTAGGAAACTTCTCATTACTGATGCAAGCGAACTTGTTTGAGATATTTAAAATATTGCATTGTACATGTATAAAGGCATACATTTCACTAATCTAAAAGGACTGGTTTTGGGTCTATTCATAAACATGATGATCAGTATTAGAGCTGCAAAAGGAATGGTTTCCAGTCTATTCAATGAAGAACTGTATAAGATCAGTGCTTTTTCAGAGATACCAAAGGACTAGTTTTCTTGTTTATTCATTGTATGAGGTGAGCTGCAAAATGACTGGTTTTCAGTCTACTGCACACTGCTTATAAGATCTGACTTTTCTCCTCCACTGACTGGCTCATTCAGTCAGCAATCAATACACATTACAGGTTCAAGACAAATAACCACGCCAGGCACTGCAAATGCAAAATGAGGTTACATGTAGCTCCGCTAGGAAGTCACCCATTTGTTTAGCCAAGACTTCCTTGGAAATTATATAAAACTAGATAATTTAATAAATAATTGAAGTCTCACTTCAGATCCAGGGCACAATAGGCTCAATGTACGTATTCCAAGCTGTGCCAGAAAATAGTATTAAAACGCAGGGGACCAGTATGATTGCTTGACAGGAAACTAGACATATGCAAAACGTACAATGACATTTTAGCTGGTAACTTAATTTTGCTTCATACTTATACAACAAGATTTATCTAGACTTAGGGGTCATTCAGAATAGTCAATATTAAAAAGATTTGATCTTTTTTTAAATTTGTGGGTGGACAGGTCAAAAGAAATAACTGAAGATCAAAACTCTGTTTGTATCTAAATTTTGTTTTACTTTGTTTTATTGTCTTGTACACAGTTTTATGTGCATGCCAATTTCATTTCTGATTAAACTACAAAGTTGTTTGTTTAAGCCAGGAAAAGCCATTGAAAACTACTGATGTTAGAGACCTTTGATATAAAATATCTGCGTCATTTGAGATATTACTTTGTTCTTCATAATTGTATGTAAGTCATTTAGTATTTATAAGTTGAAATTTTGGGTGGGTGGGTCAAAACAATTTTGTTTAACTGCATTTTTAAACATTTTTTTTATTTTTATTGAATATATTCCGAATGGCCCCTTAGCAAATTTATCCGTTTCAGATTTTTCAAATTGGATAGTCTTACGATTATTGCCAAATATGTTTGCAGGTTGATTGAATATTGTAAGGCACTCAAGTATTATTTTCATATAATTTCTAAATTTAAGAACATTTATACAAAAGCAGTTTGCATCTTTCACAGATAAGGACTACGTGGTGTACATTCAATAAATATCTCAATTTTCCCAAGAAAACGTTTTATAATCATTCTCGAAACAAAGGGGCCAAGGGGAGAGACAATTTTTTATGTACATGTAGATGAATGAAAACCTTCTTGATTTTCTACTGAAATCACAAGGAACCACTCAGGCAATTTGCTTCCGTTACCTTCACATCTTCAATGCCTGCAAAGCTACACATGTACATCTTTGGTCTCATTGGATATGGGATGCACAAGGGCTATAATTTTCTATATTGTTGCGCTTGTATGATAACTAATATTACATAATTATTTATCGCACTAATAGATCCCTGTCATTTGATTGGTGGAACACATACTACGTGTCATACTTTATTTTGCCATGTACTGTTCTTACACTCCAAAGTTTAATACAGGAGTCCAATAAATATAGGTCACTTGAGATGCTTTGCAGCTACTACATACATGTACTGTACTTCACGCGTACAAAATATTTTACATTGAGTACCGTACATGTATTGATTGCGTTACGCATTATTAGTGCATACATCTAGGCTTTTGCGCCAACACGCGCACGGCTATGAATACCAAATGCGCTTTGGCCAACCAGTCTAAAACAGCTCCAGCTCCACCCACAGCTCCATCATGGGGTGGTCCTTAAGATATGGAATGAATCAGAATTTCAGAATACATTTAGCATCGACTATCATTAAAAAATTTATGTAGTGTGCAGACAGGGAGGATTGGGATCGTTCAGTGATCAAGAACAACAACATCTTGCACCAATACTAACCTTTTACCAAGTTGTACATGTAGCCTACTGTATCTTCAAACAATTTGGATACATGTATGGCAGGTCAGTTTGAGTCCTGACACTTTGTGATGGTCAATGAAAACATTCTCCCATTCTCAAAGTAGTCCCGCTGGCTACAAATGTAGTTCAGTATTTAGGTGTTAATAAACACCCACATTTAATATTTAAATGAATTATGGACAAGTGAAAAAGCCAAGGGACTAGTGAAATGATAACCAAACTGTTCCCACTGGCTAGACACTGAAAATGTTAAGGGTAAACCCTAATGCTAATTGTGGATTCCCATTGCATGTACCAGCACAAGTTTAAAGTTCCCATCATACATACGTACATATGTACATATTGCCATGATGTACTGAGGAAAAACTACACTGTATCTTGCCCTTACAAGAATTCAGCATTTGTTACCCACAATAAGCGAACACCTTTTATCTAATTTCCTTAATGGAATTGGAAGCACATCTAATGGAGAAAAAAAACTTTTGCCCGGCGACTATTTCTTTAATTTGTCAATATTCAAGGATGGTCAAATTCAATTACAGCATGGAGAAGTGGAGTGTCTGTGTGAAAACAGTGACGGAGTCTACCGAGTTGTCAATATTTACTGGAGAGCACAAATTTTACATTTTGATTCACTGCAGCTGCTTGTTACGCTCGATTCAATATGGCTGTATTTTGTGCCTCTTGGCATGTACAGTCAACCAAACAAACTAATATTAACTGACTACGTACTGTACATGTAAGTGTACAGTTGTTCCCGTGCACAGACAACAGAGCTACACATTGACTATTTATTATAAGAGTGCTAGCTAGTACTAATATGAGCATTTCCGCTTGCAGCCGCTTTGGTTTCTAATAAGGTTAAGAGATATTTTCTTCTTTCTCTTGACATGCTTGAAATGATGATTTTGTGAAGGGTTTTCTATGGAACTGGAAGCATGCCTGCATGATCTGTGTACATTGTTCAGCACTATCACGGACTACATGTACATTGTATTTGTACATTTAAAAAAAAATTAGAGGTTAAACAGAGGTCACTCAATAGCCCATCCCATGCTGTGCAAACAAATCTGTACATTTCCATTGTTTCATCATCGTTTTACAGGCCTTTTACGATGCATTTCTTTACTAAACAGCTGACAAGAAAGTCTAGTAACCTACACCCACCAAAGATGTAGTGAAATAGACCTTTATTATAAATGGAGCCATGTAGTTAAAGGCACTGGACACTATTGGTAATTACTCAAAATCAGCATAAAAACTTACTTGGTAACGAGCAATGGAGAGCTGTTGATAGTATAAAACATTGGCTCCCTCTGAAGTAACGTAGTTTTTGAAAAAGAAGTAATTTCTCAGTAAAATATTTGAAATGATTTTGAGACCTCACACATGAGGTCTCGAAATCAAGCATCTGAAAGCACACAACTTCGTGTGACAAGGGTGTTTTTTCTTCCATTATTATCTCGCAACTTCGACGACCAATTGAGTTCAAATTTTCACAGGTTTGTTGTTTTGTGCATATGTTGAGATACACCAAGTGAGAAGACTGGTCTTTGACAATTACCAAAGGTGTCCAGTGTCTTTAATGCTTACACTCATAATCAATACTATGAAATGCGAGACTTTCGGTGACGCTAGGTGGCAGCAGACTTACCAGGTAAATCCATTGTTCTCGGAAATATGCGCATGCTCAGGACTAAGCTCACAATGAAAATTTACCTGGTAAGTCTGCTGCCACCTAGCGTTCTAAAGTACCCCATTGAGGCTGGAGGGCAAAATAGTCTGGTACCATTAAGGGAACAAGAACTTAAAAAGTAAAGGCCAATATGTGCATGAAGGGGGTACCAGACAAAGCTGGACCATAATTTGGACTAAGTAACTTTTATTCTGGCACAAAACACATTGTCTTTTTTCGAAACCATGACATCAGTTCTGGCTTTGACTTCGTAAACCATTCTAAAGCTAGCAGCAGCTGCAGGGTCCAATTTCATAGATAAGATTTTGTGCTAACTGTGCAATTTCCATTCCATAGCGCTGCTACTACAAGCACAGGAAAAGGCACGCTAACCTTCAAGTGCTCACTGTAACTAAGTGTAAGAAAATGAACATACGAACCAAGGTGAGCACGCAAGCTTTCGAGCTAGCCATCCAAATTTTTTCACAAAGCTGTGGAATACGCAAGCTCTCAAGAAAATTTGTCTGCTACAGTAACCAAAAAATTTTGCTTATCGCTAAGCAACTCTGTGAAATTGGCCCTGGATGACGAGTCTGTGACAGAAGCCACAGTAAAAAAGAATGTTATTATCTACAAAAAGCATGGATAAATGGACACTGTACACATCTTCAACAATACAGACCTGGTAGGAACGGATGATTGTCTGGACAGACAGGTGATCTTCAATGACTCGCCTATCCAAGGGTGCCCCCAAAGACCTCCCTGTTGGTGATGTCATCGTCGTCGCAACGGCTTGTGTTGACGCGGGATACATGGAGGACACAGGAGGGGGTGGGGTGTATGCTGTACCTGGGGCTGCTCCATTCTGAGCGTTGCGGAAGAAAATGTCCCATGACTGTACAAACAAATTGCAACAATTTGGGTTAATGCAGCGTTCTCCCTTAATAGTGGTCCACTAACCAAAAGCCAGTTGTAAATTCTGAAAGCCAGTGAAAAATACAGCCAGGTGGTCCTGCTGGCTAGTTCATCTGTTCATTACTTCTCAAAGCTATGATGTGCAAAAACCACTGTCTGCTCATAATGTTCATAATCATATGGTTCAAACTCAAGTCCAATACAAATGACAGTGTTACAAGAACACCCAGTACAGACCAGTGAAAAAGCCCGAGGTCTACAGAATTGTCAAGCTCTCTGTGTAGCTGGCTAGTTATAGAAAAAAGGGCGAACCCTGTATTGTTCACTTCTCTACATCACAAGTCATAAAAAATAAGTTCTAATGCCTAATGGTGTCACCATGGTCAAGAAGTTGAAGGAGTAAATTTTTGTTCCACAATTTAAGCTCCCAGGTACTGACTAAAACTAAAAGCACAAGATTTACGTTGTTTCATGGGATGTTCCCCTGCACCGAAAACCCTGTTGCTTTTAAAAGCCTGTTTATATGTAAGTGTGCGATTATGTATTCATCCACACATTAAAACAATGTGGATAATTTGGAAACCATACATGTAGGTTTGCAAAAAAATAATGTATGCAAGAGAGTTGCACAGCCTAATGTTCAACCCCATCCCTACAATAATACACACACACACACACACACACACACACACAAATTTAGCGCAGATGTTAAATCAAATAATTAGACAATAAGGGGCAGATTTGTTTGTTTTGAATTCTTGTTGCTGCCTCTGACTCTGCGCTAGTAGTAGTAGAACTTGACGCACACATCTGTAAGGTGCATGGAAGTTTGGGTGCCAAGTTGAAAATGAAATGTCAATTTGTTTATATCTTAATAATTATAATACTACAGTAAGACTTAGTTACAGTAAAATAGCATTGGTATTGATTTTACTGTCCTTGCTCTATCTATGATTTATCTTTGTAAACTTGTCAAAACACACAAGTGACAAGGTCACTCAATACACAAAACTCAAAACCACTCCAAATCTTATTGAAGATCACCTTATGCACAGTCTTGGGATCCTCAAGCCACGATTGGTACATTTCTTCCACATAGTTCGAACTACTGCCGCTCAGAAATGGCTCTGCAGCAACGGGGGCCGCATAGCCTCGCCGAGCATGATGTCCATTTGGCGGGCACCCGGTAACTGATGCACCGGGTGACCGTAACGTCCTGAGGTAGCGAAACGACGTGGGCCCCCGATGCCCTGCCTGGAGTTGACCAAACGTCAACAGTGTCTTAAAACGGTACATTGCGAGTGTTGCTTAGTCCGATTCGGCAAGAAGCCGAATATCTGTAGATTCTGTCTTAAAAAGTGAAACACTTGTTGCTTTAGTGGCTCCAGTTTAACGCTGGAACGCCTCTCTTTTTCCTTGAAGCTTGACCACCCTGAAATCGCGGCGGTGAGACTGCCGAAAAGCTCTTGTTGTCCGCGTTGGAATCCAAACCACGCAGTGTTGAAACACCAACAACGCGCTGACAACTTTACTGAACTTCCTAAAAATTGACAACAGAAAAGTCACCACTGTAATGGTAAACTATGAAAACTGTATAATACTGTTTGAATTCACCGACACTTCCAAAATATAACAAATATCCATCGATTGAAAAGCAGGAAACGGTTCAACAAACTCCGGCTGGTTCGTGTACTCTGCCCGTGTGTGTGCGTACAGTGCAGCCGGCCGCTGCGTGAAAAGGCGTGCAGTAGTACTAGTAGTACACCAAATCAATATTTTTACGATGACGCAATGCCTGAAATTTCCTGCTTGCTTATTAACTTATCCAGCACACAACTTCTGCTACAGTTTGATTAATGTTGTCAGTGAAACTCTCGTTAATATTCTTTAGAGGATTAGTCGAATCAAAGCGTCGAATTCGGCAGACAGCTGGGAGGAGGCCATTGAGTCTCCGGTGAAATTCGCCGGCGATTCGAGATATTTGTCCATGTGTAGCGTGTATGTGTATGTACTGTATGTTATGTACTGTATGGATCGTATGTACTGTACTGTAATATCGCTCGGACGGAGAGCCTGCGTATGCCAAAATTGTCGTAATGTATATGGAACGCAAATAAGGTATAAATCTTATTATGCGTGTAGATACGCGCACGAGGTTGGGTACTTGATGCTTGATGAGTATACACCTAGAAAGCTAACTGCTTGTACTCTTCAAAACCCATGGAGAATGGTGTAACGCAGAGATTTTTGATGTTTGCAACTTGACTCAAATTTCTCTGGTTAACGGAAATCTTGATGAGTGTGCAAGGAGAAGGGAGTACTTCGGCGAACAATAATGCACAAGAAGCAATTGTGTATGTCAAAACTTATTTATATTTATTTAAGTTGACTGACGGTTGTTATCACACAAGCGCGAGTGGAATACAAAAAAATATAGCACTTCTGCGTCCCATATCCAACGAGGCCGAGGCCGAGTTGGATATGCGACGCAGACGCGCTATATTTTTTCGTATTCCATGAGCGCGAGTGTGATAACGATTTTATCTTCTAGCCTCATTAAGTCAATGAGGTTAGGTTAGGTTATGTTTTTGTTTTTGGTTTTTCCACGCGCAAAGTTTAGAATGTAATTTGTACACTGACCGTATGCGGAGCGTGACGCATTGATACTCACATTACGAGGAGTGCAATATAAAAACTGGGAGTAGGTTATCGTCTGATATCACACTCCGGTTCGAGCATCTGATTAGAGGATTACCGCGTACTGGAAGACAAAGATGCTTATAGGTAGTAGATGTGAGAGGCAAGTCTCGAATGGAACTACAAAGGCAAGACAGCAAGTCACAGGAGTGTGAATCTAAATAACATCTTCGAATGAAAGTTTTTGAGATGTTTTAAAGGGTTCTTGGCTGTTGGGTCATTTCACAGAACTAGTATTGCACTCTATCTCATGAAGCTAGCTTTTCAGACACTTGTTAAAATAATCCCCTTGCAGCCCAATTTGGGCTAAACTGGGATGTTGTGGAAAGGTGACGTTAACAGTCACGTGGATCATAAAGTGCAAAACAAAAAGAGAAACCTTTGCATAATTTACAGGTGCAGAAAAAGAGGAAATATTTCAAAGAGCAATATTTCCATATCTCAGAGGATTGCTCTGATAGCAGGGATGGCAGGCTGCTCTTTGGTGGGACGATGTGCAGAACAGCAGATGGTGGTAACCTGTTCCAAACTGACGTAGTCCTTGGGAAGAAGGCATACAGATGCATTGATAGTTGGAATGATAAAGAGGTGTATTTGAGTGGATGATTAATTCATTGTGAGATATATCTAGCGGACTGAAAGCGTGGAAGTGTAATATTGACAACATTGTAGTGATCAATTGTAGTACATACATGACAGAGTGCATTGTTGAATCAGATGAGTGTGGAGTAAATCCCAGTTTAATTGTTTCTATAGAAGCAGTGTGATGTGGCAGCATTATTTTAGATCTGCTCAAGATGGTTCATGTTGGTGGTAGTGTTGGGGTTCCAAACTTCGCAAGTTTACTCATTGTGGCCGAACTAAGGATGTGTATAGGCTCTTGTCTTAACCTGTTGTGAGCAAGGCGATAAAGTTCTTCCAAGGAAGACCGAGAGTATGACTTGCTTTATGTACAATTTGGAGCAATTTGTGTATTTCCATCATAAGTCGTTTGAGATCGTAACACCCAGCATGGAGGTAGAATACCTCCATGCACCCAGGTAGTTATGATTTTAATACAAGTTAATTGCTCACCCACCTTCAAAATTTGAGACTTTCATAGCTAGCAGTGTTTTGTTTTTGACAGTGTCAATCCCTGTGGAGATTTAAGGATTGGATCTTTTAAAATGTCTCCAATTTTGATCAGGTGACGATAAATCACAATTTAAACTTAGTGTCATAGACCATAGACCATATACACTGTGTCTGTTTTTAATTCCCCTCCCCGGATGTTTTCCTCCGCAAGCGCAGAGCAACGATCCGTTCCCTAAACACGATTCTGTTTTAGCCCGTTTGGCATTCCATACCAAGTGGAATGCTAGAGGGAAGTTGAACTTTTTGCTCAGTGCAGTGGGGCCGGGGAGCAAGGAATCATGCTCTGAATAACAAAAGCGGTCATTGTCAGTGTGAACTATTTTTGCAGCACTGAATACATCCACGATCATAAATTGGCAGAAGTGTTGTACATGACAGCATAATTAGCTCGTTTTATTCTGAGGTTTTCTTCACCTTTAGTATAAGCTGCTCCTGTTGCACCGCCCACATCCCTCCACCCTCTACGCCACAAGAGGTCGCCTTCACTAAATAGGCACTGTGTTAGAAGGAGTAAAAAAAAAATGGCAACAATCAAGGAGAGGTTCGAACAACTTGTTAGTACAATTTTTGATAATTTGACTGCCCAAAGCGGTGTATACAGAGGTCACGTTGATGACAAAAACAAATTAAAGGAGTTTGAAGATAATTTATGTCACCTTGGTTTGAAGTTTTCAACCAGAACCTCAACCTACAGACAGGAAAAAGAGAGTCTTTCTGCCGAGTCGGACGATGGAGTGCCCACGGACGATGTGTCCAATCCAAGGAGCTCAGCATGTCCAGGAGAAATTGGTTTGGTTCTTGCTGTTTTTGTTGCACTTTGACACGAAAACTCTCAGCTGGCAGCAGTAATATCGTGAATATTTTTTAAATTGCCTTAACTTAAGGCTTAAGTGCCGTACCTAGCTCTATCCTCTTATTAAGTTATAAAATTATAGATCATGTAGATCTTACTAGGAATAGGATGTCACAGCAATAGCATGACTAGACAGACACTGACACATGCAGCTCAGTTACCCACATGCAGCTTGACACTGTGATTGTGAACATGGTGAAAGCATGGAAAGGGCAGGGGTACACTAACTTTTTAGATAAATCCACATTTCATATATTTTGTAGGCTATGTCATGTCAATCATTGTCAATGGAGGAATCACACTCACAAATGACATAAAAGTGCAAGTGGATAGTGCTTTGCTGCGTCCCCATATCCAATGAGGCTGGGCGCGGAGTTGGATGGGACACAATTGTGCTGCATTTTTTCACAAGCATGTGACGTCGAGTTTGTCTTCAAGCAAACTTGATGGGCGGCTTTCTTATAATAAAGTGCAATACATGGATGGAAGTAGAACACGTATTTCCATCACAAGCAGGGTTTGATATATGGACCGTGCAGTATGGTTTTATTTTTTATAAAACACCCAAATTATAGATCCTTGTCATTTTTTATTTTGAGGTCACACGGCATTCGCGGCCCTGTGCAAGATATCCAGTCTATTGGAGTTTGCACAGTAGCTAACACAGTAACAGATGCAGAGATTCATTATTCACACTTTTAATTCTTTTTGGACTATTGCACACTAGCTAGACCACCGCGCATACACGTGTAGTCAGTTCGGTTGCAGGATGGGCGGAGCGACAGAACAATTTAAACAGTTAAAAAAACACAGCTTTATAGTTTTTATCGTGGAGTGTCTATTTGCTGAAGACGATGGCGCCCTTCAGCATTTGGCACTTGCGCGACTGATTACAAACCAGTCTTTCACAGCTGAAGGATTAATTATTATAGGTTATTATTGCAAATTGTTAAACATTTGTATTATAATAATATTGGGGATTCTATTCTTGTCTTACAATGCATAGAAAGATCTACATAATGTATACTGAGAGGGGCAGTCCCTTTGAATTATTACAAAACATAGTTTATCTAATTCATGACAAATTAAAAATACCTTAAGACTTAGACAAGAGGAGAGAGTATAGGCATGGTAGGTGCAAGGTTAGGTACAGTATTTTTACCCAATACACTGCTGAACAATGCTGTCTGAAAAGTAATGAGATTAGTAATAATAAGCTATAGATTCTGACATGTCTGAAGAAAACATTTTCAGTTCAGCAAAGGAAAGGTTTTTTTTGGGGGGGGGCAATACAACCAAGATTTCATTAGTAAATTAGAAATCAGTCATTATGTTAAAAATATATTTTATTGAGTTTTTCCTTTTTTTTGTAAAACCAAATAATAACATTATTAATTGATTCCCTTATATAATTTAGAAGATGAAAGACCCCAGCAGCAAGTTGAAGGAGGCTCCAATGATACCTCCATCAGTGTGGAAAGTTTTACTTCAGTACAAGGAAAAACACATGCCCAAATTGCTGGTATGATTTAAATTCTGATTAAACTCTGATATTTAAGATAAACCAGCAAAATCTGTTATTTATTTATTATTCATAAATACCTCAGAGAGTTTATCCATTCTGATTGGTGGAGAGCGTGTCACGTGGGGGTGTTTAAATGGATGATAATGCACGGCTAGAAGTGTTTATACACACCTGTGGCGCGCAAGTTACACGCAGGCGCTAATTTACGCGAAACGCAATCAACACATACTGGTATTCAATCTAAAAACATGTTAGTGTTATGAGCGCGCGTACGCACAACTGTTGAGCGTGGCATGTATATCCTTCGCGAAACGGGACTCGAGGACGTGACAGGAAATGAAAGTTAACAGAAAAGTTGAGATTTACCAACAATATTACGCTTTTTAACAAAAAGGGCATTTATGAATGGGAATAAAAGAGTAGTGACTCAGTCTTAACCGGCCGTTTAAAACCTCGCCTTCGGCTTGGTCCTTTATCACACGGCCACGACCCTGCCGGTTTTAAACGGCCAGTTAAGACCGCATCACTACCCTTTTATTCCCTTATTAAAAAGAAACTAAAACATTCCCAGGTACAAGGTATACTGTGAAGAAGATCTTTGTTGGCATAGTTGGTGTCGACCCAGATTTTGTATCACTGAGACTTTAAGTTGAAGTCATCGTTGGCCAGATTTATTTTAAGTGTCCAAAATTGTTTTCATACTAACTTACACCATGTATATAAAAACACAAACATATTTTAATGTACATTGTAAACTACAAAAGGGGTTGAATGGTAGGATAAAATATTGAATTCTTAAGTTTTTAATTAATTTGTTCAATTTAAATGATATTTCTTTTCAGAACAACGGTTGCTCTTCCATCAAGAGAGAGGGATCTGTATACCTGATAATGGTATACCCTTCAGTATCATCGGTACTACCTCCAAACAATGTATATATGGGCCTCATTACTGGGCGCATGAGAACTCGGGACATGCCAAGCAATCACAGGTACATTTTGTTTGACTGGAACCCTCTATTCCAACTGATGCCAGTAAGATAAATCTTAAATGTAAAAAGGAGGGTGAGATGTTGTGGGTTTGAATCCCAGTCATGACACCTGCATGTCTTTGAGCAAGACATTTCACTCTAATTGCTGCAGGAGTAAATGGGTACCAGCGAGGGTAGAGATTGTTGATGTGAATAACAAACTGAGCCTATTTGCTTGCTGGTGCTGCACACTCCTAAGGAGTTGAGATGGTTTTGGGAATGGTTGGGTCTCGATGAATAGGGGCACTTTAAGGCACTTTGCTTGAAAAAGCACATCATAAATACATAGTATCATTGTTACTATTATTATTATTATACAAGTACTGATTCCTGTTTTGTCATAATTTCTTTTGTAGAAATGTTTAAAAAAATCAATCAATTTAGACGGCAGGTATGTTTTTGGAACAGGAACGCTTTTTTTTCTCCAGGAATTACATGTAGGATCTTATTGGGTACAAGCAATATGTCGGATGGCATGGGTGGCTAGTGCGTAAAGCGCTTGTCTCTCACCACTGTGGCCCTTGTTCGATTCCCGGCTAAGGCCATTTATGTGAGTAGAGTTGTGCAACGGTTCTCTCTTCTGTGCAACAATTTTTTTTTTGTGGGCTTTCTAAAAAATTTAAACCCTTTCGATCTCCGACTGTGCTCTGTTGTCAAATAATAAATTGATGTGGCTGGCTTCCAAAAGCACCTTTATATGCTTGAAGCTTGACCACATTGTACATGTAGATGCATCCTTCACAATTCAGCTTCTCATTATCAGATGTAAGTAAGGATGATTGGCCTACCAAATTATAGTCTGACCTTATGAACTACTGACTGCTGACTTTTTTGCAAGTTCATGAAGAAATATTATAAGTCTGTCTATTTGGTTGGTCAGTTAAAGTAAATAAGTTTTGTATTTGTTGACTGATACAGGGAGATAATGGGAGTGTGCGTAAACAGAGATGTCGTCTACCATCCAAGAAAAAAGGGTGTCCTTCGTATTTCAATGTGAAATGTGCTAGGTATTTCCCAGACTTCAAAGTTGACAACAGCTCCCCTAATCTATCCAAGTGGAAGTTACGATGCGCACGTCACAAGGCACTCAACTCCCTACGGGCTGCTCTAGACACCGGAGGTCCCACCTTGAAATCATACGATAGGTTTTACATTGAAGTATCAGACATCAGCCAACATAACCATGAGTTGAAAGGGCCTGACCTCACTCGGAAAATCCACCCTGGACTGGTCTCTAAGATACAAAGCCTTGTCAAAGAGGGTATTACTGAATTCCAAGAGGTCAAATGTCAACTGACTGATTATGTCACCTCTGACATTCTGAATGTGTCTGAGGCGCAGCCGTCAAAGTCCAACAGAGCTTTCTTTCCCTCAGACGTGATGATTCGTAACCTCATACAGAGTGCTCTCGATCAGCAGGCCAGGCAGCGTGAATATGTTTTGCAAGCCAGCGGGGCTAAATGTCGAGCAGTCTTGGAGAAGTTGACAGACACAACTCATCAAATCAAGGATCCAAAGACAATGCAGGACTTTCTTGAATCCTTAGAACAGCTTTGGGCTGAAATGGAGTCTAAAGTTCACTTGGACAAAGAGATGGTTAGTGCTGTCCAATCCATTGAAGAAAGTATTGGGCATGCAATATTAAACTCCTTAGCGTCAAAGCGACCAGCAGACGAGATAACTTTAGTTGATCTACCCTCGTCTAAAAGGTTAGAGACAGAGTCAGTCAATGTTTACAATTTTTATTCAGATATGGGATAATTTCTATAAAAATTGTTTTTTTCCAACTACTGTAGTTCTAGTTTTTAATATTAGTCAATTCATGACCTATTTCTTCATGGATTATTTTTGTTATTACTTTTTGTATTTTCATACAGGTGTAAAGTTCCCAGCATTACTATTTTTTAATGTGAAATTTTGTTTGAGACAAATTGTTTAAAGCTTGGGCTGTTTGGCAACTATGGCTACAGCTATGGCATGTACATGTATGGCTACGACAATTGCTAAGGGCGCTGCTAAGGATGTCCTACACTTCAAGACATGATGATGCAGCAATCCAGCTGTAGCCCAGAGCAAGTTCGGATGGGCGACTTGAGTGACTAGACTAACCAGAAACAGTGTGACAGTGTGTGGCGTAGCTCTCAAATTTAATAGATCGACCATGCTCCAGTGCATGGTTGAGCTAGTCAATCTCCCTGTGCTCTATGGTTTCTAGTAAGTCTAGTCACTCCAGTCGCCCACCCGAACTTGCTCCCAGCTGCCAATTTGGACTTGGCCTTACATTGGTTAGATTCTGAATGTCAAAACATTTGAATCTTTTTGAAGTTTTTTACGGTTTACATTTTATTTACTGGAGACATCTTAATAGGCGTTTCCTAAAACACATTCTTTGAATTCTTACGACTTGTTCAGGGCTTAAATTTTACCATAATCTCTGAAACCACTGGTCTTGTATCTCAGAACTTTCACTGGAACATACGCCTTTTTTTTGTTTACCTTTTTAAAATTTTGTTTGAGATTATCTAAATGTAAAATGATTTTTAAAAGGTTTGGTTGATAGTCTTAAAATCTTAAAAGGTACAGTATGTGTTTAAAAAAAACACTTGACTTTAAGTCTTGTTAATGTGCCCCAGTGCTCTGGCCTGAGGTTCAGTGGGTATTTTGAGCCCTGCTTGTTGCCTAAAGTACTAAAGTAAGTTTGAAATCATGTACATGTACACATGTTTTCAAACCTACTTTTAGTACTTGGGGCAACAAGCAGGATGATCCCATTTTTGCTTTGTATGTGCTAGACTTGTGGACGGGTCGTCATGTTTGTCGCAGTAATGTCATGCATGCAACCAAATTGCTCCTGTGACTCTGCTGCCCCCAATTATCGTCACAGAAGTCTCATACATGTCATAGGTGCAGCAGTCTTATGCAAGTATAATTCTGTGAGAGTCATACGCTATCACCGCGACAAACATTTTATGACTTGTCCAGAAGTCTACTTTATAGCTTACTATTCTAACCATGGTTACCTCCAGAAGTTCAGGTAACACAAGTCAAGGTTGGACCTTTCTCCAAAGCTAACCCCACCAAAACCTGCATCTCGATTATGATGGATCTTGATAGATTCATGATGTTGTTATCTGTGAAAGACCTCTGCCAACTACTGATAGATTCAGGGTTGCTTGTGCACAGATGCATGACATTTCAGGCATGCAACTGTAGTTTGTTTGTAATAAATGAGGAAAGTGTCAGTCATAGCAATTATTTGACTGTGATTCTCCATGACACAGCTAAGAAACTAAACATGAGGAAATCAGCTGAATTTGCACATTGTTGCATGCCTGATAAATGTGTGTGGACAATTTATATTTTCCTGGCATGAGTCCGAGCATTCTGTTCAATTACGAGCCCAAAGATTTGGATTAATGAAAGGTCCTGGAAAATAGTCTTAGCAAGTTTAGCTGAAAGAGGTTTTTCACAAATGTTGTTATCAAATATAAATTTGAATAAATCACACATTTACAATGTCGTATTGAGAATCATTCATTCTTGAATACATTTAGTTTTATTGATGACTTGATTATATCAATCAAAAAAAATATAAAAGTTCTGTTAAAATATTATAGAAAACTTCAAAACATTTTTTAGTGGAAGTACTTCAGTAACTAAAATATAAAAGTATCAATTCATACCATATATTGAACTCGTAAGTTCAAGATTTGTAAAAAAAGAAGAAAATAATGCTTAGCATGGTTATAAATACTTGTGAGATTTCAAATACTTTAACTGCTTTTCTACTTTTTTTCCTTTGACATATTTTTCAAGATGCTGTTCTAACCAAAAGTAAACTGGCCATCCATGTTGTGTTAAATGTCCAAAATATTTCAATGTAAATCAAGGCAATGACCATGGGCATGGAGGCAATTTATTATTGCCTTTGTTTCCTCTGTGAAGTGCCATGTCCACAAAGATTCCTATTCAACCTCTTCTTATGCTCAAACTTTTTAAGAAAGAAAATATTTATCAACATTTCAGTATTTTTTTTTTAAAAGCTACTTCAGACTTGTCATTTTTGATCCCCCACCAGTTAGTTACACCTGTTAAACATTACCAGAAAGAATTAACCAAAGTTAAAAATCTTCTTTTAAACTATTTAAAAAACAAAATCTATATAAATGTAAAAATGGCAACACTGAATTTCTTTGGCGGCATCGGATTCATCTTATCTAAAAGACCACAAGTTGTTCATGATTTTACAACCAGTATCGCCCCTGGGAAGAAAGTGTACATGTAACATTTAGCCTGAGCACTTGGTAAGATGACAGATTTTTGTTTAAATAGAACACATAAAATAAAATAAAAACACATTTTGTGAAAGACTTGCCCCTTGGTAGGGCTTAATAAGATCAAACTAATTTTACACTTAACCACAAAGAACTTTGTGAATGCTGAGTCCATCAGTGTCCAGCCTTTCTACTGTAATGCAAATGTATGCCAAACACAGCCATTTTGGCTATATGAAAACAACTTCCACTACTTATATTCCATATAGAGTTTTTAAGGCATTACATGGTGACTTGGTGAGGTATCAATTTGGTTTGTGTTAACACCATGTGGTAGTATCTACTTGATTGTTCTTGTAAGAACTGTCCAGTTTTTTTTCTACTGCCACCATGGCCACAGTGTAGATTCAGAAAATGAAGGAGACAACTTTGTTCCGTTTTAAAGAAATTGTCCTGCTGTATACCTACTACCTTGGAGTAGAAAGAACAAAATCGAGGGACTTGGACTTTCGCTTCGTGGAACGAGGAAATTTCTTGTGTTATCTTGTGACATGTCATGGCCGAGGGGTTAAAGGCAGGGTAAACTTTTGGTAATTGTCATTTGTCAAAGACAAGTATCCTCAGTTCTCACTTGGTGTATCCCAACATATGCATGAAATTAAAAACCTGTGAAATTTCACACTCAATCGGTCATCAAAGTTGTGAGAAAATAATGAAAAAAACAACACCCTTGTTGCATAGAATTGTGTGCTTTCAGATGCCTGAGAAACTCTTTCTCAGGCTCAAAATTTTGGGTGAAAAATAACCTATTTCTCTAAAAGTACACTGCTTCAAAGGGAATCGTTTCTCAGTGTTTTTCAACAGCTCTCCAGTGCTCCTTACCAATTAAATTGTTATGATAATTAGTTTGTAGAGTAATTACCAAAAGTATACCATGCCTTTTAGCCCACTGGACTCAACCGCTGGTGTTTCTGAACAGCAGAGTGTGGGTCGAGTCCCGATCTGGACACTTGTGTCCTTAGGCAAGGCACTTAACCATTATTGCTTCATCTTTCGAATGGGGCATAAATCCTTTGGTCCCGTGTTCTGTGTAATGCACGTTAAAAAACCCAGTACACTTATTGATGATAGAAGGGGTTCACCCCGGTGTTTTCTGGTATGGCTAGCTGCAGATTGCGCCCCAGCACCTTGTAAACTGTGACATGGTACTTTGTTAATAAATGGGTCCTACATTTCGAACATAGCTCCACATACCTTTGTAGAAAAAATAATGAGCGCTTTAAGATGCCCTCGGGTGATTAAGCGCCATGTAAAAACAGCGTGTTATTATTATCTTCACTTCCATATTGAGGCGAGATATACATGTATTGGTCAAAATATTTCAATTAGCATGCTCTAGTCATCAGAAGAAGATATATGTATTTTTAAAGTTTTGCCATGATACACTTGCTCCAAGAAATACAAATTGTCTTTGCCCATTGGTGACAGAGCGCGATCACATCGGACGTGGATGACAATCAAGGTCAGCATACTCCGGGATCTATTTCTATGCACTTTGTGTCTAAATAAATAATAATAGTGTATATTTATAATACACCATTGTCTCTCATACATTGTTAATGGCACTCCTAGCACCCATTTATCATCAATCAGGTGGAAATTGTTAAGAATAGTTTTATATAAAGACAAAGCAACCATTGCTTTCAAAATTTCTTTAAAATTGAAAAGCACACAAAGCTTTTAGAGTTATAATGTTGTACTAAAAAAGATAATGTACACATGTAGACCTACATGTTACCAATTCTCATTCTTCAAAGAGAGGCCAGATTATTTGCAGCCGTATTTTGGTATTTTGGTTTCCCTAATTTAATTAAAAGATAAAAATGATATGGCTGTCCCTTGATGAGGATGGTTTTGAAAACTTTACAATACATACACTCAATGTAAAAAAATATTGGTATTCCAGTTGGTCAAATATTTCATTTTATGGTATTGCTTTAAGTGTATTGTACATGTATATCATGCAATCTCACATTGCTGATGGTATTCTGGTCCAACGTTTATCCTGCATCTGCTTCTGGTGCCTGCCAATTTGTTTTACTATATCTGGCTCCAAAGCTGGTGTTTACCGGTTTTTTGACCCTTTTAACCTGACATCATCAAATGATAAATCTTGGTTGTGTCATTTTCGTAGTCAGATTCCCCATGTGTAATGCTAATAATTATTTTAAGAAATTACCAATAGTGTCCACTGCCTTTAAGACATCACATCACATTGATGTCTCGTTTGTCTTTACATTTAATTCCATTTATATAACTATTTCCAAGAAGTGCCTGGTTTTAGCACGGGGCATCACATTTGACTTTGAAAGGCCAGGGCTGTTAATAAGTTCTTAAGAGTCATTATTTGAGAGAGGGTCACTTTTTTAGACTCGGTTTGAGCAAAGTGTAGTTCAACTGAACATTTCTTCTCTTGAGTAATCATCCGAGATTTCACATCTCCGAATCACTGAGTAACGGCTTTCTCTCACCTGGATTACCTCTTCTTCCTGGACTTTGACCATTCTCATGGGGGAATTCAGGTGGTAAGTCTAAGGGGCGTTCTTCCACATACCTGTACCGTCTTGCTATGAGTATGAACATCAGGAAGTTGAGGAACATTATTACAGCCAAGAGCAGGAAGAAATACTCCAAGTGGCCCTTGTTGATTTCATCCGGGATCCACTCGGCTCCTGGTGGAAATATGTTCATTGAATATAACATCTACTGTTGATACTCTTACACCAGGGCTTGATTCCACAAAGAGCTAATACTAATCTTTACTGTGAATCATTCTTAATTATTGAGCAAAGTGTGATGTCACAATACCAATCACCACGATAATACTGATGACTCATCTTAACAGCCCAGTCAAGGCAATATTAACTTGTATATGTCTGTTTTCATTTTAGTCTTATGGTTGATGCATGAGGCTTTAACAATTGCTGTTTGCGTTTACACTGTACGTAACTTTGGTTTGTTGGTAAGCAGTTTGCAACAGCCATAATTCTTTTCTTTTTTTCATTTTAAAGCAAGTACAGTATTGACAGTAAGCTTATTCAATAATGCGGTTTAATATCTGTATAATGTATCACTTTGACAGAGACAGAAGTGTTCATCTGATAGACAAAACAAGGAAGGAACAGATAGAAATTTAAGACTAACTAACATGACTAATCAGTAAGCGCTT
This sequence comes from Pycnopodia helianthoides, assembly GCA_032158295.1. Taxonomy (NCBI): domain Eukaryota; kingdom Metazoa; phylum Echinodermata; class Asteroidea; order Forcipulatida; family Asteriidae; genus Pycnopodia; species Pycnopodia helianthoides. The sequence continues at coordinate 14,384,418 of CM063261.1, forward strand.
TGACAAACTAAGATTGTTTATCCTAAAATGCTGCAGTTGATACATTTTGCAATGGTACTGGAGAGGAGCTCAGTGCTGGAGGCAGGCTATGAGTGGAACAGATTATAATGATCTCATAAGACAAAGCAATAACCTTTTTTTAACTGGTTGATCTAGTTGCACTTTCTTTATGTTGAATTTTGCAAGGTAATTCCCAAAGACAATATATGCTGCTGGTAAGTCATTTTGCCACATGCGTGTGTATCTTGTGCACGCCCAAAGTTTTTGCTACTTCCACCTCCAAAGCAGGCACACAGTTGTGTGAAATGCTACCGAAAAACACCCACTTCCTTGTTTAAAACTATGTCTAATGACAAACTTTTGAGAAGATCTTAGTCTTTGACAAAAGCATGTGAAAGCCAAGTTCAGTTATTAAACTTTTATAGCATAATTTATGAAAGACAATCTAAACTAGCTCAATACAACTCCTACGGGCTTCTGATATAATCAGTGGAGCCAGTTTGTGGAGTTGCTTACAGTGAAATTACATCACATGTATGAATCCATGGAACAGGACTATAATTATGGCCTTGTCAAACGAGGTCATTTTAACAGGCAATTTGGAGGCAACGAAATGTAGTGCAAACAAAAGGACCACGACATTCTATAACAACGTCACGCTTGTCCGAAGAAAGTTATGTGAAACATAAAATTTTAGTGTTTTTTTAACTTCCTTGGAGATTGCCTTGAACTGATTGCCTTTTAACTGCCTCAATTGACATAGCCCTTTAAGAGTCAACTATCTTACCAAATGTGATGGCATTGACCACAGTAACCAGCAATGATCCTAAATAGCTGCCGAGACCAGAGGAGAGTAGGCAGAATCCCATGATCACACCTTGCATTGACACGGAGCCTGGGAGTAGGCAAACTCCAGACCTAAACAACAAATTCCAATCACCTTAGTGTATCTATCTAAAGATGCCAGTTTTAGTGTTCTTACAACTCTTGTGGTGATAGAAGTTCCACTAATGTGATTTCAAAGGATACATCTGGAACATTTCATCATCGTATATAAAACTATAACTGCATAAGCACACAAAAAAGCAAAGCACACACAAATTATGCCTACCAGAATAACATTACATGCCCAGCAAAAATACCATATCACACATATATCTGTGATTGGTTTCCTACTTGTTTCTGCCTAGCAGAAAATCTTTAAGCCTTTTTATGAAATTGTTCATTGAATATTCTCAGTTCTGTCCATTTTTTTTCTCTTCATGATATAAAAATATCAAAATAACTCACTGGTTATGCTGGCAAACACCTCACTTGCTCCGATAAATGTGTACTGTGGGATCTGAGCAAGAACCGACAGTGATGATGCATTGAAGATTTTGCCAGCTACATCTTGTTGAATGTAGCCATACTTCTCTATGTCTGCCTTACGGGCAAACTCGATACTAGCTGCGAGGATCATGGACACAACGGCTAGGACCATCCCCACACCTACAAATGTGAATTCAATCATAATTTGTACAGGTTACTGACAATTGTTCTCTGTTTCTTAGGGGGAACTGTGGAGGCTTTGAACCTTGGTATAAATTTCCCTGAATCTATAGTCTTTGTATTGTTTGTTACCCTGAATAATGCAAGATAAATGGGTTTGGAACAACTTTCTTCATAAGTGCTTATGCCCTCAAGTTCTGACTCTTCTGACAATATTACTCTCTTTTTTTTGGGGGGGGGGGGGACGGGGGGTGGTCAGGGAGTTTGGAACTTTAGGTCTGAAATTCCACCAATGCCCCAACTTTGCCATTGTGTGCCCCTTAAGAATGGTTCACACTTCACATGAATTATAAAAGTGAGGCAAAATCAACTGCTATGGGAAAACAGTATGTGTTGATTGATGACATCACAAAAACCTGCTTTGCATTTGCTTTTCCTTGCTAAGTATGAGATGTTCATTAAAGGTAATAAGGAAACTTTGATTTTGGACTTTCGTCCATTGAGGTATTTCCTTTTTTCCCTTACCAATTCGTTTCAGCATGGACAGCGGATATCCCTTTCTGGCAAGGTATTGGTACAGGAACCGATCAACGATGGGTACCAGTATGAGGATGATGAAAATGTTGAATAGGTTGAGGCTGGCCACCGGTATGGTAAAACCATCATAAGTCAAACGCATCCGTTCACCTTGTAGTAGATATGTTGTGTTCATCTGAAAATTATCAAAGCACATTATGTGTATGTTTCAAGTCGCACAACTGTACCGACAGTCAACACAGCTGTTCAAAACATTTATATGGAAATTGTTCAAATCTTGCTTGCAACTTGTTTGCAGTTTTAGGTCATTGTTTAGTTTTAACTAATACCTGAAAATAAACAGTCCAATAAAAAATCAGGACTAGGAAGATCGGGATAAGTCTACCCAGGGATTTCACTTCCTCTACTTTGACGTCCGAAAAGTGACCACCATAGCTTGTCTTGGCACGATCAAGCCAACTGTAGCTTGTAACACCAGCTGGTTTGGTTTTTCTTATCTGAGACAGGGCTAGGAAGATTATCTTGGCAACAGTGGTGAAGACACTTCCTAATCAGAAAGGAAAAAAGACAGAGAATTTGTTATCAATACTTTTGTACTTGAGGCTTTGGATGTCCCCTTAGAAATGTATGGCAATGGATGAAGAGCTTTGGGAAAATGAATGGATGAAGAAAGTTTTGTCGAACGTGAATGTTAACAAAATACATAAATCATCCCACTATATGACAAACTATGCAAGTTTAGCCAGCAATCAATACGAACAGTTGTACAAAACTATCCAACTGTACAACTTTGTAGAATTATATAATACAAGGATCAAAAGGCATTATCCTTCCTTTCATCTAAAATGTTGAATGTTGCAAACAAACTCTCTACAACTTTTTTTGTCTGTATTTTTTTAATCCTATTTACCTTCGGGTGGCTTCATGCGATACCATTTTCTTCCGATCATAAGAACTACGATCGCCAAGATGATTGAAACTGCAGGGATGGCGAATCCAATGTCAAACCCGACCTCTTGTTGGACGTAGGCAACACCGGAGAATGCAATGGCGGATCCCACATTGATAAACCAGTAGAACCTACAAGTGTCACAATAATGTTAAGCTATGTTTTCAGCTTAAAGCAGCTCTATGAAGGGCCCAAATTCTGCTTAAAGCTGACAACAGTGTTTGAAACATTTCTGCTTAGCAAAAATAAGCAGGCATCCACTAGCAAACTGTACTATGCGAGATTGCATTTGGTTGGTTTACCTCTTTCTCGTAAGCTCATTTGTTTTGTGCTTAGCTAAATTTTGTGCTTAAGCAGCTCTACAACGTTGGACTCGGGTACTTACCAGTTAAAAAAGGACTTCACAGCACCTTCTCCAAGATCATCTAGTTGCTGAGCACCAAACGGTCCGACATTAGATTTAATACCACCGGTACCGATAGCAATGAGGGTCAACCCACAGATGAAGAAGCCTTGTTTCTGGCCTGCTGTCAGACCTAGTGTTTGACCATACTGTGTGTAGTCCATGGAGATGACTGGGAGGATGGTTGTTCCTGTATTGGAAAATCAAAGATTGTTTAGTATGAAGATCAAACAGCTAATTCAGGTGTAGTAATAGTATGAGAGATCAAACAGCTAATTCAAGTGTGAAAGATCAAACAGCTAATCCAAGTATGAAAGATCAAACAGCTAATCCAAGTATGAAAGATCAAACAGCTAATATATCAAAGTCGTTGAATGATCAATCAGCTCTAAATCAAAGTATAATAAAGATCAACAATATTCTCCCAGAAAGGGGCTTAATAAATACAAATATAATTTTTCATTGTTGCCAAGTTGAAAAAGTGACTGAACACTGAACATCACAAGAAGGAGAACGATGGAGGTTTTACATTGCAAAGTTCAAGATGAAATTCGATTACAATTGCCTGATGGGCTTGGGGAACACTGGGACCTGCGGCCAAAGTTCATGGCACTACTCTACAGTGAAAATAGTAACAAAGAATAAGTGTACCTAAACAGTAAATTAGAGCTGCTCCAAAGATTGCATTGAACTTCCCTGAGATGGAGTCGGCAATCCATCCTCCAAACACAGGCACAAAATATGTGGTACCAGTGAAGATGAATGCAACTGTTGTGGCATCAGCACTGGTGTACTTCAACTCGTTGGTGCAATAAAGTACCAAGTTTCCCCCGATGCTGTAGTACGTCAATCGTTCACAGAGCTCACAACACAGAATGCATAGTACTATGCCGAGACGGTCTCGCTGTATACTGGTTGGATTTGTACTGTCTGAAATTTCAACTTCCGATACTTTAGCATTCATTTTTCTGTTGGTCTTAGGCTGGTATGAATTTGCACCGATCTCTTTGTAAATGTTTGACATTCTTCATGCAGCAGCGCGAACCTTGTGCCCACCAAAAAGCTAAGGTGTTCAATCACGTACATCTGCACATAAATCAGAAAATTCTGGGGGGAAAAAATATATTGTTTCTGAAATAAATATACAGAAAAGTCTTAGGGTCCATGGAAAATTGTTTCAAGGGGCACCAAGTTACCCTAGTATAGTAAGAAAAAAACCACACTCACTGCAGTGGACATGTCTAGTATGAGGAAGTAAAACAGAAAAATAATTCACAAAGTTATATCAATGTCACTTGTGTACGTCAACACATCATGTGATGTGAACATTTCATCAGCCCGTGGTCAGTGAAATGTTTCCGCATTAGTAATTATCTAATACAACCAAAGTGACTGATCACTTGACCCAAGGTTGAGTTTCCAATTCTAGAGCTGGTATGCTATTGATTTGGGAAGACAAGAATTGTCGGTTTGCAATACTTGATCAAATCAGAAAAAATATAACCAAGGTCAAGGTGCTGTTGTTGTTGTTTTGTTTGTTCTATCTGTCTATAAAACCTTAATGATAATGGGTAAGATCATGGAGCTTGGTAAGATCATGTTGTAGTAGCCAGCTGCCTCTTTTTAACTCACACGTGTGTATGGCCAAAACTGATGAATATTATTTGGGTAAATTGTGGTTATGAAAAAAAATAAGGCTGTCAGCAGTGTCCATGTCCTTGCTCTATAATGGTCCTACCAATATAGTAAAAAATACCACGAGTCTAATTCTACCTCCACGGTCCTACAACATGGTCCTACCCGAGAATACTCCGGAGCAGGTTTCTGCACAGACACTAGACAGTAAATGTATGATGAACTAGTCTGGCACTGAATAGTCACGTTTAAATTAACTAAAGCAATCTGGGAAGCCATGAAACTTAACAGACTATACATTTACAATAACCCAGACGATTTGTAATTAAATGCATGAATCAGGTATACTGACAATGGCATTGCCATTGGCACTGTGACTTAACTGCTTAATAAAATAGTGTAACTAAATGATTACGCCGGTATAAATCCTTCAGAAAATCTCACCTGTCGTGAATATGTTTACGTAAAATAAATGATTACGCCGGTATAAATCCTTCAGAAAATCTACTGTCGTGAATATGTTTACGTAAAAATAAATGATTACGCCGGTATAATTCAAAATCCGTCGGTTCAGATACCGGAAAATCCTTCATCTACCTGTCGTGAATATGTTTACGTAAAAATAACCATATACAAATGAGCCTGCTCCATTCAAGTGGTCGTCACTCGAGAATTCCCATGCCACCATGTGCATTGCGTCCGGCCTTGCCTTGTCTATGCTATGACCATGTTTCGAAAGTGTATTTATTTATGAAAATTTACATTGTTTTTGCCTCGGTCGCATTGTACATGTTGTTGTCGGTCGATCAGCTGAGATTCTGATCAGCTGACGAATGCCTCAACTATCACGTGACGTGAGCTTGTGATTCCGAAGTTTTTTGAACCCAATAAAATCGATACGTCATGGAATCGATCCTGTGCCGATTAGCCGGATCGGAAATGTATCTACGAAATAATGCCTCGAGGTGGTGGGCGTATGTTTATGGATACAAGATAAACCACAGCCTGGAACTTTCTTTTTGATGGGTGCCTATGGAAGTATCAACAAAATTTGCATCAGGTAGTGATTGGGGGGGGGGGGGCACTAGTTCCCTCTCTCCGACTCTCAAGTGCAACCCTTGGGGTAGAGGGGATCGTATTTTGATGGATACACGTAGACCACACCACTACCTTGGACTTTCTTTTGGGTGGGTGGGGGACCATAGGCCTATGAAACATTGGGTGGGTACGGGGACAGGCCCATTAGGTAGAAATGTCTTGAAACATTGGGTGGGTATAGGGGGACCATAGGCCTATGGAGGTGGAAATGTCTTGAAACAACCCTTCCTCCCAAAAATTAACCAGTCACAATTATGTCAAATCTTTTTATATTTACAACACAAACATTCCATTGACTCTCAGGTAGGATATACATGTAGCCTTAGAAAATGGCATTTAATTATTTCCAGCAGGTGCTGCAGTGCCCCGACATCCAGGTTACTTTATTTAAATAAGACAGAAAGAAAATGAACCAAGTTTTCCACACTAGTATAAGCGTAAAAGAAGGCAGATATTTAGTCAAAATAAAATTAAAATCCAGCAGTTGTCCAGTGATTCTCTGATATCTTATTTTCAAAATGTCAGGACAATTTTGTAATTTAGTAGCCGTGTTAGGACAATTTTGTAATTTAGTAGTAAAGTGTAATAATTATGGAAGACTTTCATGGTGGAGCTGATGGGTGGACCATTCTTGGTGCAATGGCAGGGGGGAGGGGTGAGGGGGTGCCGAGGGGAATGGGGCCAAAGACATAATTTGGGGCTATTTAATTAATCGAAACAGCTTTTGTGAATCTGTTCAACCACATTTTAGGTAGTGCAAGGGTTCTGAGTGCACAGGGATTGGGGGGGGGCCCTCCTCTGTTCATGACTGTCTTGTTGCAAAATGCAAGAAGTTTCTGAAGCGCAGTTGTCGTGTAACAAAAAAACAACCATCTCGCACCTAGAGAGGTGGCTGGAGTCTCAAGAATGTGTGCATGTACTACTCAATCAAAACTACATGGAGAAGTCTGGATGTCTACTGCCCCCCTAGAGTCACAAAGTCTACAACTATCCTGCAGCTTTTAAAGTTTTATACCAGTTCTGCAGTTTGAGTAAAAGATGTGGTAAAAAAGAATCAAGAAGTGACATTCCTTTTACTGTAGTTCTCAATCCGAAGTTATCAATCACAATAATCCCTCCCTTGATAAAATCGTCCACTTCATCACCATCAAACACCTCCCCGAGGCTCCTGCCATCACAAAACTCCCCCCAGCGGTAGTTTGTGACACCTTTGCTTGTTCTTAACCCAACCATCAAATATTCTTGGAGGACATCAAGTTGTGACTGGATGACACGCTTCCTTGTCCCATGTCCGTACTTAAGAACTTCACACATCCATGGTTCTGGTTCTAAAGTTTGTATCCTTGCCTCTCGGTTGACCTGTAGGCCAAGCTGGTTTTTAATCCGGTCATGACCTTGAATTTTGACAGATGGGTTGGGTTTACCCATAGGATTCTTTAATGTAAATCTACCATGGGCTCCTGGTCCAATGCCAATGTACTGACCCCCATCCCAGTACGACTGATTGTGACGGCTCTCCGAGCCTTCTCTTGCAAAGTTAGATACCTCATATCTGTTCAGTCTCTTGCCTGCCATTATCTCGACAGCTAGCTCATACATATCAGCAGTCACATCCTCATGTGGGAAGTCAACCGCACCGACTTCCTGCATTTTAAACAAGGCTGTGCCTCTTTCCAGGGTTAGTTGGTAGAGAGACACGTGGTTGTCACAGATTTGAGTAATTTCCTGGAGTTCCTTTTCCCAGGAGGACAGAGTCTGCCCTGGACGCCCAAAGATGACATCGATTGATACTCGGCCTGAAAAGAGTCTTCTCGCCTCTTCAATGCACTTTCTTGATTCATCTGATGTGTGATCTCTTCCTAGCAACTTCAGATCCATATCGTTCAAAGCCTGTACACCAAGTGAGACTCTGTTGATACCTGAACAAAATAAATAAAAATGAAAACATTTTAATTATTTATCGTTCTTATTTATGATCTTTTAAAAAACTTGTGAGCAATTTTATTTTTAGATAGTTATGTAATTTTGTAGCATATTAAACCTGCTAGCTTGAATTCCCTGAGTTTGACGAGTCCCACTGATGTAGGGTTTCCTTCCATGCTGACTTCTGCATCATCCGGCAAACCCACTATGCCAGAGACAGCTTCCAAAATGGCAGACAATGTTTTCGGCCGGGCCAAACTCGGGGTTCCTCCCCCAAAGAATATCGACTTGATGCGCTTGATTCCACTTTCTTGGATCAGTGTCTTGGCCTCTCTGACGAGACATTGCTGCATTTTGTCATTGTCAACATTACTGCTGATGTACTTGTTGAAGTTACAATACGTGCATCGTCGCTGACAATAGGGCCAATGTACATACAGTGTGGCTTCTTCTGACCAATGAGTAACTTGCCGTTGTTGATCAGGTAACACTTTTTCATTTGCTGTTTTCTGATGAAAATACCTCCAGTAATTGTTGAAATTAACACAAACTGCCCCGTTGACCTTAAAAAATGTTTTGCACGTTGAATATTTTAACAAGTGTGGTAAACTCAAGCAACATGACTTGAGCATGTTGAGTAAATGCATCATGCATACGTACATCCCTGTGTACAGAAGAATGTTTGTTTTCACCTTGTCTCTTGAAAACAGGGTAAAAGGTTAACATTAAACTAAACTTTGTGGTTTTCCCCAGCTTTCAACAACACAGCACTCACACTTTACACAGGCACAGTAAAATAAGATGTGTTTGGACTTTCGATATGCCTGGATTGGTAAGAGGCAATTGTTATTTTGAGGGCTGTCTATAGAACGTCATGGTGCATTTATTAATGCGAGAGGAAAGGCATAAATAAAATAGGTAAGGTTAATTTCAAGAAAATGCAGACGACAGACATAGTCCCGCCGGTGAGTGGGTGTTGTGTCACTGTCACTGTCAGTGTAGAACATGAGAAAGCATGCTTATCCGTCTTCTCTTGTGCCAACTTAAAACACGACAGAACTATGACTCAGCAATAAGCCATCAGCCAAAATAAACAAATGGATGTGGAATCAGGCTAAATTTTCCAATAGATCATAGTTGGCCATGGTTGGCCCTTCCTAACCGACGGAAGAAAATAAAGGAAGGCGGACTACATCCTACACCGTTTATTGCTCCAAGTCAACGCAAACGTTGAATGCAATACATTGCGCATGCTCGTGTGGTACAGGTTCATCGTGTACATATACTTCATGGATTATACCAACCTAGCCCGAACATCTGACGTCACACTTCGCGTACCAGTCTAATGCCTTCGCTCGGCCCCAGCGGCCTATCCAGGACCGCTGGGATGGGCTAATCAGCTTGCACAGATTCTTGTTCAGGAAGTACGTCATGCGTGAATTGCTTGCAGTGCATTGATCTACATTATACGTCAGTATAATGTAGATCAATGTTGCAGTGTGAGTGTGGTGCATGATGGGACTAGTCGACTGAGCATGGAACTGATACGATACGTTTGCCCATCCCAGCGCCTTTGGTTTTAAGGCAAGGCGCTGGGGACGAGCGAATCTAATACCAACCTACCTCGAACTGACTTTTGAACGCTAGATGGCAGCAGACATACCAGATCATTTTCCATTGTTTACGTCCGAGACCATAGGTGCACCAAACTGAAATAAACTCCCATAGTAAACAATGCTAAATGCTATGTTCAAAATTACAAAAAAAAAATACTTAAAGGAACATTACAGAATTGGTTTCTGCTAACAAAACAGTTGCTTGCAGTGTAAGCACTTTATGTAATCCACCATATACATGTACATAAACTGACAAACCTGTAGAAGTTTGAGATCGATCGGCCATCTGGGTCACAAGAAAATAGTGAAAAACCGATTACACATTGAAATTGTATAGATTCAACAAATTAATAAAACGCTCACTGAGCGATAAACTCCAATCGGAAAATTAGTTTATTCATTTCTCATTAAAAATGGCATTTCAGACAGAAATATTTCAAGGGATGATGTTTTCTACTATCATCATCATTAGACCGTGTAAGTTTTATGTAAATCTGTGATCAAAACGAATATTTTACAAGTTTTTTTCTTACCAATTCTGTAATGTTCCTTTAAAAGTCTCTCACCATCTTGAAGACCAATCGGACATATTTTCGGACGACTAAACTTCAGATTTCTTTTCAATTTTTGGCAGGTCAGCCGTTTGTAATTTTTGCTAATTACCCCAGAATAAAGTACCGACTTGCTGCCAGTTTCATCATGGAGGAAGGAATAATTCCTCCATGGTTTCATGAAGCATTCCTCCATTTTAAATAGGCAAACATTGTTAGAGGGGGGGGGGGGGGTTGTCATGCAGTTAATAGACTAATTATAAAAAGGTATCACAATCTGGGGGTTTCGTACTTCAACTTTTGAGGAGGCTTTATAAATTTAGGCTCTACAGTTGGTCCTATTTGGCTTGGGAAGTTGTGAAGGGATTCTTCATAACACCTGGCAGCAAGTCAGTAAGAGAAAAGGCACATTTTTGGGGTGTTCTTCCGGGTAAAAATTTCAAGCGGCTGACCTGCCAAAAATTGAAAAGAAAAATGAAGTTTATAGGCACTATAGTTGTCAGAAGATAAACTTGATTTGTTTTCAAGAGTCTGATAGACTTTTAAATATTGTTTGAGTATTTTTTTAATATTTAGCATTTACCATAGGTTGCTATGGAAAGCAATAAATTTTGTTTGGTGCACCCGCACAAATTTTCAGAAAAATTCCACATTTTTAAGTTGTCAAATCCAGTCAAACTCATTGTAGTCCTCTATTAGAACACCCCCCTTTGAGATAATGTAGTCATCCATGGGGTTGAGTTCATTAACAGGTCACCATGACAGACTTAATTGCCCTATAATTAAAAGTGCCTTCCAAAGAGCCACATTGTGCACTGCTCTACCCCCCACACACACACACAAACACAAGTGTGTAATGACCTTCAATCGTAGACCCTCCTTTGTTCAACTCTTTGTCCTGACAAACGTGGACCCCATTGTTTTCCTTTGTGATAGCAAACGTGGACCTATTGTCCCTTTTGTTGTAAGTCCTCGGTTTGAATGTCACTACAAACTCACACAAACACTCCCCGCCCCCCCCCCCCACTCCCCTGCCCACCACAACTCCCCGTCTACTCCAACAACCACCCCCACCCCCACATACCCCCAAACAGACTTAACTGCCCTATAATTAAAAGTCCCTTCCAATGAGGCATAAATTGTCAGCTAGATATTTTTGGGGAGCCTCGGCTCGCAGGGTTTTAATCCATTTTCCTTACATTCCAGAAAATCTATACTCGGGCTGTTACAAAGACTTCTGAACAGTACAGGTGGTTTTATTTTCCTTCATTGGCAATTTTTTTAATTTATACATCTTAATCCTTTGATGCAATACAAAACAATATTATAAATCTGTGTACAATTGTTGTTTTTATCAGTCATAACATCAAACGATTCCTGGTATGCATGATAAAATACCAACATAATCTTTCTATTAGCTTGCGCTGTGCAGTTGCTTAAGCAGAACATATTGTAGTAAAATATTGTAGTAATTCTTTTGGTAACACCCACTGAGACTAGTTCCTTTTGTCATGTTTGTTTAGTTACATCACCAGCATGGTCAAGTTATTAACAAAGTATTTTTTATTCAAAACATTTCTATAGTTCTTAGTTTTATAGTTCTGGGCAGAGAAAGATAAGCTTGGGTGAGTTGGCTTTTTGAGTCCTGCCAGGCAACATCATGTGTGTGGAAAGCTGAAGGTTGATGGGAGTAATTTGTTTACGTGCACTGCATGCTTGCGCCAAAACAGCTATACCCAGTTATTTTGTTTCAATTCTAGTCTGTACCAGCCACAAGGACTTTATACAAGAAGATTTGACTATGTTTATATTAGTATCAGCTACCATTAATACTATTGTGTTTATAATTGTGATAATTGATTAAATTTGCCTATTGGCTTGAAATCTTGGTTTGTTGTTCAGATTAAGTTTTATGTACCCTGACTACGCTACAATAATGCTTAACAATTTTCTGCAAAATAAAATTACACAGGCTGACAGTAAAAGATAGTACAATGTGAAATGGTATTTTGGCTGGTAACCTTATTCTGGTAAGAATTTTTTGTTGTGCTTTAGTTTTTGTGCAGGTTATACTAGGCCCTGGTCAACACGATCACGCTATCTCAGCATAGGTCTTTCTGGCTTTCTTTTTCCTTTGTATCGACTAGTTAAAATTAATAAAGAACACTGGAACTGAATTAGGTGGCTGTGATATTTAGGATAAGGGAGGAATCAACTGATCTTGGTGTTCTTTGTGTCAATAAATAATGCAAATAAGATGCATCTGTACATTTCATTCTTACTAGCTATAACAATAACAATACACAGTTCTTATTTAGGGCTCTATCACACCTGACAGGTGTATAAGACAAGCATTAGTTTTACTTACGGCAAAACAAACAAACAAACAACAAAACAAAAACATTAGGTATAAACATTCTTCATTAAAGCCTACTGCGAAGCACTTCAATATTACCACAGTAAATGTTATTTTATCACACTAATATTACTAGTTATTACTAGTTACCTATCGTAGTTTAGTCTGAATCTTTAGCTTTCTTTCCTTTACACTTATGTGCTCTTTGTGGCAATTGAATCGGTTTGATGTATGTTTTAGAGGTTTTGAGTGCAATGTTATAATTTACCAAACTTCTAGATTTTACGTTTAGTGCTTCTCTGAGGTTTTCAATACAGAAAAACTAATGATAGTGAAGCTGGGCATAAACATTCAAACACAGTACAGTGAATTAGTGATCATTTGACACATACAATTTTCCTTTTTCAAAAAAAAATTAAAAAATGAATCTAAATCATCATTCTTAGAACAGTAAAGCTAGTTTTTATGGAGAAAAAAATCGAAGGAAATTCTTATCCTCATTTTGTGAATTTACTTATAAAATAGATTATTGTTAACTAATGAAACAACACAAGGGTACACACTTAGGCAAAACCACACAAAACGAAAAATGCAAAAACTATCGAAAACGTACTGATTCCTAGAGGTTTGATGTTGGTTATGGGAAAATATAACAAATTAGTCAATTACTACTGCTGTTAATTGAGGTAATGAAATTCCTCACCATCTCAACTGTTGCTACCCCCCCCCCTCATCCAATGCCAAAATGGCGCTCATATGACTCGACCATCCCTTTGGCAATCTCTACCCTCACAGTAGATAAATCACCTCATGTGATGCAAACCAATGATAATTAAGTCTCTGGTGACAGGTGACTCAGCCACCAGGACCAGTTTCATAGAGCTACTACACAAATTGTTGCTAATCACAAACAATCTTGCTTACCAGATTAGGGTTACCAGCTAAAATGCCCTGTACCGACTTGTCCACATGTACCAATGTAATGACTGGTTTCCTTATTAGTTTGCTTAGCAGAAAGTTGTTAAACAAAAATGTCTGCTTAAGCAGCTCTCAATGAAATTGGCTTCAGTTTGTATCTCAATGGTTCTTTACAGGAACTATTATGTGAAGTTCTTTGACACAGAAGCAGCATTTTGTCCAGCTTGCTCAAGACTCCTTAATGGAGAAACTAACTATCTACCTGCTTTGAAGTGAACTGTCTAAAAAGATAAGAAGTTGTCTTCAAAAATATTGTTCTGTTTACATCATTCTTGATGGAAATCGGGTGAGAACAAAAAAACATGTACTTCAAGAAAATTTCTTAACGGTTTACAGATTTATACAGAACTGGTAGAGTAAAAGGTTTTTTCCCCACACTATCAAAACAGTGTTTTATCATACACTGGAGCAAGGAAAATACCAATATCATATTGGATTTTTAAATTGTATCCCTGATGCGACGACAACCTAGGCCGAAAAATCTTTAAATTTATAACTATTACAAACAAATGTCCTAATGACATCTCATTCTGAAAAATCTTTACATTTATAACTATTACAAACGAATGAAAAAAGGCCACAAAAAAACACTCAAGCACGAGAAGCCTAGGGTTAAAAAAATCATCTAGATAAAATTGCTTTTTGCTATATAGTCTACAGAAGTTGTTTCAAGTAACAATTTCAAGTCTTGTAATCCCAATACACTTTAGGATTTCAACTGATAATACCAAGCAGAATACCTCACTTTAAAATACACTCTACAACAAGGCATTTTTTTTTTTTTGGTGGGGGGGGGGGGGGAATAAACCACCACCTGTTGGTATCGAATGTTACTCGCAAAGGGGATTGTGCTATTAAGGCGATATACTCATCACAACAAAATAGCTATACTGCAACATTCCTGGCTGCTGATTGGTTGATATTCAAATGACTCTTCATAGGTCCCTGGGATGACGAAACGGAATCTCCTGTCATATGCATGGAGTGAAGGGAGGAGGCCAGACCCGAATCCACTTGATTTGTACGATCCAAGTCTTTGATCAAGGGATGAGCAGCTGTAGAAAAAGTAGCAAATAGAAGCAATATCAGATAACAGGATCCTCATATACTTTCTTGAATAATTGAATAATTGAATGATGCAACCCAATGAATGGGAGAATAGAGCCCAACTCAAACCAGACCAATTTCATGACCATGACAAATTTCGGGAAATCTTTTCATACTTGAATTGCTAAACCATGAGGTGTGAAACGACATGGGGGTAGAAGTGGGGTTAAAATTCCTAAATAATATCTTGGTATTTTACATTGTTTTACAAACATTTCCTCGAATTGGCTGTGTAGTGTGAAAATGGCTAAGGGTTAGAGAAGTAGTCACCTACTTTACATGTGAATATAGATTGGTTTCAGTTCTGAAATTAAATGGAAGCCAAAAAGGCCATGACCTCCGTTGTCCTTTTCTTGGCATTTCCATCTAAAGACATCAACATTTTTAATTGAAGTACCCTTTGCAAAATAAAAATGCCCTTGCTCTCCCAAGCATGAAAATCCAGGCCTGTAGTTTTATGTAGATAAACTAGTTAAGTGGGGGTTTTCCCGACCGCAATTCAAATTCAAGGACTCACTTTTTTATGAAAGCTTTGCTTCCCTTTATAATAATCCTACCTTTTTTCATCGCCATCCCTATTTCTGCGATGACGTTAATAGCGTCTTCACGATTTAAGCCTTTGAGAACTGAGGTGAGCTCTGCGATGGTTCCATCCATGGCCTAAAAATCCACAAAATAACAATACATGAAATACATCAAAATAGTTTTGGTTGGTGAATTTACATCCAACACTTGTTTCCTGTCAGGGTTTGGTAAAAAAAGTCACTTTCAGTTTAGTTGCAAATATTTAATACTACTTGCATGTTCTACATGATTAAATCATGCTGTGTCCTGTCAGAGAAATTATGTAAATCATTAATAGACAATTAATTCGCATAAATAGTTAAAAAGCCAATGATCTTTCCATGTTTTTGTGTACCAAACCTTGCATTGCAAGCACCCCAGCAATGACGGCACGGCGTGCAGCACTTGTGCGTATGGATTTGTCTCGGTACCCAGGTCTCAAACAACATTTCAAAATTCACTTACATATGCGTGCGTTCATATTCAAGCTGTATATTTACTTGCATGTACTAACTGTACAACTGCTGTCTGGCTCACCGATGAGATGATCGCGTGAGAGCTAGTGGTGAATAATTTCCTGACATACAGGTGTTTTGAGCAAAAGTGGTGTGATTAGTGCGTAGTGCTATCGATTGTCTACCAGCGGTACCTTACCTCGTACTGGTCCAGCAGTATGCTTGTGGGGCTTTCAAACTGCTTTAGTTGATTGATCATGTTACCCAGGCCCAGGTGGTCTGCAAGAGACAACCAATCCCTGTGGGGTTTGATCTCGTCCAGGAGCGACGACAATTTCTGACGGGTTAATGAATCGAGACGATTCAAATCTCCTAATGGGAGGCAGAATAAAACAAGATCTGACTTTAGATAACTTGAAACCCAAAGCCAAAAGACATCACATGAAGTTGCAGAGTGTAAATCATTAGTTTTGAAGCTGAAGAACAGCTGCTATGTCCGAACTTACTACATTACTACAACTATTACATCAACTCTCTTTAGATCAATTTACAAAACAGCATTAAAATAGTGTCACAAAAACCATTATTTGGTATTCATAAATACCTGGGACAGTTTATCCATTCTGATTGGTGGAGAGCGTGTCACGTGGGGGTGTTTAAACGGATGATATAGACACGGCTAGAAGTGTTTAAACACACCTGTGGCGCGCAAGGTTACACGCAGGCGCTAATTTACGCAAAACGCAATCAACACATATTGGTATTCAATCTAAAAACATGTTAGTGTTATGACGCGCGCGTACGCACAACTGTTGAGCGTGGCATGTATATCCTTCGCGAAACAGGGCTCGAGGACGTGACAGGAAATGAAAGTTAACAGAAAAGTTGAGATTTTTCCAACAATATTACGCTTTTTAACAAAAAGGGCATTTATGAATGGGAATAAAAGAGTAGTGACTTGGTCTTAACCGGCCGTTTAAAACCTTACAGGGCCGTGGCCGTGCGATAAAGGACCGAGCCGAAGGTCGTGCGACAAAGGACCTTACGGCCACGACCCTGCCGGTTTTAAACGGCCGGTTAAAACCGCGTCACTACCCTTTTATTCCCTTATGCATACTCTTGTTGAATCAACATAAGGTAAACTTTTGTAATAATTAAAAACTGCTTCCACTATTACATATAGACTCTTGAAATAAATTTATGCGACAAAATTAAACCATTTGCATGTATACTTTTTGAATCAAGATAAGGTACAGCATTGGTGAGACGTCAGAAAAACTATCAAGATAATTGTTTCCACAGTAACTCAAGTGACCACTGGGAATATAACTTGAAATATTTTAACCAGTTTTATATCAACATATAAAGATTGGGAATCATTCATCAAAAAGAGATTTCTGACTGCTGTGGTCAACAGAACGTGATAAATCTTGGAATTTATTAGAAGTGTTTTCCGACATACCTGTTGGAGTGAAGCGCAGGCTTGTGGTTGATTTATATGCAGTAGAGGTATAGGACTTATACCCAGAGACACCAGTCTTGTCAGCTGACACCAAGCTCTCTTCTACCCTGGGTCTTGATTCTGACTCTGAACTGGATATGTAGTCCTCACCATTCAAAATTTTCACCATCTGTGGTACATTTAAAAAAGACAAGAAACTTGTGAAAATTTCAACAAACTTAATTATTCCTGATAATTTAATGATAAATAATAATCATTTATTAGGCGCTTTAAAACATTGTATCAAAGTGCCTTACACTATTACTACCCTTGTTAGTTGGGCCCTAAGCATCCCTGAAATCATCTCAACTCCTTTGGAGTATGCAGCACCGGCAGCCAACCAGGCATACATACACCAACAATCTCTACCTTCAAAGAAACCCATTTACTACTGGGTGATGAGAAGCAATTATAAGTGTATTTCCCAAGAACATAAGTGTCTCGACAGGAATGCGATCCCACACTCTAATGATGCAGCCATCAGAAGCTGAGTTCAATGCTCTAGACCGCTTAGCTATGACAAGCTTTAAATTTATGTAAGTCTTTCGTTGATTTGACCTGAGTTGCACAATATTCCCGACGCGTCTCCCATAACGACAAATTTGTTTGAATTTTAACCTTTTAGCACTCACGCACCAGAAAACATCAGTCATGTAATCCTTGAACGCGGTACAGAAAGTGACAAGATTTTCTACTGTACTTAGAAATCCTTAGATTGTTTTTGTTGTGATTATAATTTTTTTAATTTTTTTATTGCAAGTTTTAATTTTTTTTGTAGAGAATGAAATTACTTTTCAAATGATTTGCACAGTTGTTTAGTTTTCTTTACCAAATTGAAGCTTTAAGGTTGAAAACATAAGACAAATCAACCAAAATTAGGAAACAACTACTAGTTGTGTGTTGCACACCTACATTGTTGGGCATGGACTTTCAATCTTTGAACCTTTGGAAAACATTTTTTCTTGTGGGGGACCATGTATTATTTTTAGACCATCGTAATATCGTAATAGATGGCGCTTTATCTATGGTTGTTTGGTGCATTTCAATCACATGTGTAATACTCAAGATACAACTTGCCAAACTTCTTGGGGGGTTGAGGAGTATAAGGCAGGGCGGTTTGACGACTAAAGGGTTGAGCTCAATGGTGCAGGGGTAATACTTATTGTCGACAGAAAGGTCATAAACTGCTAGGATCCAAATCATTGGAGGCTTAGATGGTATTTCCGCCTTTTGTTAACTTTGGGGAGTTATAGATTTCAAGGAGCTTCTGGGAACAGTCTTCAGCACCAGAGAAGTAGATCAAAGGGCATGATTTCTTTATATTCAAAGATTATAACAGCTATTTGTTTACACCATGTAGACAAAAAATGGTCTGAATTCAGATAAAGGTCTGACATTTCTCAGGTAGTGTAAAGAATCATTACCCTGTCAGAGCATGCCAGATCCAAGGACGTCTTGCCACTAAGTATCTCATTATTGTACTCGTCTTCAAATATCTCCACATGTCCTTCATCGGATATTACACCCGTCTCCCCAGCCATCTCATTGGAAGAGGTGTCAAAGTTTTCAATGCTCGGTTCCGCCCCGGCACTAACCAGAACGGCAGCCACTGCAACATAATCAAGGCTGCAGGCAAGATGAAGCGGGGTATCACCAGCAACGTCTGGATGTGGATGTCGGCATCTGCATCAGCAATCAGGTATCCCAGTAGCGAGAAGTTTGCCTGCTCTACGGCGTAATGCAGGGTGGTGCGACCACTTTTGCCATCCTAGAGAATGAGTTGTTATGGAATGGTATTAATTACAAAGCAGCTTATCAATTTATTAATTTGGTATTGGAAAACTTACTTGGGTTTCAAGGTATTGTACACTTTTGGTAACAACTCAAAATCAATGTCCACATTTTGTGTGATTAAACATATGCATGAACAAACAAAGCTGTGAAAGTTTGAGCTCAATTGGTCATCCAGGTCACGAGAAAATAGTGAAAAGAGATCTTATGTGTTTTCTGTTTTTTCAAATTATCGCGCGCGATAATTACTATTGTTTTACTCGTTTCTCAGAAACGATAGCATTTTAGGCAGAAATATTTTATGGAACCCTTTCTACCATTACTTACTTTAAATCATGTAAGTTATGTGTGAATCTGTGAGCATTGTGTTTTTCGATCTTACCAATAATGTACAGGGCTTTTAAGCTAGTACTCTGAAAAGTATCATCAAACTATACATTATTTGTGCCTACCTGAACATTAACATCAGCTCCGTTTTTCACTAAAACTTTCAGGTTCTTCAAATCGGAAAGCTGAACTGAAATGTGTGCTGCAGTCAAGCCTAAAACAAAGGCAAACAAAAATGATGTCAAATTGATCATAATCATTCTCAGTACATCAACCAAGAACAATATATGATGTTAAAAACAAACAAATATTAACTTAATACCATCAAGATTCTTGAGGTTGATTTCAGAAGGGATTGGCTCAATGGCAGAGTTGGACTTTCCGGGGAGCGGTTCCACCCCCTGGACCAAGATCGCCGTTATGTCACTGAGACGGTTCTGAGCAGCGAGGTGGATAGGCATGTTCCCAGCATGATCCATGATGTTTGGATCGGCTCCGCAACGGAGAAGTAGCTCTACAATGTCCAGCTGCTCGGTGATTACAGCAACATGCAGGGGCGTCTATGGAATGACAAGTAAAAGTACATTTTTCGAGAATGGAATGTCATTTCTAAGATGGCAAGGCCAATATTATTTTTAAGGGCCACTTGCATTGAAAAATCTTGTAACCCTCCTTCTGCCTGACACCCAATCAATGTGGTTTTGAATGGTACATAAACTGAGCCAGCCTGCAGTACGATATCATGCGGTGAATCATCAACACAGTACACAATCAATCCTCCTACTGTCTGGCCATTTCATATAATCCACTATGGTTTTGAATGATAGAAAACTAAGTAGCTTGCAGTATATGTGATGAATGCATATACACAGTCATCCCTCCTACTGTTTGGCCATTTAAATTCAATGAAACAACTAACCCTCATTTACGGAGATTTTTCCGGCAGTCTTATGAAAAATTCCTAGGACTTGAAAATTGTTTTCCTTACCTGATGAAGTTTGTTGTGATGATTAATGATCTTCTGTTGAGGAATGCTGATGATGACGTTTAAGAGTCCCAAAGCAACGTCGTATTTCTTGTGGATAATTGCCAGATGAAGAGGTCTACGATAGAACCAAATACGAAAGAAAACCCCTTACAATTTGGACTTAATAATTTGTAAATGTTATTTTGTAAGTGTGATTTGGGGTGTTTAAAAGAATGGAAGCAGGCAAGTTAAAAAGAGGAAAAATAAGGTTTAGGGATGAGAAATAAGCCAACGGAGTTCTTAAAAAAAGTACTACAAATTCGCAAAAGAAACTGAACACACTTACGTGTCACCGTTTTCATCCTCAACGGCAGTCAGGTGCCTCTGGACGGCTAACAGCATCTTGATGTCAGCAGTGATGGCAAAGTCCCGCAAGGCACGAGATGTACGTTCAGCAAGACGCCAGGCAAGGGATTCATAATCTAATGGAATATCATCTGGGATAATATCAAACAAAAAATTGTTGCTCTTTAAGTCGTTGGGATAGGATGTCACTTAAATTGTATATACCCGGTTCAATCATAAATTTGGATGTGACCCCTGGTTCATGTGGTTACACAGAAGTTCAAGTTTTAACAACTTCTGACTGGCACCCCAGTACAAAGATATTAACAAAATAGGGAGATTGCCATTTTAGGCTAGATAGCTCACTAGGTATAGCTCTGGCACATTAATACCTGATCACAAAGATTGTGAACAGCTCTTTTGAAACGGCTATTTTCCCGGACCATTTTAAGAATGCACTGGTTACACCGCTCCTCAAAAAGCCTTCGCTTGACTCTGAAAATTTAGAGAACTTCCGTCCCGTCTCTAATTTAAAGTTTGTGTCGAAAATTGTTGAGAAGGTTGTTGCAAGCCAGCTCATTGATCATTTATCTTCTAACAACCTATATGAACACTTTCAATCAGCTTACAGAAAATACCACAGTACAGAAACAGCTTTACTGAGGGTACAAAATGATATTTTTTATGTGAACTGGATGATAAATTTGGTGTATTTCTTATTCTTCTTGATCTTTCTGCAGCCTTTGACACCATTGATCATGACATCTTTATACTCGCCTTGCATCAATTGGTGTCAAGGGCTCTGCTCTGAAGTGGCTACAATCATATTTCAGTAACAGGACCCAGTCAGTGAACATTGCTGGTATCCTGTCTGACTTTGATCCACTCCCTTACGGCGTGCCCCAAGAATCGGTTCTGGGGCCGTTGCTTTTTACAATCTATGCTAGCCCAATTGCTAATATCGCACGTAAACATGGCTTACGGGTACATGCGTATGCGGATGACACGCAACTCTATTTGCCATTTGATTTGAACAAACCTAATAGTGAGGAATCGGCTCGCCAGTGTGCCGAAGCCTGTATATCTGAGATTAAGTCCTGGATGACCATAAACAAGCTAAAACTAAATGATGACAAAACAGAATTTCTCATTATAACTTTCAAACATCTGCGACATAAAATCATTGATCATAACATCCATGTTGACAGTGCCTCTATTCTTGCCTCACCTTGTGCGCGTAATTTGGGAATTATTTTTGATAACACACTATCCATGGATAAACATGTCAGCAGGATTTGTCAATCAACATGTTATTACTTAAGAACTGTAAATACCAATCGAAAAACCTTATCACATAAAACTGCTGCTACCATCATCCATTCTTTGGTCACTTCTCGCCTTGACAATGGTAATTCATTATTATACGGAGTTACTGAACACCAGCTTCACAAACTACAACTTGTACAAAATGCTGCGCCGCTCGTGTTTTAACAAAATCTAAAAAACATGATCATATTACACCTATATGTATATTGCAGGAACTTCACTGGCTTCCCATTCGACAACGAATTCAATTCAAAATTTTACTAATTACATTTTAATCTCAGATTGGCTTAACTCCATCTTACATTGCAGATCTTCTTGTACCTTACGCCCCTTCTCGCACTCTTCGTTCTTCTGCTAAGACCCTTTTAACTATTCCTAGAACTTCCTCATCATATGGCGATCGTGCCTTTTCTGCTTGTGCTCCTAAACTTTGGAACACTTGACCTAATAACATTAGATGCTGTAGTTCTCTTCCATTGTTTAAAAACTTGCTGAAAACTCATTTATTTAACTCTACACTTACATGTAGCTTGTAACATGCCTTAGATTATTCATCTGTATAATTGTCTTTGTATTCTATATTTCTCTTTTGCTGCTTATGTTTGTTTTTTGTTTTGTTCTGCGCCTCGGAATAGGGTCTCGTACACTAGATAGATGGCGCATTATAAATGCATTATTATTGTTATTATTATCATACGGAGGTTGTAGATTCAAATCTTGTTCTAGTAAAAAAAAAATTCACCCAATAATTATAATTGCAAACATTAAATCAACAACTCTGACTAAATTTGACAAATGAACAAATCTGGAGGTGAAACAATGTACTTTTTTCTTTTTCTAGGCTTAGTGTTGATGATATTTATTGGTTCTTTTTAATCATTTTGACATTTTGCTTCATTCTTCATTAATATCTTAAGCGAACATTTTTGGTAAAGTTTTGAAATCACCTCTTAATGATTAACAAACATCTTATTCATGGATTCCAGACATATAAGCCATTTTTATACTTACCAGTCTGCACAGAGGTATCTTTGACACTTTTTGCTGGTTCAACAATGCCAACTCCAAATCCACTCTGTACACGAGATTCAAATCGCCTGGCAGGGCCTTTTGTGGCACGAGTGTCTTTAACATCCTCTGTTTTTAGGAGGCAAACAAATTATTTTGATCACAAAAATAGTTCTTTATAGTGCTTTATCACACCTGACAGGAGTCTCAAAGCACTAACTATTTGTACAACGTATGCGAAGCTATATCTGGCATTATGAGACCCATTTGTATAGCACCTTGTAAGGATTTACAAGGTGATGCAGCGCAATCTGCAGCCACTACCAGACACAGGAAACCCCTTCTCTTATGTGTCTTAATATTGATAAGTGTACTGGGTTCTTGTACATGCATTACACAACACACAGGACCTATGGCTGAATATTGTCCTATACAGAGAAAATGCAATTGTTGTCAAGTGTCTTGCTCAAGGACAAAAGTGCAGTGACTGCGAACCGAGCCAACATTCTTTCAGCACCAGAACTTGAGCCAAGTCCACTAGACCGCTAAGCCCATTGTGTCGTAGAAGTTCACTTCAAAGTTCTGCATTAAAGTTATGAGAGGGGCAACTATGCTTCCATTTTTTTTTTTTTACATACAACTACACAATTAAGAATCCCTGTCAAAGACCTTCACAATACCAGTACTAAACCATAGAGCAAGAACCAGAAAACTTTACAACTAACCATATTGTTCCAGTTCACTTTCCACACAAGGTTCTCCCCATGCCATGCATGCACAAGCTAGCATAATTACATATTTTCTTTTATAACTTACTTCTTCTTCTTTTTTTCCCCCTTTTTTTGGGGGGGGACACTCATAATCAAATTTACAATACACATAAATATAAAACCATGCAGAATGCCCCTAGATTGCATACTAGGGCTTTTAAAACCCTAGATAAACTAAAAACCAGTTCAAGGACCTCGTTTCAATTCAGCATGCTTATGCCAAACTTCAAAAATTCAGGTCTGGAATGCCTCTCAGTTATGAAAAATCCTGGGGAGACCCCTGCCTCAAAAACTCTAAGCCAACATAAATCACAGTCACATACCAATCAATTCAGAATCAACTTCTATGTCGCTGTCAATTTCTCTCTCCCCAATAAGAGTGACTGTTTGTAAAATTGCTGGCTGGGTGTCCTGTACCACTTCGGTCTCGCGGGTAATCTTCACCATGTCTTGATCGTTTTCAATGCTTATACCACGACTCTGGAAGACCGCACCCTGGTGATTTTGCTGTTGCTGCTGCTGTTGTTGTTGTTGTTGTTGTGTTGTTTTGTTGTTGTTGTTTGTTTGTTGTTGTTGTTGTTGTTGTTTGTTGTTGTTGTTGTTGTTGTTGTTTGTTGTTGTTGTTGGTTGTTGTGTTGTTGTTGTTGTTGTTGTTGTTGTTGTTGTTGTTGTTTTTGTTGTGATTTTTGTTGTTGTTGCTGTTGTTGCTGAATTGCTGCATGACAATCTGATGAGCTGATCTAAACGATAAAAAAGACACAGATGTAAGAACATAAAGACTTCATTTCATAAACATTTTTTCTTTCTTTTCCCCTGACTTGCACAGACCGCTAAGTCTTCTAGTTGCCATGGATGCAAACTGGTACCCAATCACATGTTGAAACACTTTTGGCTACTAGTTTTTCAATAATTTTATAAAAATGTTAATGTTTTGGATGTAAAATGAAACCATTTAATGTTTTTCTTGTCATGTATCTGAATCCTAGACCCAAAGGTAAAAGCTTAGGATACAAAAGTCACAACCAACCACGGCCCTATTTCATAGAGCTGTTTAAGCAGACACAGGTGCTTAACATGTTTCTGCAGAGCAAAAATTAGCAGGATACCAGTGCCAAATGGTACATGTGACCTTATTTTGGTTATCATAATTGTGTTGTGCTTAGCTACTGTTCATGCTTAGCAACTTTCTATGCAGCCAAGTGGTTCACCGACCAATCATGCAAGAAATTTGACAAAACTCCCACGTGTGGCGTGCATCGATTTTTGCACAACGCACAGTTGTGCAAATAAACTGTAAAGATGGCAGACTTTCTTACTCCTTTGTGCGATGTTTTGCTGTGTTGTTGGTGGTGCTTGGAAACTGTTATTTGGCCCCCCTCCACGTCCACCTGTGAAATTCATGTTGATTGGTCGCTCTGGAGAGAATGGGTAACCTGATCCGCCACCGCTTCCCCCTCCAGATCCCCCGTATCCTCCCCCCTTGCCCCCATTTCCTCCCAAGAAATGTTCTTGGAACAGTGGCAGGTCCTTCCTCCTCTTTCTCATGATACACTCTTTGTCTGCAAAAGAAATACATTTATTTAAATTTATTTAATTATCTCTTATTTCAACTGAGTCGCCCAGTCAGTGGCAACCACTGGTGTCCAATAGGTTCAAGCATATGTACAAAGTCAACAAAAACCTTATACAGTAAAAGATCATATACAAAAACAGTCTTTATAAACCCTCTACTTGCGCTACTGAAAACAAAGAATGATTATGCAAATTGTCCAAAAGTTTCACTCATGAATGGAGCTTTGTAGGACCATGTAGACCCTCTGAATGGTATTGGGCTCGGTAAAAAGAGAAACACCTTCATTATCCAAGGTGTATTCAGAAAGCAAGGTCAGGGGACCAATTAGGATGCAATGATCCTCTACTAAATGCATGGGTTCTGGCTCAGGAATGAAAAGGATTTGGGTTCAAGAATGAAAAAAATTTTGGTTCAGAAATGAAAAGGATTTTGGCTCAAGAATGAAAATGATTTTTGTTCAGGATTGAAAGGATTTTGGTTCAGAAATGAAAATGATTTTTGTTCAGGAATGAAAAGAATTTTGGTTCAGGAATGGAAAGGATTTTGGTTCGGAAATGAAAAGGATTTTGGCTCAATAATGAAAAGGATTTTGGTTCGGAAACGAAAGGACTTTGGCTCAGGAATGAAAGGATTTTGGTTCACAAATGAAAAAGGATTTTGGTTCAGAAATGAAAAGGTTTTTGGTTCAGGAATGAAAAGAATTTTGGTTCAGGAATGAAAAGGATTTTGGCTCAATAATGAAAAAGATTTTGGTTCAGGAATGAAAGGACTTTGGCTCAGGAATGAAAAAGATTTTTGTTCAAAAATGAAAAGGGTTTTGGTTCAGAAATGAAAATGATTTTGGTTCAGGAATGAAAGGACTTTGGCTCAGGAATGAAAAAGATTTTTGTTCAGAAATGAAAAGGGTTTTTGGTTCAGAAATGAAAATGATTTTGGTTCAGGAATGAAAGGACTTTGGCTCAAGAATAAAAAAAAGATTTTTGTTCAGAAATGAAAAGGGTTTTTGGTTCAGAAATGGAAAAGGTTTTTGGTTTAGGAATGAAAAGGATTTTGATTCAGGATTGAAAAGGATTTGGTTCCGACTAGAAATACTCCTGGATTTACATCCTCATATGACTTGACAGTACCAATTAGACAGCTTATATTCTTCATACAAATTTGAACCAACTGATATCATTTACATGAATATATATATTAAAAGAAGTACTTCAAAAAAAATTATTGTTATGCTATATTTATTCACAGTGTTTAGTTTAGTTTCCCATTCATTTGCAAATCCGATTGGAGGGATTTTCAGGGGTATTTCCCACTTGGGGTATATTTTTTTATGATGTAATTTGTGATCCTGTTGCTTACCAGTAAGCTGAGGGTGGTAGGTGAAGGGTTTAGGGTCGCTCACTTCCTTATCGGATCGCCTCTGAAGTTGAACTTGAACATACACAGGTCTGCTTATGTAGCAGTCTTTATATTTGGGTGTCTTGAAAACGATTGCAAACTGCCAGAGAATCAATTGGGAACAAATTTAAAGCTAAAATTATAACTCAAATAAGTTAAATAAATTCACACCAATGATCAAAGATGAGTAAAAACTTAAATTTAAGAATACCATAATTACATACTTGTTTTTTTTTTATATATTTTGTTATCCAATACTTGAAACTAAATGTTTCTATTTATATCACCTTCTTATTGCTCTGTAGTGTAAGACCAAAAGCCAAGAGTGCTTTAACAGAAATCAAGACCCCTTAGATTCATACTATTAACCAAAATTAATATACATGTGGATCACCTTAAAACCCTAATCTCCCTTAAGTATTTACTAGGAATCCTCTTCACTCCGACAACAATGCTTTATGGTAACTCAACACCCAAACTGATCATAGTCGTATGACTGACACCATGTGAATCAAGATTAGTTTACTAGTGAACCTCTGAGTTCAACAGAATCAAACAAAACATTCAGTTGGATTTGGAAGAATTTGGGTTAATAGCAAGTGTTGTATTTAAGCTGTGACTTAATCTGATGTATGGTTTAACTACATTTTTTCCATCATTACCTACCTGTCTATGGACATCTGTGGGCCCAAAGTCTGCATACGCCTCCCAAACTATCTCCCCACTGGGGTTCATCTCAAAAAATCTCACATAAATGTCGTCCTTTTGAACTTTATCACAAAGCAGGTATACCTCGTCATTTCCTGTCACACATCCTGAACTCTTGTCCATACGACAGATTTTTAAGGTTGTCGCGCCCGGTGCCTCTGGTTTGGGGAAGGATGAGAAAACAAATAAGGCTGATAAACCTTGTCTGCACCCATTTTAAATTGATTTAGGCTTTCTTGTAGACAGATCTGCACCAATTTTGAGCCCTTTATCTACACAAGTATTCTGGTATTATGTAGATGTAGGATTTGAAACTTTGTACGGTGGGGATGCAATGTACATGTTGTAGGACCATTGGAAAATATCTTTCATGAGTTGCTGTGGTTCTGAAATGCAGCTAATCAACATCTACATAAGTGTGTTCTAATCCTCTTCAGAAGAGAAGTCTTTGGTAAACAACAGATTTTCAGCACAAAGTTCTTCTAAGGATTTTACAGAATGGATTACACATAAAGTCACATTCGGTGTACGATACTGTATGAGGCATGGTGCACCCCCCCCCATTGTGTTTTCAGAAATTCTTTAGAACATTTTCAGGGGGGTGGGGGTGGGGAGTTCTGTACAAGAGTGGAAGTGTGTGTTAGAATACAAGAATATTTGGGGGGTCTCCCTCTGTCATATATTAGAAATGGTATATAGTCGGTACAAAATAAACTACAATAAAAAACCAAGCTTACTGCTGTCAAAGATGGGTAGTGATATGACGGGAGCCAGCGGGTGTGTGTAACGTCCCTGACCGTCTGGAAGGTATGCCTGAAAACACAAGCACACCTTAGAGAGATCCATCTCCTTGGCCATTTCCTTGGCTTTCTTGGCAAGGGCTGGCTCAGTCTCAAGCAGATGCTGTGCCCCAGGTACGAATCCCTTCTCACCCAGAAGAGTCCTATAGAGCTTCTGCTGTTCACGCAGACGATCTTTCAAGACCCTCTCGACATTCTTGCGAGTTACGTGCAGGATGCCTAGGTTTGGGAAGCTAGCATAAAAAAGTTTTAGTTGAGGACTGGAACTTTGTGGTGCCAGACAACTTTTGCATTTGATTTAAAGGGGACACATCAAGTAAATGTAAAATTCTATAGGTTTTTTTAAGGGGCACCAAGAGGGAGTAAAAATCATTTGCTTAGAACAAAAACCTTGCAAAGTACGAACAGGTTAATTCTTACATCAAGCCTGGATTTCATCTTTGAGAGGGCGAGGCCATTCTTATTTTGAAAGCGCACTTCAGTGAAAAATCTTAAAGTGTGTAGGAAACTAATGATGGGGCATCAAGGCAAAGACCAGAGCAAACGGAGGCCAAGTCCTCCATGTAATTCCAGGCTAACATACCTTGCTGTCATGTCCGTTGGTCCGACCTGCACGGTGCATGATCCCTCACTGCAGTGTTTACCAACGATGCTATGTGCATGAGGTTTCGGTAGCTCCTCACTGGTTACCAAGGAGACAACAATTCTTGCTGGACCAGTATAGTTAAGTATCTACCACACAAGCAACTGAACAGTGAGCTTTATATTCTTAATAATGACGTTATAATTTGGATTGATTTGGGAAAAAAACTGATGATGGCACCTTCAGTTTCTTGACCCCTTGATAACATTTGATTAAAACTAGCACACTTTGAGCTAGGAACATTTCCAATCAAAATAAAGATTGTGAGGAAAATAGTCCAGAACCATTTGAAACAAGAAAAAGAATGTCATAATGTGGAAGTCAATGAATATGACAAAGACAGCCGCAGTATAAACAAATGCCTTGTAGTTGACAGCAACTTTTCTATGAATGTCTTATTCAATAATTTGTTTTACCTTCTATCTTTAAGGGTTAATGCTCTTTGTAATTATAAAACCTGTTAAATCTGATGCTTTCAAGAACCCCTCCCTCTTCAGAATTAAATCATACTGAAACCATGGATTTCTTTATTTGGAGAATACCCCAATTGAAGTTTTGGTTTTCTCGGTGCTCACCTCAACTGATGGATAAGTCTTCTTTCCCTTCTGGCTATGTTGACCAGGGAGGCCACCGTGTGATGGCCCTTCGCAGTCGTAACGGAATCGAAAACCTCGCTATATGAGTGGTTGAAATAAAGCAACTTAAATTATTTACTTATTATTTGAGCAGCTAGGTTTTTCTTTTCAAATTTAAATGCAATATTTGCTGGTAAAACTTGGTCTGCTCAGGCCTGATACTTCATGACGCAATGCCCCAGGGCCAGGATGGCCTAATTTCATGGATCTGCTTTGAAAGCACAAAATAAACTAAGCACAAAATAATTATGCTTACATGTAGTAAGAGATTGGTTAGAACTTAAGAAGCCAAAATACCATTTGTGTTCCTTTTTTTGCTTTAGCAGAAAATTCTTTAGCTATATTTTCCTGCTATGCACCTCTATGAAATTAGGTCTGGTTATTGCTTTAGTGACCAGTGTCCTTCACTGAGCAAAAACTGCCTTGCGCTTACAAGAACAAAGTATCACACCTGTGCAGGTTTTTAACATGGGTTAGACCATTGAGGTGCGTAGAGGGTAAACTGGCCTCTTGAGTGTGAATTTTGTCACACTTGCATGACTTGGAGAGTACAGGTGGGCAGCTAACAACGACAACAATATTTCCTTTAAGTTACTTTATTTCTCAGTGTGCATACGAAAATACAATTTCCTAATATAATCCCCCCTACCAACTGACCCGCTTTTTTCTCCAGCACACAATTTTTTGTTGTTGTCTTGACTTACAATGTAAGCTTTAACATAAACTAATTTAGTTTTCCCAAGTTGGTAAGGCCTACATTGTATGCATGTATGGTGTGTTTGAAAGCTGGAAGATTGGAATGAACATCACATGCCACCTTTTTCTATGAATCTGCTTGTAAACATCAAAGTACTTGTCATCTGTTACACATGAATTTCTGTTAACTATTTTGTCTTAAATAATTTTTCATCATTTAGCTTAGAAGCACCTGAGAATAGGACACTATGTGTAGGATGATGGTGACTGCACGCTAAGCACCTCAGAATAGGAAACTAGGGTGATGGTAACTACAAGCTAAGCACCTCAGAATAGGAAACTAGAATGATGGTGATTACAAGCTAAGCACCTCAAAATAGAAAACTAGAGTGATGGTGACTACAAATTTGCCCGATAATTGATTGATTGAATACTCTTCCAAAGACCACTGATGTGTAATTGTTTTCAAATTATACTCTCCCCTTAAAAGTAGGGTCTTAGATTGGTAATGTACATTGTAAGTACTCAACAAATTAATGACCACAAAAACTTATACTTGGTGAGAAGCAGCTGTTGAAAGTATAAACTACATGTATTTTGAGAAAGGATTCTCTTTGAAGTTTTATGGTACAGATAATTGTTCACCCAAAGACATTTGAATATAAGAAACCATTCAATACATGAAACATAATTCTTTTATTTTTTAGGGTTGGTGTATGTTCGTGAATGCTGCAGCCAGAGATGCGGTTGGTACATATGTACCCGCTGTCACCTTGCTGTAATTGTTTTTTGCTATTTTCTTGGCAAGTAAACACTGTATTCAGCTGAAACTTTCACATGTGACCTTTAGTGTGTCTTGCTTTAATTGTTTGCCTCTACACTGTATGGTCATCAAAACATGTAGCTCAGTCACCTACAACAAAATCCCAATTCATTTGCATTCTGACGGTAGGCCTACCTTCTCTCACTCTGTATTAATAATCAGAATTAAGTACATGTAGCTCAGAACCATACATTATGAATATTTGACTATCGGTTCCTTTTCCTGATTGATACACAATGGCAGAATGTTTTACATCTCATTCAATGCAAGCTTCCACTAAGAAGCCAAAGCCACTAAACAAGATCAAAACTAGGACACACAAATGTAAATTAGCAATGAAACTGGGAAAAACACAGTCCCACGCCGAGCTTATGGGATAGTTTGTTATATAAAATATCCAAATGTCTTGCATGATTTTTAACAATATTTCGTTACATGTAGTTTTTTATTAAAAGCTACAAATAATTTGTTTTTTTTAATTCTGTTGTTATTGTGTCAAACCTGGAATTACACAGAGGCCATGGAGGCCATTGGTCTTGGCCTTGGTGCCCCTTCAAAAGTTTCACATAGACCTAAGGATTTATGAATTGAAGTGTCCCTTGCAAACTAAAAATTGCATTGCCCTCTCAATGCTAAAAGATGAAATTCCAGGCCTGTTGAGTGCTCTGTACATATGTACGTGTCCTTCTTACTGAAAAATAAAACTGTACACATAGAAATAAAAAAACTTAAATAAATTTTGGTAATGCTTAAGGCAAAAAAAAAAAGAAAAAAAAGTTTATCGTCCCCGCCCGCTTCCTTTTTTAGAGGCCGCCTCCTTTAAAAAATGTTTTTCGTTTTTTTATAAAGGATCAATTTTTACGATCTCTGACGAAAATTCTAAAATACATAACATCGTATTTTTTTTACTTAAGCACACCGAAAAAAACACACATAAATTTTTATCAAATGTAAACCTGCATCAAGAATATAAAACAATGTTGGTGTTAAAAAATGACTGACATGGTTGAAGGAAATAAATTTCATTTCATTAATTAATTAGGTTGTGAAGCCTAAGATTCTCCAAAAACTTGAGAAAAGCGAACTTTTAAATCACGTACCAGCGAAGAACCCCATGGAGAGAAAACAAAGGTGGAAGTTTCAGTTTTTAGATGTGGGAGGAAAATCCAAGAGATTTATTCAAAACCTGCGCAATCAGGGGCGTGTTCCACTCAAAAGTAGTAAAATGTAAGTTGTAAGGAAAATATTTTAATTTAAATTTTTAAAGCAGACGACAGAACATTGCCCAACACAAAGGTCAATACTGCAGCATGATTGGTCAGGCAGATTGAAGCGAACGTGCGTTCACGTTTTTAACGCAACACATTCCGGTTCAAATTGTTAGCGCGACATTTATTTAAAAATGGTAGCACAAAGGTTAGCACAATCAGAACGCACCCTGGTAGGCACTGAAAACCCATTCCACATAGTGCCCCCCAGTGGGATTCGAACCTGGGGTCCTAAAGGTGGAAGGTGAGGAAAAAAACACTACGCCAACCTAACAACACCACAAATACTACAACTGCATGTACATGTACATGTAGGCTTGGCAAAAAGAAATTGACTTTTTATTTTAGTGTACCTAATAGCACAAAATACCTGCTGTCAGACAAACATTCCACTACTATTGCAATCACCGCATCATCAGCGTGCCAGACCGCAGTAGTACATGTACAGTCAGTACCGGTACAAAAGAGTAAACAAAGGTTAGTAAAATTTGACGCATTGTCTGAGATCCTGGTACTGAACTTCTTTTTTCTGCATTTGTGCGGATTGCTAACTGAGCACTTTTAAAATGTTTGGGGAAAAAACCAACAACAATGAACAAACTTGCCAAATTTGAATGCATGGTTCGTCACCACCCTCTCCTCTGGTCTACAATCATCGGGACAATTGAGGGTTATAAATCGCAACTACATGTAATACCTGTTTGGGTTGCTCTATGATACGAAGTTTGGGTGCGGAGAGGTCATTGAGCGTCTGTTGACTCATTCCTGTCATGACCTCAAGCTGGTGAAGGTCAGCTGGCAGCACAGATAAATTCATTTCAGAGGACTGGTTCGACGCTCCGTTATTGTTCAAGAATGCCTGCTGGTACATCTCATTCGGGATCTCAACTGACTGCAGGGAGTCTGACCTCTCCTCATCCGACATGTTTTCATTTGTTGCTTCTAGTGTAACGAGTTGCAGTGTAAAGATCCTGACTGGCAATGGGACAAAACAAAACAAGTCTTTGTAAACCCTCAGAATGGACATTTTTTTTTTTTATCTTGTTATTTTTTTTTAATTTCATTTTGATAAAAAAGAAAAGAGATTTAACCTTTTTCTTTACATTACTTTGTTTTTAACTTTAATGTTCATTAAGTATCTATAGGCCTAATTAGTAACTACTGAACTACATGTATGGTAAAAAGTAAAACTTATTATGGAGCTTAAAATTTGTGTTACTTACTATGCTACTAACAATAAACAAAACAATCATTACGAGCCTAATTTTAAAAAAATCCTTATAAGGATTCTGATCTCCCAAAAACAGAAACAAGGCAGAGGAAAATGATGATTTGCGCTCTGCCCTACTCTCCTCCTAAACTGATTAAATTTTACCTAAATCTTTATAAACAATAAAAATGTGCATCTAGATACTAGCACTAACTATATTATTTAACTTTAAGCGATTAAAACTTATTACAAGAACTTTTATTACTTTGAATATGATACTAACTTAGTGTATGTTGAAATTGGCAGTCAATATTCACTGAGTATTTTACTAAACCCTTAATATTAAATATTAAGGATATAAATGAGTGGCGACGAGGTCTTAGACGGTCGTTTGAAATCAGCACAGTCATGGCCATGCGATAACGGACCAAGACGAAGGCGAGATCTTTTATCGCTCGACAACAACTCTGCAAGGTTTTAAATAGCAAATTAAAACCGAGTCACTACTCTTTTATTCTAATTCTAACAAAAATACCTTTTTTATTAAAAAGCATAAAAATAAAGGAAAAAACTTTTACAATTTTACTATGTCTTTCTGTTAATTTTTCAATTCCTGTCCTCCGACAGTTTTGCCAACGCACAGCTGTTGTGCTTACGCGCGTGTTCCAATAGATTTTAATTGAGAACTGTATGTATTTGAACGTGTTAAACTTTATTAGCACCTGCGTAAGCTTGCGCACCAACATGCATGGCTACACACACACAATATGTAATGTATACTCATAGAACTATGAGGTTCGTTCAGCTGTCGTCTCCACGAATCTCGTAAAGCCACGTACGAAGTTCTATTTGAATTTTGAATTTATGAGGTTTGTGGAGACGATAGTGGATAGAACCTCATAGTTCTAGAAGTAGGCTATGGACGCTGTATGTGCTATCTGGTCTTAAAAAGCTCCAACTATGTATTTATCACTGATACATGTATATCAGCTGTCAATACCAGGTAAACATGGTCATGTGACCACCTTTCAACTACAATAGGACTAACTATGCACCATCCATCTCAGCATTCCAACAGGTTGCCCTACCAGCTATCAGAGTCCTACGACCTCTCGCTTCCTATGTGAGCTGTATTGGGATCATTTTACTCAAGACTCAAGACTATACTGTCTTTGTCTAGGGTAGGCCTATTTTATGAATAGATATTGATAACACTGTGAATGAAATGAAGAAACACAGCAACACTTAGTAGTTTACCGATTACTTTAATTCTATTTCTATTCTAGGGCACCGATTACTTTAATTCTATTTCTATTCTAGGGCATCTGCAATAACCGTAACGACAAATTTTTTGCAGCATGCCACCACTCTACAGTACTAGCCCAATAAAATAGTGCCAATATGCTCCCTCTGTCCATAGAGCAATGCTCTGTTTCACCTCCATGGTCTGACCATGGTCTGACGGAGGGGGATCAGTCCAGTGTATTGGCACAAAGGGCTACCCCCCTCCCCCTCCCCGACCGTCAGGAAGATGGAGGGTCACATACGTACATGTACTCCAGTCCTACATGGGCATGTAGAACTACAAACCTCATTCTTGCTCATAATCAAATTTTTATAGTTAGGAATAGGAGTAGGCCTACTTAAGATCAGGATCGAATACCCCAATCCTCCCGAAGACCGTCATCATATACTTTATATAGTACTTTAAATAGTAAATAGTCAAAACACACCATTTCAATGACAGAAGAAGCAAGCATAACCACAAACTCATAACCCCCAATCCTCCTAACTAAAAACCGTCATCATACTTTAGTTGCGATAATCGTAACCCTTCATCATGTGTCCATCCTCTAGACGGTCGGATTGAGGGTTACAACGGGAGGTTGCGATTCTCACAACTATACTTTTAAAACACACCATTTCAATTACAGAAGAAGCAATTGTCGTATCCTGCTAGTGCTACCACTTTTTCACTAATTTTTACCAAAGGAATATCTCATATATAGAGTAAATTAAGATATTATTTCATTTCATAACGAATGAAAACGGAAGCAAACATTAACACTAACTCACAAAGAACATCATTTCATAACGAATGAAAACGGAAGCAAACATTAACACTAACTCACAAAGAACATGTCTTCAACAAAAGTCCTTACCTTCAGACCTTTCCGGTTCGCAATCTGGCGTGTAACCAAACTATGGAGGTTGACCAAACACAACACACTGCTCTGGGTAAATTTCAAGAGAGTGAAATCGTGTTGTTTTTCACTTTTGCAAATCGAAAATAGAATGTTTCTATGAGCTGTTAGTGATGTTTACTGGTAAGACCGTGCATGGGTAGTGTGGTATTTTTAGTAGTGTAGTAGCTATCGACAAACAGTTTCTGGTCTTTTCCCTGTTTCTGCTAAATTATTTCAATTGTCGGTGCGCGTCGTGACCGTGATGTTGCAACCGTAGATCTATTTTTAGTTCCGGGAAAAACCCAGGATTGCAAAGAGCATGCTCAGACTGGTGGGGTTTTCCCACAACGTTGGTATCCTGTGCTTTAACTGAAAATAGTGTTTTGTTAATTAGGGACCAGTGATTACAGAGGATCCCATTACGACAAGCGTGGGATATTCCATTAGGAAAGCAACCTTGTTTTGCAATGAAATTCATTATAAATAACACTCTCATCTTCGGATTTATATTTCCATTTTATAGCAACATGCCAATTGCCAACAGTGTGTGTACGTATAAAAGGCTTGCTTTTTGTGTCGTCCTTTTCTTATTGATTAACATTATGACATGCAAAAAGCTATTATGGGGTCGGGTTTAGGCAAAGTATAACTTTGGTTTTTGGAACCGTTCGATTGTTTTAACTAGGGAATAACATAGTTGCAATAATCGTAACCCTCCATCCTCCTCCCGACGGTCGGAGACCGGAGGGTTACGAGTCATGCAGTGCAAAAAAGTGGCGAAATAAAAATTTCGACTATTTTGGTCAGACTAGTCACCAGATTTGCCCAATTTTTACCCCTTTCAAAAAACATGACACACATTCTAAGAACATGGATTTGATCTTCAAGGTATAATTAATCCATTCATAACACTCTAAACATCGATGAAAAAATATTTGAAGAAAAAACGAACAAAAACTTACCAGAAACTGACCGAAATGTCCATGGACCGCACTTCCCCTACATCAACCAATCAGCGTAAACCAAACCGTTGTGTAGGCGTGGCGATCGTCTCGTGTGCGACTGTGCGTGCACGCAGTTAATGTATTTAACGGATTTGCGCTATTTGCAGTTTGCGCTGATTAATTGCAGGAACAGCTTTCCAGAATGCGCGCTCAATCTGTAAATTTTTCCTCATAAATATCCTGTGATTGTGCAACTCAACAAAATGCGCTCAACGACGAGTTTACTTACGCTGATTGGTCGAGATGTTGCTAGGTCACGAATCGCGAGGTTCGAAAACCGGACCTGAGATTGTCTACGCATCATGAAAATTTCGCTCAGTCTCTGGTAAGTTTTTGTCTTTTTTTCTTTAAATATTTTCTCAATGATGTTTTGAGTAATACGAATGGATTCATGACACATTGATGATCACGTCCATGTTTTTAGAATGTGTGTCATGTTTTTTTAAAGTGGTAAAAATTTGGTAAATCTGGTGACTCGTCTGACCAAAATAGTCGAAATTTTTATTTCGCCACTTTTTTGCACTGCATGACTCGTAACCCTCCGGTCTCCGACCGTCGGGAGGATGGAGGGTTACGATTATCGCAACTAGGAATAACAGTGCGATGAGCCGGTGTCATGACAAAAACAGTCCGCTGGCAATAAGTGTCCGCTGAGCATGCGCAGTAGACCACGGACGCGATTTTTTTTTCCCCAAACGACATTGCAATGATTTTTTTTTCTGCCGCTGTGATTGGCTCTTTCCGTCAGATTACGTCATCATGAAATTGGCCTGCTGTCGCCTGACTGAAAGATTTACTTTCACCAATTTGTCGTGTGCGTGTTTCGTGTGTGCGTGCTTTTGTATGTACTGTACATGTATGTGTGTGTATACACATCGCTCGCTCGCTCGACACAATTTCAGGGCTCTGCAGGCTTATACCGTGAATTTGTGCGCTTGTGATCACCATTCTCCGCTTAACAAGGCAAGCGCTGAATTTCTGCGCTGGCCGTGGAAGCAAAGAATGGCTAGCGGAATTCCCTGCTTTCGTAAACATTGATTCTCTGTTTACAGTAGGCAGAAACATAAAATTGGGCCAAGTACAGGAACCACGCACACAGCTGCGGCGCGAGTCTAAACACAGACGAACAAACAAACAAGTAAACAAACACCCAAAAAGCAATCAAACAACCCCACATACTATATAAGCGAATACACATGCTATGGTTGTAATTTGTAGCTTATCATGTATTAAATTTAATCATCATCAGGGTTCTAGGATATAAGCATTCACCTCACTTAAAATATGAACTTCAAATTCTTGTCTCTGATCAACTGTAATTTTTGAAAACACTTTTTATTTGTTTTATTTTTTTTTTATCTGGGCGATTAAGAAAGTCTGTTATTTTACAAAGAAAAGAGCTGGGGTTTAAAATTTCCCCAGTCACTTGTATACTATTACTATTATTGCAGATCTTCAAATTATTCAAAAAGATAGAAATCACATTGTGGTGAAAACGTAATGAACTGAAGATGAACCCTTTCTGAATTCAATATTATCCTACGATAAAACGTTGTATTTTGAATTAAGAACATTATACACAGCACGCCATGCTGCTGCACGTTTGCATGCAGACAGTATTTGGCATATTACGGA
This sequence comes from Pycnopodia helianthoides, assembly GCA_032158295.1. Taxonomy (NCBI): domain Eukaryota; kingdom Metazoa; phylum Echinodermata; class Asteroidea; order Forcipulatida; family Asteriidae; genus Pycnopodia; species Pycnopodia helianthoides. The sequence goes on from CM063261.1 coordinate 14,422,692, forward strand.
CAGTATTTGGCAGAGATTACGGCCAGTATTTGGGCATTTTGAGGCTATAGAGGGGAGTTAGCTGAGGCTGTTCCTTGCTCTAATTATGAAAGTGCTAGATGTTACGAATTATTTATAATCAAATACAACCAAGAAAGTATGGGGCGCCGTTTGTCAATTAATTGTTTATCGTTTTTTTGACCTGTTTTAACCATGGTTTGTAACAATTAGATGTAAACCATAGAAATTGCTGTAAAATTTTTTATGGTTTACATACCATGAATATACCAATCAAAGCTTATAAATCATGGTTTGTAAACCATGAAAATAATCATCATAAAACATGGTTTATAATTATGATTTTTTTCCCAAAAAATAATTTTTACCCAAATTCAGTTTTGGAATTTTGGAATTGGCTCGTCCGATCGGGCCCAGATTTCGTACTTCCTGATTGGTTTTTCTTCAGGAACAACATACTAAAAGGACAGCTCAATCTGACTTATAGTTTTGGAGTTATGGCAATTTAAAGGGAAAAACGTTTCCCATTCGTTTGTGCACTGTACAAAATTTCAAATTTGGGGTTTGTTTTCGGGGTTAGGGAGGGCATGCACAAATTTTGCATAACAGAAAGGCATCCAAAACAGTTGTTAAGAGTGTCAATAGGGTTGTTGTTAATAGGGTTAATAGTGGAGGGTTGTTAACAAGTAAAGACTGTTAAAACCACGGTTTAAAAGGTTGATAAGGTTGATAAGAGGGTTAAAGAGAGGGTTAATAGTGTTGAGAGGGTTGTTAAGAGGGTTAATAGTGTTGAGAGGGTTGTTAAGAGGGTTAATAGTGTTAAGAGGGTTGTTAACCGGGTTAATAATGTAAAGAAGGCTGTTAACCGTGTTAAGAATGTTAAGGGGGTTGTTAACCGGGTTAATAATGTAAAGAAGGCTGTTAATAGTTAGGGTTAGGGTTAGGGTTAGGGTTAGGGGCATGGGTCGGCCCAAAAGTTACCCCCCTTTTCTCACTTTTTTCTCACTTTTTTGGACCGGTTTTCGAAACCTAAGGTAGAAAAAGTTACAACAGAAGTGAGAAAAAGGTGAGACTCTCACTTTCTTCTCACCTTTTCCAAGGTTAGAAAAAGGTTACATGTCCACTTTTTTCTAACCTTTTTCAAAATTCCAAAGGTTAGAAAAAGGTTACATGTCACTTTTTTCTAACCTTTTTCAAAATTCCAAAGGTTAGAAAGAGGTTACATGTCACTTTTTTTCTAACCTTTTTCAAACTTTCAAAGGTTAGAAAAAGGTTACATGTCACTTTTTTCTAACCTTTTTCAAATTTTCAAAGGTTAGAAAAAAGTGACATGTCACTTTTTTCTCACCCAATTCTCACTTTTATCTCACTTTTTTCTCACTTTTTTCTCACCTTTAACAAAAAGCTAAAGGTTAGACAGAGGTGATGTCACTTTTATCTCACCTTTTTCTCACTTTCGTCTCACCTTTGACAAAAAGTTAAAGGTTAGACGGAGGTGATACTCACTTTTATCTCACTTTTTTCTAACTTTCGTCTCACCTTTTACAAAAAGCTAAAGATGAGACAAAGGTGAGACTCTCACTTTTTTCTCACCTTTAACAATTCGAAAAAGGTTAGACAAAGGTGAGACTCTCACTTTTCTCTCACCTTTAACAATTCGAAAAAGGTTAGACAGAGGTGAGACTCTCACTTTTATCTAACCGTCCAAGCCACGCCCCCCAGGTGAGAAAAAGGTTACATCTCACTTTTTTCTAACCTTTTCTCACTTTCGTCTAACCTTTTTCTCACTTTCATCTAACCTTTTACTCACTCTCAAGGTGAGACAAAAGTGAGAAAAAGGTGAGATAAAAGTGAGATCTAACCCTTCATCTAACCCTTTTCTCATTTTTTTCTAACCTTTCCAACTCGGCAAAAGATGAGATAAAAGTGAGATCTAACCTCTCGTCTAACCTTTTCTCACTTTTGTCTAACCTTTCGACATCAGCCAAAGATGAGATAAAAGTGAGATCTAACCTCTCGTCTAACCTTTTCTCACTTTTGTCTAACCTTTCGACATCAGCCAAAGATGAGATAAAAGTGAGATCTAACCTCTCATCTCATCTTTTTCTCACTTTTTTGAGGTGAGAGTGAGAGTGAGATGATAAGTGTGTGTTTTTTTTCAAAGTGACAAGGGTGAGTCTCACCTCTCCCGTGATTGCAGTATCGACTCCAAAAGTCAAGTCTGGGCTAGGGCCACCGCGGACAAGTCAAGGTTAGAGTGAGAGTGAGAGTGATAGGTGAGAGTGAGAGTGAGAGTGAGAGGTGAGAGTGAGAGTGAGATTGATAGGTGAGAGTGAGAGTGAGATGATTATTTTTTTTTTTTTCAAAGTGCCAAGGGTGAGTCTCACCTCTCCTGTGATTGCAGTATCGACTCCAAAAGTTCCCAAAGTCAGTCTTGGGGATAGGGCAACCACGGACAAGTCAAGGTTAGAGTTAAGAGTGAGAGTGAAAGGTGAGAGTGGAGAGTGAGAGTGAGAGGTGAGAGTGAGAGTGGATATGGTGAGTAGTGTGAGTGAGAGTGAGA